>OY728145.1:1597674969-1598248508 GCA_963277665.1 Viscum album
TATTCCGAAGACTGCGTTCCGTACGAGATATGGCCATTATGAATTTGTAGTAATGCCTTTTGGGCTAACCAATGCACCTGCTGTATTCATGGACTTAATGAATAGAATTTTCCATGAGTTCTTGGATAAGTTTGTGGTGGTTTTCATTGATGATATTTTGGTGTTTTCTAAAAGTAAAGAGGAGCATGAAAAACATTTAAGGGTTATCTTGCAAACCTTAAAAGAAAAGAAACTGTATGGGAAATTCAGCAAGTGTGAGTTTTGGTTGCAACAAATTTCTTTCCTTGGTCACATTGTTTCTAAAGATGGAATAACTGTTGATCATGCAAAAACAAAAGTTGTGGAAGAATGGCCAAGACCCACAAATGTAACCGAGATTCGTAGCTTCCTTGGTTTGGCGGGCTATTATCGAAGGTTTGTTAGAAATTTTTCAAGGTTATCTAGTCCAATGACTAAGCTAACTCGGAAGGGAGTTAAGTTTATCTGGACAAAAGAATGTGATGATTGTTTTCAGGAATTGAAAAGAAGATTGGTGAATGCTCCAGTTTTGGCACTACCTTCCAGGAATGGTGAGTTTGTTATATATAGTGATGCTTCATTGAAAGGACTTGGTTGCGTCCTAATGCAGAATGATCAGGTAATTGCTTATGCTTCACGACAGTTGAAAACTCATGAGGTAAATTACCCTACACATGATTTGGAATTAGCTGCTGTTGTTTTTGCTTTAAAAATTTGGAGGCATCATTTGTATGGAGTAAAGTGTGAAATATATACCGATCACAAAAGTTTAAAGTATATATTCACTCAGAAAGAGTTAAACATGAGACAGAGGAGATGGCTAGAATTAATCAAGGATTATGATTGTACAATTCATTACCATCCGGGAAAAGAAAATAATGTGGCTGATGCTTTGAGTCGAAAAAGTAGTGCTTCATTAACAATGTTGCGGTTGGAACGTGATCCTTTGGTTAACGATTTGATGAACTTTGGCATAGAAGTTGTTGGTGCAGGAAGTCCTTCTGTTTTGTTTCAGGTATCAGTGAGATCTTCTCTATCAGATAGAATCAAGCAAGCACAGAAGCAAGAGAGTGAGTTGCAGAAAAAGGTGGAGCTGGTTCAGAAAGGTAAGTTGCCTGAATTCAACATTGATAATGATTGTGTTTTGAGATTTGGGAAGAGATTGTGTGTGCCTTGTGATTCACAGTTGAAGAGAGAGTTGTTATGTGAAGCTCATAGTTCTCCGTTTTCAGTTCATCCGGGCAGTACTAAGATGTATAGAGATCTGCGGGAGTATTACTGGTGGGATGGAATGAAAAGAGACATTGCTGATTTTACTGTGAAGTGTTTGACTTGTCAGCAGGTTAAATCAGAGTGGTAGTTACCGAAAGGGATGCTTCAGCCTTTACCAGTGCCAGAGTGGAAATGGGAGCATATATCCATGGACTTTGTTGTTGGATTACCGAAGACATCTCGAGGTAATAATGCAATCTGGGTTATTATTGATCGCTTGACCAAATCTGCTCATTTCCTTGCTATACGAGATACTTTCTCTCTTGATCAACTTTCCCGTTTGTATCTTAAAGAGATAGTCAGGTTACATGGAGTTCCTCTCTCCATTGTATCGGATCGTGATCCCAGGTTTACTTCTAACTTTTGGAAAGGCCTTCAGAAGTCGTTGGGTACTGAATTAAATTTTAGTACAGCTTTTCATCCTCAATCAGATGGGCAGTCAGAACGAACAATTCAGACATTGGAGGATATGCTACGAGATTGTTCTATGGATTATCAGGGAAGTTGGGACCAACATCTTTCTTTGGTTGAATTTTCATATAATAACAGTTTCCATTCCAGTATACAGATGGCACCATTTCAGGCATTATATGGGAAGCGGTGTCGAACTCCAGCTTTCTGGGATGAAGTGGGTGAAAGAAAGTTGATGGGACCAGAATTGGTAGAAGAGATGGCAGAAAAAGTTCAACTGATTCAGAAACACATGAGAACAGCTCAGAGCAGGTAGAAGAGTTATGCGGATAACCGGAGGAAGGATCTATCTTTCGAGGTAGGTGATCATGTTTTTCTCAAGGTTTCTCCTTGGAAAAGTGTGATGAGATTTGGTAAGAAAGGAAAGTTGAGTCCAAGGTTCATTGGACCATATGAAATTCTAGAGGGAGTTGGATCAGTTGCATACCGAGTGGATTTACCTCCGAGTTTATCTCAGGTACACAATGTTTTTCACGTTTCGATGTTGAGAAAGTATATGCCAGATCCATCTCATGTTTAGAGTCCAGAGGTAGTTCAGCTAGAAGAGAACCTATCTTATGAGGAACAACCGGTCCAGATTCTTGACCACAGGGAGCAAGTGTTACGGAATAAGGTGATTCACCAGGTAAAGGTTTTGTGGAAAAACCACATGATTGAAGAGGCAACATGGGAATCTGAAAATGCAATGAGGGATAAGTACCCCCATTTATTCGATAAGTAAATAAATTGTGGGGACGCAATTTTCTAAAGGGGGGAAGGATGTAACATCCCAAGTAAGTAATGAATAATAGATATTTTTATCTATTTCTATTAATGATTAAGATAGTGTTATAGAGGCTTAAAATGAAAATAAATACAATCTTATGCATGGAATACACTAATATTCTTAAAAGATTTTTTTAGTGCCTTTTGATGGAAAACCATTTTTGAATCTATATTTTGACAATTTTATAAACTATGTTTGTCAAAATAAACTTATCCTTTATGATTGGGACATCAAAATTTACCTTGTGTGAATTTTTGGTATTTTTCTGACAATGTTCATTTTTTAATGAATAGTGAAAAATACTGCATTTTACATCAAAACCGCTTTTTAATCTAATTTATTTATATGATTAGATTATGTTTTGAATTGGTTTTGAAGTGAAATTAGAATATATTTTTACCATTTTATCCAATGGTGGTCATTGGAATCAATTTCACTTTGAAATTAGACTTAAACTGGTGTCAATCTTTTGATACTTATTGTTTTGTAAAAACACGCTATTTTCTCTGGCAGTGGGAATTAATTATTAAATTAATTAATGTGACTTATATGATTTGAATTTTGTAAAATAGACTTCATTTTTGAATTCGGAATATCAAATATAGCTTAGGGTGAATTTTTGGTAATTTTTTGAAAAACTTCAATTTTTGATGAATAGTGAAACCACTAAGTGGTAATCAAGCAAACTGATTTTTCAGTTAAATGAAAGTTTACCACTAATGTGTATTGAATTTTGAAAATCCGACATACATGGTTGTCATTAAGAAGTAAAATGTGGTTCAATGGGATAAAAATAATTTTTTGGTGAATAGTAACTTATTAAGTTCTTAATCACGATTAGTGGTAATTAGGGTAGTTTAAGGTATAAATAATACATTAATAAAATGAAATGACCTAGACACATGTCCCAACCTCATTGGTTGTGTCATGGCCGACCATGACATGCCATGGGTCAACTTGGGTACCCCCATGGATCCACTTTTGTTGGGAAATGACATAAATTACTTTTTATTTAATGTTAAAGTGAAAATGACACAAACATAATATGTTTTACGAAAACAATTTTTAAGTGGGGTTATACAAGTCCAAATTTTGGTTATAAATAGTCATTGGAAAGCTAAAAAGATTTCCTATATCATAGTAGTTTTTTTATAATTTTTGGACATTAAATAAATTTAATTATTTATGACATAATAATGATGCAGCGATGACATCATTATTTGACGATTTAAATAAAATAGAAAGATAATATAAAATCTATGAACTACACATGTCCAAAACCCATTGTATGAGTGGATTTCGAACCCTTATCACCTTATCCCAGAATTATATCAATGTGGGAACTTTTAAAACCGAAACACATTTTCAAGTAAAGTAATATTTCTTTACTTTCCAAAAGTGCCCCTCCTCTCCTCTTATAAAAGGCCCCCACCTCTACCTCATTTCACACACTACTCAAGATTTTGGCTCGGCCAACACCTGCCCATTTGCTCTCTCCACATCCCTATACTAATCCTAGAGGATTCCCTTTGGGCAGAATCCTTTCAAAGGAAGCCTTTAGGCTCAAATCAAAAGGAGTTACACGTTTAAAGGTAATTCATTCTCTCATGTTCATTTGTTTTATTTTGCTTCTCCAACCCCCTAAACTCTTTTTATTTACTTCTTTTGTAACAACAACAGTATCTTCAATATACTAGGATGTTGTTATATGATTTATTTGAGCTAAACTCTCACACAACTACATAAAATGGTTAAAGAACATACGGTTTCCGTGGATGGCGAAATTCTGCCTCCCGAAACGATGATTGTTCAACACTCATTTAAGACCTTCAAAGGTGGCCATTATGATGTCACTATTTTTATATATGATATATAATATGTTTATGTTTTCCTTAAGCTTATGTTTTTTTATTTTGGGCATACCTTTATGGTTTCCATTATGGGTAAAACACGATATCTTCATTTTAGGAAGTGCGGACTACCGCCCCCTAAAAGTGATTTGATTCGTTAATACCATATGTGGGATGTGTAAAGGATAAAGTTAATGATATTATATATGTTATTATACTGGAATTATAATATACTCTTATATCATTATGATTCTATTCCAGAAAATATGAAATAGAAATGGAAGTAGCGTTCATGCGTACGTACGGCTTACCGTCTCCGTGAACGGTGCATTTCATTTCTTACCTCTAAATGATTATGTAATATTAAAAATGCATGTAAGTACTGGATATATATGACATATATGATATCTACATCATGAATACCATTCTGGATATAATGAACCTTTGACCAAATTAACAACATGTAAGTGAAAGAAGTCTATTTTTGACTTAAGAACCAAATACCGACAAAATGAACATTATTAACTTAACTGATTACATGATGTTCATAACATGGTATAAAAGGAATAATGAACTTGAAAAAGATTCATAATCAAGTAGAGATTAACTCAAGTTTATTATTCAGGAGATTAAAGAACGGTCGGGTCAAGTCGGATACGAGGTATGGGACTTCGTCTCAATCTCCTTTCGTTGAGGCATATTTTATTTTATACACAACTTTCCTTTATATAGTGTATAAACCCCTTTGACTTTTACGTTTATTCAAAAGGAATCTTTTTTATACGAAGCGTTTACTAAACGAAAAAAGGGAATGTTTTTGTCGTACGTATGCAGCGACAACGACTTCTCCGCCGTCGTAACCGTTATTTGAGTTTCGGCTTCCTCTACAAGCCATACCTTCTTTTTAAAAGAAAAATAAATACCATGTTTTACTTTTCTTTTATTTTGGTATTGAAAATGGTTTTCACAATGTTTTTGTGTTGTATTGATATCTTGTGATTGAAATGTGGAAATGTTATGTTTCCTTTATGCATGTTTTATGTGATACAATTATGTTATGGTTCTTGGGCATTACTATGAAGACGGGTGGTTCCGTGATAAACTAAGGGCGGGTGAGCCCGTTATAGCTCTCCAATGCATTGGGTAACGCGAAGGAGTGAAACGTTAAGGTTTCTCCGAAGAGATTTTAGGGAATATACTGTGATGGGTATTCCAAACGTAACCAAGAGGGTTACTCCCTACGTAAGAATGTTATGAATGCCTCAAGTTACCTTTATGTCTTATGATTTCTATGATTTATTCATGATTTTATGAGGTATGTTAAAGTGCCTATGTTTTATGGGTAAAGTATGATTTCATTCTTATGTATATATGAACTCATGTTTCCTTTCCATGTTTTTTTTATAACCCATACTGAGTTTTTATGCTCATCCCAAGTTTTTGAAATGTTTTTCACAGGTCAAGGGAAAGGTACATGATAAGATGATAGAGTCAAGGATGTGTCAAGAAATAATCCATGTTTTATTTTAAATGTGTTTCCATTGATGGGAATGAAGAATACTATCTTTATGTAACCACTTTGTTTATATGTGGAATGTAATGCAAGTTTTATGATCTAATCCTCTAAAACTCTAAACCCGAAAAGATCCTCAATGTGTAATCTTGTAATAACTCAAGATTAAGTAAGGTTTAAGGCTGGGGCCTTATATCATAAATCACGATTCATAGCATAAGGATTTGGATGCAACCAAATACCTGAGTCATAGAAAAATGACTCAATAATTATGATCCATGAAAACATAATATAAACATAACAATAATGTATATACATAATAATTTTAAATCATTCATCATATCAAGGCTCACTTTTAAGACCTTCATTATATAGTAGATAGATTCCATGAATGGATTGTGTTTTCTCCCCAATCCCTAACATGTAATGTCATTAGATATAATTATTTTCCCATTTTATTAGAGGGATGGATAATTCTAAGACCACTTGTAACTTAATAGATTATGTCTCTTAGGGATTTTAGTTCACTCCATATTACAAATCCTCTCATAAGATATAAATTTTACCCAATTCATTGGGCCCAACAATCACATAATGAAAACCATATATATGTGTGACACATGAATATTAAAACATTAATTTCTTAATTTCTTAATTAACCCATGAAGGTTTCATGGAAAATGTCACAAAAATTGATCATAATACATATATAGAAATAATTTGTATGGTACCATTAAATAATATCCCTAGTGAAGCACAACAACCATTAAAGGATATTGATATAGATGAAAAACACTTTATAAGACCATTTGAAAATTAATATGAAAATCATAATAAATACCCTTTTATATTTTTAATAAATTTTATTTCGAAGAAAAAAATTCATAAAATAATGAGAATAAAAATTACATGGGAAAACCATGAGAATATTAAGAGGGAGATTATTAAATAATAATGAAGAATATGGAATGAAAAGGAAATCATGTGAAGAATTCTAAAAAAGGAGGATCCGTTTCACACTTTTGTAAAGAGAGTCAAAGTCAATATAAATTGACCCATGTATAAAAAATTTAAAAGATTATATTAAAATATTGTAAATAAATTTAAATATTAAATTAATCAATTTTTTATGTATATATAAAAACATTCATGAAACAACATAAATAATATGTATATTTAGGAGAAATATTCTTGACTAAAAATAAGAGATAAGGTCGGTTCTACTAATATGAAACCTTTTGGTATAATTGTGATCCAAATGGAGGTGAAATAGTAGGAATACATGTAAAACATATAAGTAACAATATAATAATAAAATATATAGGGTTTTTGAGATAAATAAAAATAAATTCCACCCTATGGGAATTCAATATAAAAAAACCATGATTTCAAAGAGAGATAAGAAAATAAACCCTTACAACATGGAAAATTTTAGAACAAAAGGCCATAAAATAAAAAACCTTATATGGATTTTCCTATCCTTTTAATTTAATCAAAATTATTATAAAATATATTATTGTCCCACATATACACCGCACAAGATAAAACAAATGGTGAATATGAATCATATCTCAATGAAGTAAACTTGAGATGAGAAAACCATTGCCTTAGACATATTCTTGGTCAGATGCACTCTAACACCATATATAATATATTTATGTTTATTATTAATATGATTTATAACATTATTAATAGTTATTTAATATTATACCATTCATTTATAATTATTTATTACCCATATATTAATTTTTTATTTTCAAAATTAATATTTGGGTGTCAACTGGTCCGTTTTTTACGCATGCTTTATTTTAGTGGTTCCGATACATGATATTTATTAATAGGTTCATAACCTATATAATTTTCAAGAATATTTTATATATTTTTTGATATATTTTTTAAGTCCCATAGTCATCTCATGGATCTTTTGGTTACAGTTTTCATGGAATACTTAAAATTATCACTTTCAGTGATTATTGAGTTAAAAAAAATAATTGAATTGATTAATGAATATAAATTGGAATATTGAAATTTAATAATTATTAAATAAATTAAAATAATAATTTTTACATAATATCTCTATTATTTAAGTTTCCTTAGTCATTCATGATTTAAATATTACAACATCATTCACGTCGATGGTAAAACCGACCAAAACAAGAAAACATTATAATGACTAAATGAGTAAGAATGTGTTATTGAATAGTAATAATATAAATTTTATATAATATTAATGATTTTAAAAATATGTTTTAAAAGTGATAAATTATATTCATTAATAGGTATAGGTTTAAGTTATCTGAAAAATAAGGATAAATAATCATTACTTACAAAAAATGGAATCATATCTTCTCTTGGAATCCTTATTTGTTTTAAAGGATTTGGGGAATCCTTTTCATAATAATGGATAAAAACATGTGATAGGTTTATGAGGTATATAAATATTTCATTTTAAAGATATAAATTCAAATTTTGGGTTTATATTAGAAAGGGTGGGTGTGGGGTCCTTTTACAAGTGATAAAGGGTGTTATATTTATAAATACCAATTTTTTAATATAAACGGAATTTCATATTTATAGAAAGTGGATCCAGAATTAATAATTAGTGAAGATGAGATTAGGGAAGGTTGATCAATCCCTCATCCACCCATTTATATATATATTCTTTGTGATATTTTATGACTTTATCCCTTGATATAACATTTTTACCTCATTTTAGCCTTTACCATTGTAACTAACTTTTAACTTAGTAACTTATTTTTTATGTCTAAAACTGATATTGTTTTTATTCAATTTTTTTAAATTATTATTTAAAATATGAAAACCATTTTACTGGATCTCATTATAGGATGCACTGAAGTGTACTGATCTGAGCAGCGTAAACATGACAAAGCCTCCCCTTGTCAAGAAGCTTGATGATAGTGGCTCTTTGGTGGAAGCGGACCCAGATGATTTTCAACAATGCACGAAAATGTGAAGGTTCTCTATTATGGCTCGTATCTTCTATCTCAAAGGTAACCTCCCCTTGTCACTATCTGATTTACACACCCATATTTCCCATTGTTGGAGCTCTGCAAATTGGAAAGTAATTCCAATTGGAAAATGGGACTATCATATACTGCTAAAATCTCAAGAAGAGTTTGATAGAATTTGGAAGTTAGGGAACCTCAATCTAAAACCTAGTTTGATTCGACTTTCTGATTGGGAATCTAACATTATCCCACAAACTAATCATAACACAATGGATCAATTTTGGATCAAACTCCATGGTATTAATTAGTTTTTTGGCACCCATAAATCTTGAATGACATAGTCTCTTACATAGGTTCTCCACTAAAAATTGATCATCGAACCTTAAATTCATATTTAGGAATCCTTTCTAGAGTCATGGTTGAAATTAATCTTGATTCAAAGCTACCTAATACTATTAATTTCACTACCAATGACTACAAAACATAAATTAAAAATGAGTATGAGAGGAAGCCTCCTTTTTGTGACCCTTGAGAGATCATCAGTCATACCATCTACAACTATAGAGTGATTTAAAAACAAGTAATCTGACCACTTGAAAATGATTGGAATAAAATAAGAAGACTTAGGAAGGAAAAATTCCTTCTTTTTTAAGTGCACCTGAAACACCCAAAAAGAAATCTAAAACATGGGTGAAAAAAACTAACACTTCAACTCACTTAGGGGAACACTTAGGTACTAACTAGGCTGATCTAGTTAGAGAAGAAGAAAACGATCAAGAACTCTTTTCTGAATTAGAAACTTTAGTCTTAGACACATTTAAACAAGATACTAAGATGGAAAAATAAATTACATGTCCAACTGAACAGAACTCAAATTTTACACCCATACAGAATGCTATTTACTCTCTTAGTGGGAGGGATAATCCACTTTCTCAACTGCATAGCACTACATGAAATGCAAGAACTTCTCACACTGGGGTATTCATTCCACCACTTGACATGAAGAATGAAAACATAACCAATGAGAATATTCTAATTGCTTCCCCCACTGCCCACACTTCTCCTTGCAGTCCATTAAGAAATGAAAAATAGAATAGCACCCCCCATGGTTGTGCAACCTATAACTCAAAAAAATTATGATTTTGTACGTAATGGTTATAATCCCTCAGTGCAAGACTCTACTAACATGCAGGAAAATAATGATACACTACCAATGTTACAGTTATCTCCTTCAAATCTATTCATTATAAAACATCATAATGCATCTCTTTCAAAAGATCTAGGTACTCCTATAGCTTCTCTCTCATTTAGTGATGCTTACTTATTGAATAATGAGAATTTTAATTCCAACCATATTACCAACACTTCTTTGTTGTGTACTAATAATTCTATATACCCATTAATGCACGAATCTTTAAAGGAACCCTCATTGAATAATCCTAACTCATCCATAAATGAATAGGAAAAAACCACTAAGACTCAAGAGGTTAGAAGGTCTAAAAGAAACAAAGGCTCTAGTAGAAAAAGGGGAGTTATGACTCCAAATTTTTGTTTAAATGAAGATTCTATTTTGGAATTCTCAGGTAATCTCTAACCCTGACAAGTTCAACGTTTTAAAAATAATGGTTCATACCCATAGTCCCATGTTATTTTCTATTGTTGAACCTACAATCTATTTTTCCTCTAAATACACATATTTATTTTAGCACAATTACATTTTCCTTGGTGCTATCAATAATACCATCAATGATGATTATCTATGGATTTTTTTCACTATTATTTATATAATACAAGTGTCTTCAATAAATCTGATCAGATTTTTACATGCTATTTTAATATTGATGGCACTCTTTCTTATCACTCCTTTGTTTATGCTAAAAAAATATCATGAAAGAAGAACTCTCTAGTACGATATCTCTCTTCTATGAAATAAAATTAATACCCCTTGTTTTGTATTGGTGATTTCAATTCCATTCTTAACTCAAGTGAAAATATTTCTCCATCACGTGCCTCTATTACCACTAGAGAATTCAAAGCCTCGATTGAGGAAAAAAATCTCATTGAAATTAATCTTACGGATGTAAAATACACCTGGTATAGGAGAAATTATTAAAAAGTGGTTGCTTCCAAATTGGATAGAGTCTTTAAAAATGTTTTTTCTTTAGATAAATAGGACTTTATCTCCAGCACCACTCTCCACAGGCTGAACTCTGATCATCACCCCATTCTGGTCAGTACCTCATCCAAAGACCTCAAAACCAGTCTACCTTTTAGATTTAACAATGTTTGGTTCTCCGATGACGAGTGATCCCATTTCATCCAAATATTTTGGTCCTCTATGTCACATAACAAATATTCATATCCATGTATCCTCAAATTAATTAATCTCCAAAAATACCTTAAATCCTGGTGCATCTCCAAATCCAAACAAGTTAACAATGACATCATGCTTGTCGAGAAGGAGCTCAATGACATTCAAACCAATAACACCAACTCTGATCTTAACCCTGATCCTTATCAAGAGCTAAGTATTGCAATCAAACTTAACTCCATGATCATGTTTAATGAAAATATGAGAAAACAAGCATTTAACGTTAAAAGGTTAACTGATGGTGACAGAAATACCAAATTCTATAATTCTCTTCAACATATCAGAAAGGCCTGCAAGCCATTATATTTTCTAAAGGATGGGGACAACTTGATTGATAATGAAGACGACATTTCCCATCATATTGTTTCCTACTATGAAACTATCTTTAATGGTCCTGAAACCAATAATGACCTCCTTCCTAAGGCCATTCATATTGTGATCACTAAATAAGACAACACTTTCCTTATTAACACTCTGATGGAACAAAAATTCAAAAAAACTATCTTTAGTCTAAACCTTGAGAGTGATCCAGGTCCTGATGGCTTCAATAATGGTTTCTTTCAACATTATTGGGATATTATCCACAATGATGTCTGTAATCTTGTAAAATCATTTTTGTCCAATGGGGTGATCCCTCATTCCCTTAATGATTAGTTTCTCACCTTAATCTCTAAAGTGGATAATGCCTATGAGATTCATTAGTTTAGACACATTTCTATTATCAATACTCTATAAAATTATCACTAAAATCATTACTAACAGACTTTCCACCATCACAGTTAAAATTGTCTCCTGGAACCAATTTGGTTTCATAAATAAAAGATTCATTCAAGATTTTATTTGTCTTGCTTCAGAATGTGTCAACAACTTGAATAAACCCAATAGAGGAGGTAAAATTTCTATTAAACTTGACATCAGGGAAGCCTTTGATACCATGGACTGAAACTTCATATTCAACATCCTGCAAGGTTTTTGTTTTAATTCACAATTCATCTCTGCGATCAGTTTTCTTTTCAAATTGGTATCTATCTCCATTTTGATTAATAGCTCCCCAAATGTTATTTTAAATGCACTAAAGGTGTCAGACAAGGTGATCCTCTCTCTTCCATAATTTTCTCAATAGCGGAATACTATCTTATCCACCTTATTAATTGTTCGGTGGCCCAAAATAACATGAAACCCATTTATGTATCTAGGAATTTAAATGCTCCTAATCACATTTTTTATGCTAATAACATCATTTTCTTCCTTCAAGGTGATAAACGGTACATCCTCAGCCTTAAAACTACGCTCTCACATAATGAAGAGGTTTTTTACGAAACCATTAGTTGGAAAAAATCATGCATCTTATTTGGAAGAAACTTCCCCCCCAACAAAAAATGTAGCATTATCAAAGACCTTGGCCTTAAGGAAGGTGTGATTCCTTTCACTTATCTTGATGTCCCTATCTTTTGGGGAATGCCCAAATATTTTCATTTATCATCTATTTTTGACCAGGTTCTTAAAAAATTTACTTCTTGGAAAGGTATGGCTATCTCTATGGCAGGTAGGACTTACCTTGTTAAATCAACTATTGCCTCTAAAATGGTTTACTCTATGAGTACTATATGATGGTTTATAAATATCCTATTAGTCTTATTAAAAAAATGAACGTCGTCATTAAGAATTTTATTTAGACTGATCATAACTTGGAAAGAAAGCTTGTGATCATTCCCTGGTCAACCTGTTGCAAGTCCATTGAGAGTGGTGGTATTGGAATTGAAAATATAAAACTCTTCAATGAATCCCTTCAGGCTATAATTACTTGGAACCTTCTTCATAATCTTTTAGATGCTATGACCTTTCTTAAAAATAGATTCCTTACCAAACTTAATATGGGAAACTATAGTTTCATTAATTCTTCTATTTGGACTTCCATCAAACACTCCTTCAACAAAATTATGATTAATGCCAGATGGATGGTCTCATGTGACTCTTCCATCAAATTTTGGCTGGAAAACTGGGCTGAAATGCCTTTAATTTCTATGATTTATTCATATTACACTCTTGAAAATAACAACTGCACTATCAAAGATATTTTAAATTCTCAACATAATCACCTACCTAATACTATTCTTAATGTTATTGAAAATTACTCTTTCGCTCACACTAAGGATTTCTTGGTTTGGGAACCAGCTCAAAATGGTATGCTCACCTATAAATACTTCTACAATAATTATTGCAGTGATTATGAGATTGATTATAGCTGGCTCAAATATTTTAACAAACCTTGGATTAAACCTTTTAGATTTAGTCTCATCTGGTGTCTTGCTCACAACAAAGTTCCCATCAAAATTTTTCTTCAATCCTTTATTATCCAACTTTTCTCTAAGTGTAGAATTTGCAATCAACACAGGGAAGATTCCAACCACCTTTTTATTTCTTGTGCTACTGCTTATGCTATTTGGAACTATATTCTTGGAATTTTTTATTTCAGATGGTTGTTTTTGACTATGTTAGAACTCAACTAAAGAATTGTACAGAAATGGAAGTCTCTCAACAAATCAAGAACATTTTCCTCTCTGTAGTGCCGAACTCCACTATGTGATATGGTATGATCAAAATAATATTATCCATCATAATTTCTCACTCAATATTAATGTAGGATGGATACATATCCCTATTTCTATACATGATTCTATTTTATTACAAAAGGGTCATTGCCACAACACCATGCATGAATTTGGTATCTTGAAGCGGTTGTAGATAAACAACAATTTCTATCAACCACATCGCACTTTAGAGGTGTTATAGAGGGCCCCTCTACCTGGATGGATCAAAAATCAATATTGAAGGTGCCTCCAAGGGTAACCCAAGGATTACAGGGTGCGGTCCAATTTTCAAAAATCATCTCAGGCAGATTCTTATATGTTCCATGGGAAAATGTGGCTATGCAACCTCTTTAGAAGCTGAGATGTTAGGTTTGATCCATGCCATTTACTTTTCCATCCTCTTTGGTTGGAATAATCTTTGGATTGAAATTGACCCGACAACCATCGTGCAATCAATTTAGAATTGTGTAACTCATATTTCATGGCCAATTACAACTCAATGGATGGATTGCAACCAATCACTTAAATATACCATCTATATCATCACTCATGTGTATCGAGAATCCAAAACAGTTTTAGATGTCATTTCCATCATGGGGGTCAATCAAGACATCACCTGGTTTGATGACCTCCCCGCCGATCGTATTTCCATTCATGAATTTTTTTTTAACATGATCCCATACTCTAGACTCTTGTAATCTATTTTTTCTTAATAATTATGTTTAGTTCTACCAAAACAAATGGAGTTTCCATGAGTGAATTAGAACCATTTAAATTTTATTACAAAATCATTTATTTTTTAAAATTATGTTTCATTTAAATATTTTATATTGTGTTAAATTATATATAATTATAAATCATTATTCAGTTTTGGTCGGTGCTATGTATAACACAAGATATTGAATATATTATTTATTTTCAAAGTAAATTTATACTAAAATATTGAGGTGTTATAAACTACCCCCTTATATAAATTTCATCCTCACAATTTTAATCATCTCCAAATAATGAAATTTTTTGATGGTATTGAAAAGAAATAAAATAATTAAGATTTAATTTATTTTGAGATATTAACCTCACTATCTCATGTAAGATTAAGAAACTCATATTTTCCTGTTCTTGTATAAATATCCAAAAAATTGAGTTTCTGCCAAATCATTTGAGTTTGATACCCCTCATTATTGGGTATTAAGTCCCATATAATAGAAGTGATTCCCATAGGAAGTTCCTAGCGAAGATTTCTCTAATAAATGATCACATGTTTATCTTTGATATGAAATATGACTTCTTTATATAGGTAATTAATATGGAATTTATGTAGACATAACCAATCTATTCCTAAAATCACAACTGATTTGACTAAAGTAATAATAATAAAAAAATTTAAAAGTATATTCCCAAAAAAAATTATTAGTGAGGAGTAATAGACATGGCATGAAATCATCGAACCACTAAGATTTTTCACCGATAATTCAACATCTAATGATTTCAGTTGTGATTTTATGATCTTAGAAATCTTATCATATATGAAGGATTGGGTGGATCAATGATTAAATAAGGTATTTTTAGTCATAGAGTTGATGATGATTATACGTTACACCACTTAATTTACATAACCCACTTTAGCAGTTGTGATTTTATAGTCTTTCCCTTTCTCCCTTGTCTTTATAGGTTACTGACATTGATTTTCTTCATTAACCATCAGTTTGGTTCACTTGTGGGAATAATATCCATACTTCTTACAATTAAATCATTAGAGTTTGGGTGGTGAATTAGGCTGATCATTATTTTAATTATTTATATCCATTGAACATTCATGTGTTTGATGAACTTCTATACCACACTTAAATAATTTCCCTATTTATTTGTGAAATTTCCCACATGATTATTTCCATATATTCAGCATACAGGAAGATGAATCTTCTTTCCTCTATGGTTATTATCATTTTATGTTATAGGAAACTCTATTTTCCTCTTATTTCCCCATAAACCATGAGAATAATGAGATTACCTACATTCTATTTTTTTATAGCACACCAAATAATTTATTTATAGCTAATAATGTCCCTTATTACTAAATTTTTTCAAAGAATTAGTTTTAATCCATCAAAGAACCAATAAATATTTTAGGGATAATGATAAAACTAGAAGAATACGATTCAGGTATTGAGAAGTTTTATTTATAGGTACCAATGGATTCGTCATTCTTTTGATTCAGCTCTAATAATTATCTCACCATATTTGTACGAAGATTTTGTGGAAGATATTTACCGAATAATACCACATTAAACTCCTCCCATTCCATGTATTTAATTTATTTCTATTTTCTTTTATTCTTAATGAGATACCACCAATGATATGCCTCACCTTCCAAATGATAAATGGATAAACAACCCTTTTATTCTCTGATCATAAATGAATGGAAAATATCTTTTCTATTATTTTAATACATTTATCAGTAATCAATGGATCAGAACAACCACTAAAGGATGATGTTCATTGATGTATGAAATACTCAATAATGAGTTTCTCCATCTTTGTTTTGTTTGGTAGCTCTACATGGTTCATACTATTTTTCATATCCCAAGATAGAATTTACATGAAATTTTACACTCCATTTACCATCCCATTTTTTTTAAATTAGGATGGCGATTCCGTTTTCCATCACACCAATTGTAAACTAAATTCATCCTAGTTCCAACCATTAATTGAAACTAAAAAGGTTAATGTTAATATCATCAAATAATCATATTAATCAATCATGTGATAAATTAATTCAGTCCTAATATATCCTAAATCATGAAACATTTATTTTAACCTATAATATTTTAGTTTCATACTTCATCACTTTTTGTTTATCATTTGTTTTTAACTACTATCCATATATTCTTCATAACCAAATCCCCAAAATTAAGTAAATACTTCTCTAATTTCATCTGAGACACCCCAGACCCACACACTTAGATCCGATGTTTGAAATATAAAATTTACACATATTATTTGATACCAAGTGATATGAACAAAGTATAATTCACTTTAATTTTACATAAACTATGTAACTTAAAAATTTTCTCTCATAAATTGACAAAATCTTATAACTGAAAGGTTTGGTGTATTTAGATATTAATTACATGATCTTCTTATTTTCTAACAATCCTTCAATATTTCCCATAAATATCCCTTGCATGTGATACCCTTTTAAATAAATTATACACAATAATATTATTCATAACCTTGGTAATTAGAACATAATAATTGGTGTTCTCAAATGGTTAGTAAGGGTAAACAAAGGATATATCAATCAAATACCAGAACTGACCTAAAGATAAAAATATGAGTATGAGAACATAATCTAAGCGTATGTATGTAACATAAGAGAGTCGTAAAAGGGAATCATACCTTATAAACTATTGATCACAAATCATGAGTCATAACATAAGGATTTTAGAATAAAATAGGACATGAGTCTTAGAAAATATAAATCAATAATAATGATCCATGAAAACATAACATATATATAAGAATATGTCATCTATATAAGCATAGAAAAATCTTCCTTATATTGATCCCCACTAACAATACCTTAATTACATAGTAGAAATACCACCTTAATGTATTGGGTTTTCTCCATAATCCTTGACATAATCTCATAAGAAATTATTTTTTACCTAATGCATTGGAGGTACATATAATTTCAGTCTCATCCGTTACTAAGTGGACAATATACTTTATGGGTTTGAGTTTACTCCACATTCCCATTCATATCATGATATATAAACCTTACCAAATTAATTGGAGGAATATATAATTCTTGGACCAACCATCACATAATGGAAATCATACATATGTGTGCCACATGAACAAGAACACATTCATAATTTCATCATTGCTTAATTAACCTGTGGAAAGAAATATGTTTCAGGAAAAATTACACAACACATGATCCTAAGCAATCCAAATAATGAAGATGAATGGTATCCTTATATAATAACCATAATTAAGTATAAGAAACATTAGTTCATATTGAAATAGATTAAAAATATTTTATATGGGTATTAGTAAATTATTTTTAAAAATTATTAGAAATATGTTTTACATTTTTAATAATTTTTATTTCAAAGTGAAAAATTCACAAAATAATGTGAATAAAAATTAATTTATAAAATAATGAAAAAATTTAGAGTAGTAATATTAAATAAAAATTAAGAAGATAGTGAGAAAATGTGTTTTAAAAAATAATAAAAAAATCAATATTCTTTTAACACTTTTAGTAAGAGAGGAAAAGTCAATAAAAATGACCCATGTATAAAACTTTGAAAAGATTCCTTTATTTTTTTTAAATAATGTCAAATATGACCGTAATAAATCATTGAATTTTGAGGAAATTTATTTATGAAACAACATAATTAGTATGAGCATAGAGGATAAATATTAACAATAAAAAATAAGAGATAAAGTTAGCTTCACTTACAGGAAACCTTTTATTTGAATTTATAGACAAAAGGAGGTGAAATCATTAGAAGACATGAAAAACATATAAATAAACATAGGAGGATAAAATAGGTATTTTTTAGAGGTAAATAATAAATAATTCAGCCTAATGGAAATTTAACATAAAAATCCTCAATTTCAATGTGAGATTGGTAAATAAACCCTTATGACTTGGTAACCTTTGAACAAAAAATACCCTAAAAGAGAGAAACTTATATGGATTTTTAAATCCATTTAATTATATGAAAATTATTATAAAATTCATTCTTGGGTATTATATACACCATAAAAAAGAAAATAAGGAGTGAATATAAATAATTTCTCAATAAAGATAAATTAAGTGGAGAAAAACCTTACCTCGAACTTCTTATTTGTCACACTCTCTATAAAAAGTTGTATAATAAATTTTCCTTTATTATTAATATTTATGAGAACTATATTAACAGTCATTTAAATTTATACCTTTTATTTATAATTGGAAACTCACATTCCAAAACCACCCACCTAGGGTCTCACATATACATAACTAGCATCACCTGCCAAATCATCAGCCATGTGACTACCCCATCAAGAATAATGGCCTAATAGATTATCATATCCATAACCATAAGATACATATTAGATGATTCATACCAAGGGAAGAAAACCCACTAACCTGATTAAGTAAATGACATTCCAATCTATAAAGGAAAACACCTTATAGGTTATTACTAGTACATTAAATAACCAAGACCCAGATAATAACCACCCACAATGGGTTTCCAATTAAGGCACTATATTCTTTACTCACATACCAGGGTCTCTATATATCCCCTACATTTAGAGATTGTATCACTATCTTCACCATTGATTATCTTGTCATACTAGTAACATGACCTATCATCAGAAAGAACTATATGAATGCCGAATTGGATGAGTAGAATGATATGAATAACTTATATAGGAAAACTGAAAGGCAATGTCATGGGTGATCTCAAATGAAGTGTGATTTTTTGGGTACTTGGGTGCAGTAGAGTGGCTGACCAAGGTCGTCTCTCAAAGGAGGATGTAAATTAAAAAAACTTCTTAAAGGTATTATAAAAATAAAATAAGAGTATAAAAACACTAATTTAAAGTATTGGGGGTTGTTTATTTTTTATAAAACAAGAATAAGTTTTATGGAAGAAGATTTTATTTTATTTTTTATTTTTAATTTTGAAATGAAGTTCGATTAAAAAACGCAACAAGAAGATGTTTTTTTAGAAAATATTTTAAAAGGTGTAATCTATCTAAATATAACTATTCACTTAATTATTTATCATTATCATTTAAATTAAAATTCACTTAATTATGATCCCTTAATTTTTTAAATCTCGAACCCTACGATAATTAAATTTACCACAAAGATGAAGTGAATTTAACCCTAGGCTAACTTCGGAACATGTAATTGCAACACCCTGCTTTGATTGATGTCCTAAGGATAACTTATAGTCAGTGGTAAATTAAGGCACATTTCCTCTATGAAAATTATAATTAATTTAGTTTATGGATTATATTTTAACACTATAAATTGATCCTGTATGGTTTTGTATTATCGATTAAGTTCGCGCTCTCACAATTTACACAAAATCTCATCCTCGAATGTTTTTGTGTTAATTGTTAAATTGATTGATTAGTTTCGTTTAAATTAAAAACTCCATTAATTGATCATATTATGTGAATTAAATTATATCATTGATTAAAAATAAATAAATAAAGAAGTATATAGGTCGACCGATTACTAAAAAAACTACTCTTCCATGGGCGGTGTAGTCATCGTAGAAACATTATGCAAGTGCAAAGGTTTAGAAAGTGTATAACCCAATATTGTTTCTAATATTGAATTACATACCAAATAGGAAGATTAATAGAAGAATAAAATTTAAAATAACATAATAAGTGGAAAATAAACTAAGATTTTATTGAAAACACGACAACATTACAACAAAGAAGAGGAAAAGAATAACATTTTGGAGGTGATCCTATCTTGGTAGATTCCCTCCTCCAATTGTGAATTAAAATGGTGTAGAACCACTTATCCTCAACTCCAAATTTTTTAATGTATGTCTCAAACCCTCCAAACAAGAGAAATAATAATTTTTAGAGTGGAGGGGAGGCTAGGTTTAAAGAGGTTTCAAGTGTGAGTGGGGAATCTCGGCCAAATATTTTAATCCAACTTGAACCACCCATTTTACCTAGAAAACACGTGAACCAGCTATTTTTACAGGAGAATTATTTGTTCATAATTTAGTTGGAGATCTTGTATCAAAATTTGGCCCAAATCAAAGCTCGTATGAAGGCGTTATGGTCCAAATACAGAAGCAATATCCAATCTGGCGGTTCCAGCCAACATTTGACTTCATGGTCCATTTAGTCCAACCAAATGTACATTTTAGCTCTAATGTCCTGAATAAAAGTTGTATCCCATTAATTTAGAAACAAAGTTACAAAATTTTAAGTTCAAATTCTAAATATTAAAATATTTATCTTTGAAATACAACAGTGCACTATAAAGGGTAAAACTAGAATTTCAATCAAATTTTCAAATTAATGATCTAATCCTAAATATTTTATAAATAAAAATATTTAACACAATGTGAGGAAATTTTATCATTTATATTTAATAAAATATTCAATAAAAATGTGTTTTATTAACTCCCCCACACTTACCCTTTTGTACTCATAGGCAAAACCTCATATCATGTATTCGAGAAAATTGTGACAAGATATGTGTATTCATATTTATCAATCCACAGTGAAAATATTGGAAAAGTAAAAATCAAATCAAGAGTAAATATCAAAAAATTTTAAAGTCACTATCTTATAAATTGTGTCAAAAAAAATCCAGTGAGATTGATAACACTAATCATACAGAAACAAGTCATGGTTCTACCATGCTACTAATTCTCTACGCGTGTATGTACCAACCATTACAAGATTGTGTCTCCACCATTTATCTAGTATATTGAGGTCAATAAAAACATTTCTTTTTACCTAATTCTATTCCACTGAACCGGTTCAACATCCTTTGCAATCAAATTCCAAATCCCACTCATTTAAGCATTCCCAGAAGACAAACCATGAGCTCTCAGCCTAAATATCCCCACATGTTGTACATTTCTTCACTCCCCTCTTTATTGATTGTTTTTTTTTTGTTTTTTGTATTTTTTTGAATTTTTTAGAGGGCGTAAAATAGTCAGATATTAGGTGCACACGCATATGTCAATCTGGTACAGTGATGGAAACGATCGAAAGGGAAAGGAATGTATAGAAAGACCACGTTATAAGTTGAAAAGAATTACTTACCCTAAATATACATTCAATTGGGTAAGAGAAACCCACAAGTCATGATTGTGTGAAAAATTGTGTGGAGAAATCAATGACACAATTTACCATGAAAAAATATCACAAATAATGATATCAAAATCTAAAAGGTTTTATAACGACACAACCATTCATATCATCAACGACTTCAATTTTTATAAAAGTCAACCCTTGATGATGAAATATTACTCATGATTATATTTATACCAATAAATTTTTAAAACATGTATTTTATATATGTTCCATGTGAGAATGTTACATGATTTATTTGTCTCCTTTTTATTGAATTTTTTTGTTTTTTTTTTGAAAATTTAAACCAAAAACACAATAGAAAATACATATAAAACACACAAATGAAAATCCTAAATATCTACCTTAAAATGTTTTCCCATCCCCCACACTTAAAATATATCATTTTCCTCAATGTGAACCTACGAGATAATATATGCACATGAAATGTATAATTTAAAATAGGAAAAATAATATAAAAGTGAAAGGGTTTGGAATAGCTTTATATTCTCAAGTGATGATTGGGTCATGCAATGTGATTAAATCCACTGCATCAATAGGAAGTCACTAAATATATTTCTTAAAATGTTTCCCATTGACTTTAAAACTCTTTTCTATGTCCTCTTGTGTGATCTCCACTACACCATAAGGGAAAAAATTAGTCAAAACTTATGGACCTAACCACCTTTAACACAACTTACCAGGAATCAGATTCAGTGGTGAAATATAGAGCAAGAATTTATCTACAACTTGTAATTATCTTTTCTAGATCATTTAGTCATGATATTCTTTTGATCTTTCCTTGTAGAGCCTTGAGTTCACATATAAATACAATTGAATCTACTCAAGCTCTTGAATTTTCATCTTCCTTTGGATTCCAGCTTGGGCCAAATCCATGTTACATTTCTTTATAGCCCAATAAGCCCGATGATCAACTTCAATGGGGAGATGAAAGACTCTCTCAAAAACAATCTGAAATGTGTACATACAAATTGTTGTCTTGTATTCTATCCTATAAGACCATAGTGCATCATCCAAGTGCTTGCTCTAATCCTTCTTATTCACCTGCACAATTTTCTCCAAAATCTATTTCATTGAAACCTCAGCCTGACCATTTTTTTGGGGGTGGTATTGTGTTGATATTGTGTGTGCCTCCCCAAACTTCTGAAGTAGGGAAGCCAAATTTAGATTTCCAAAGTGTGTCCTTTGGTCACTGATTATGGCCTTCGGTACTCCAAACCTACAAAAAGTATGTGCTTTGACAAAGTACACAACAACCTGAGAATCATCAATCTTGGTGGCCTTAGCCTCTACCCATTTTCTTTCATAATCAATAACAAACAAAATATAAAATAACCTAAATGAACTAAGAAAAAGACCCATAAAATCAATGCCCTATACATCAAAAATCTCACAGAATAATATGGGATGTTAGGGAATCTCGTGTCTCTTAGAAATATTACCAGTGTGTTGGCAATGTGAGCATGACTTACAGAACACATGAGAATCATGGAATATACTAGGCCAATACAATCCATAGTCCAAAACTTTCCTATCTATCCGTTGGGGTCCAAAGTGTCCACCACAAGCAAGTGTATGATATAATTGTAGAACAGACTCAAAATCATGATCAGGAACACATCTCCTACAAACTTGGTCACTACACATGCACCATAAGTAGGGATCATCCCACACATAAAATATAGACTCAATATTTAACTTTTGGACTGGATGTTTCTTTAAATTTTTTTTAATTTTATATGAAACAAGGTAGATAACTAAATCAGTATACCAAGGATGTGTACCTGAGATGGAATAAAAATGCTCATCAGGGAAAGAGTCCCAAAGTGGTACCTTGTACAAGGTGTCATACTTTAGTGTGTGATAAATCCTACTCATGTGGTCCGCCAATAGGTTTTCTGATCCCTTCTGATCCTTTCTCTCAATGTCAAATTCCCAAAGAAGAAGCATCCATTGGATTATCTTGGTCTTTTCATCCATCTTCTTTAATAGGTACCGCTGAGTTGCATGGTTAGAAAAACACTACATTAGATACAAATAAATATGAACAAAATGTATCTAAATCAAATATAATAGCATGAAAATCCTTTTATGTGGTTGTGTAGTTTGATTGGTCTGAATCCAATGTCCTTGATGCATATGAAATCACATGTGAACGTCCCTCCACCCTCTGAGATAAGGCAGCACCCTAATTTTATTGATGTCCTAAGTTTAGATTATGTTCAGTGGTAAATTAAGGAAAATTTCCTCTTTGGAAATTAGAATTAATTGAGTTTAGGGATTGTATTTGAACACTACAAATTTATCCTGTATAGTTTTGTATTGTCGATTAAGTTCACACTCTCACAATTTATACTAAATCTCACCCTCATGTGTTTTTGTGTTAATTGTTAAATTTCTTGATTAGTTTAAATAAAATAAAAAACTCAATTAATTTATCATATTATGTGAATTATAGTATATCATTGATTAAAAATAAATTAATGAAGAATGATAGAAGTTGATTGATTACTAAAAAAACTACTCTTCCATGGGCGGTGTAGTCATCGTAGAAACATTATGCAAGTGAAAAGGTTTAGAAAGGGTAAAACCCAATATTGTTTCTACTCTTGAATTACATCCCAAAGAGTAAGATTAAGAGAAGAATAAAATTGAAAACAACAGAATAAGTGGAAGAGAAACTAAGATTTTATTGAAATTAAAACAATGTTACAACAAAGAAGAGGAAAAGAAGAGAATTTTGGAGGAGATCCTAGCTTTGTAGATTCCCTCCTCCAATTGTGAATAGAAATGGGGTAAAAACCACTTCCCCTCTTCTCCCAATCTCCTAATTCATTTACCAACCCCTCCAAATTAGAAAAAAAATTATTGAGTGAAGGGTAGACTAGGTTTAAAGAGGTTTCAATTGTGAATGGGGAATCTCGGCCAAATATTTTAATCCAACTTGAACTTCCAATTTTACCACCAAAATGCGTGAACCAACTATTTTTCTAGAGGAATGATTTGTTAATAATTGGTTTGGATAGATCCTCTCAAAATATGGTCCCAATAAAAGCTCATATAAAGATGTTATGGCCCAAATACAGAACCAATATTCAATATGGCAGGTCCATTCCACATTTGATTTCATGGTCCATTTAGTCCAACCCAATGTACATTTTAGCTCCAATGTCTTGAACAGAAGTTGTATCCCATTAAGTTAGGAACACAGTTACAAAATCTTATGTTCAAATAATAAATATTAATATATTTATCTTTGAAATACTACAGTGCACTATTAAGGGTAAAACTGGAATTTCCATCAAATTTTCAAATGAATGATCTAATCCCAAATATTTTATAAATAAACATATTTAACACAATGTGACAGAATTTTGTCCTTTACTATCAATAAAATATAAAAAAATGTGTTTTATAAAAAACACAATATGATTTGTTGATGAAACATTAAAATTTTATGCCGGTTTTTATTAATAATATCAAACTTATAAAGACCTATATATAATATGGATCCTACGTGCCTAGTCATAATGCATGAGTTTCCTCCAACCTCTATAAACAATATCCAAAATACAAGGACTAGATTCTTACCAATAGGACAAGAGACAAAAATAAAACATTTCATAAACCTAAACATCATGTGAAACAAAAGACTTGAAAACCATACCAGTCATAAATTAATATCCCAAGAACATCGATCCCAATCCCTTGGTAACTTGGAATTATGTGTTCATGGCCCACCATCCTGAAATCTATCAATGCATCTGAAACATTGTTATATCTTTTGGATACCATATCACAAATAGTAAGATTAAATAATTATATTATGACATATTCTAACATCCCTAAACTAGATCACTCTGAATAGTAACCAAACAAGATTCACTACAGAACCTCAGGTGTGCCTCCCCATATGCGAGAGGCTTTTAAATTACAGTGAGGGTCTTATATAGAATCATGAGGAGACTATACCCACTATATTAGTGTAAAAAAAAATTAACCAAGAATCATACACATCCATCACATCAGAGTATGTAGAAATAATAAATATTGGACATGACACAATAAATGAAAAATAGTCATACCATTATGCATGACTGATCCCCCACTAGGCTAATCAAATATAAAAAATTAAAATCAAATAATAAATAATGAATAGAATAAATACACAAGAGGCTCCACCATAATCCCCTATCCTCACTTAATCTCTAAATCCAAATCCCATCTAAGATACTCAATCTCAATCATGAGATCCCGAGCCTCAGCCTAACCTGAACCTAAACAAAGTGGGGAATTCTTGGGTACCCAAGTGAAATGGAAACTTGAGAAGGGTTTGAGAATATAATCCAGTAGAGAACCACCAATGCAACCCCATACTATACCGATAGTGCAATGATATGTGAATGTGATGTGCTTAGAATAAATAAATAAATTGCTAAAAAACAAATAAAACCACCAATAATAATTGATTCGGTCAGTACTAAAATATATCTAAGAACATCATAAGGACTTTGACAATCACAATATTATAATCTCCCAAATGGAGTTCACCTATAACCTGGATCATTCCCAATGAAAATCTTCGATCCTTAGGTTCATGACCTTGATCGACTATACCTACTTCAACCAGTGCTGTGGAATCTCTATGCACATCATGATGACCATGAAAACTAGTATAACAAACCTGGGTCTCCTTAGTATATAGATAAGCATTGCAGACTTTCCCTATGAGAGTTTTGTCAGCCATGGAATAATCCCAAAAGTAGCATGAACCTTCCCTTTGATAGTTTTCTCATACATGGAATAAGTACACCAGTAACATAGACCTATGCTATTGGAATTTTCTCAGTATTAGTAACATGGACATCCCCTATGGGAGTTTTCTCATCTAGTACCAAGACTTCCCTAAGGATTGTTTTCCATTTTATCATCATAGATAAACCAAGAAATAAGAAAAAATCAGGCACCCAGGGGAAATATCACCTCTGGTATACTATAGAAAAATTAAAACCATCTCATTAGGGTCAATATGTCATAAGATTACCAGCAAGGGTCCTCTAGGTCTCATTACAGTCTATAAACCTCATAAGGGTCCCAAAATATCCACTTGTCTATAAGGCCATCACCCATCATAAGGGTGATGGCCACAAGCTATTTCCCTTTCCAAAATACTCTAGGTTGTCCAAAACACCTAATCCATACAATAATATCATCAAGGTCCACTCAAACAATTCACCATGTCTATATGGGGAAAGAAACCCCCAGCCATCTCACTAACCTGAAGCGTCAAGAACATCACTGTGTCTCACATAGAAAACCCCTAGGCCATTCATCCTAGTTCATTACTAACATCTGAATTAGGGTATCCAAGAGAACATATTACTATGGGAATTATACCACATTCATAAAATTTTAATACACACCCATCATGGGGTCCTAGAGTTCAAAGATACAAGTTTATATCAATAGCCTCGATCATTGGTAACCGAGGCAATTAAACTATTACCAAGGACCCTCACGGGTTTAGAACTTGTGCAGTCTAACCAAGAAATTCATTTCAAATATTTTTTTTATTAAAATAAGGTTACAAACCTTGGTGGAAAGGTATTATAACAAATTACACATAATAAATTCATAAATACCATAGGGCATGTTGGGAAGGGAACTTACCTTTAAATAAGCTTAATCCCCTTTTTATTCATTATCTAACTACGGTTTCCAAGACTCACATAAGGTTGTTCATATCTATATAGGTTCCATAAACCATTGGTAGCTCACCTAAGACACTAAATAATGTAAAAATATCATAATTAATTAATTATATCATTTTAAATTAATTTAGAACCTTAATTTTAACTAGGAATACTCACCCAAAACTCACCAGAAAGCTTCATCACACCAAAAACATGTCCAAACACACACATGGGGTCTAAAAAATGCTTGTGATATCATACCATAACAAATAACTAACAAAAGATTCGAAAAAAACTGTTAAATTAAATTAAATTTAAGGATAAACATTAAATAAATCTACGGTGCAACGTACCTTTGATGAAACGACAAACGATGATGAGTGTACATTGTCTTGAGACATAACTTTTCTAGAGAGAAAAATATCTTTATTTTAAATGGTCTATTCATCTATAATCCTAATGGAATAATAATATAAACCCAATTCATAATAATATTAAATTATAAGAAGATAGAAGAAATGTCAAATGAGGCTTCCAGAGTTGAGACCATACCTAAAATCTCTAGAAAACACCCTTTAAAACACCCCTCTTGATGGGTTTGAAGGACGATAACCAAAGGGAGAAGGGCCTCTATCATGAAATATAAAATTAGGGGAAGGAAAATTATTCCCCATATATACATTTATGGGAAAAAAATACTCATTTACATCCTTAATGAACCCACCGACTGGTTGGTGTTTTGCTGCAGTTTTGGCTACAATAGCCACTATAGCCTCTCCCAAGGCTCCTCTGAGCCCCCATGACTCCACCCAAAGCTCATTACTCATCCCAAAATATAAAATTAAGATATCCCAACACCAAAAATTTTATTCCAAATCTCATTTATAATAATGAACCACCCACTAAACTCAAAAATTCTACTTCCTATAAGAAATTTTCACACCCGTATGGAGACAAGATCATACATGAAGAACCAACACATTTAAATTATTGTGGTATTGACACATGTTTTGTTTATAATTAATATCACACTTATTATTTGAAGACTTTTTGAAAATTATAATAAATTTAATATACATCACATGCATATTAAATTCATAACTATTACATCCCATGAAATCTTAATTATCTTATGTTTTATTCCTTTAGGTATGGATGATTCTAATGATTTAGTTTGGAAACCATATTACTTCAACCAAATTAATATGTAAAATTTTTAATAATATTTAACTATTTACACAACTCACAATTTGTGATACTCACTCAAAAATAGAAGATAAACATATTTACACACATCTAAATTCATTCAATGCATAAGGTGTATGATCTTTTCATGTAATGATTTAGAATTATATGAAATTTATTATCCCCATATAAGTTTTCTTAGAGACATGGATTAACAACCCATAATTTTACAGAACAATACATAAGCCTCTAAGATAGTGTTAAGACCAACCCTAAATCCTTCTACCCAAGGATACATTACTAAATAGAGATTTCAATTCCATAATAACTCTACCACCTAATATACATAAAATATATTAAATATCTAAATTCAAGATAATGAAATTAATTAAAAATTGATGTCAAGGTATATGAAAACCAAATATTATATTTTTATACCAAGTATATAATATATGACATTCCAATTTTATAAAAAACAATCGACCACATAAATTAAATAATATGAAAATATTCATATTTAAGAAACAATTTATATAAATGAATATTTAAAAATAATAAATATATATTTTATTTATTTAATTAACATTATATATTAATATGAATATTTAATATTTAATTTATGTATGAAAATGTCTTATTTATAATTCATAACACTCATCATTTATAAACAATTTATGAATTGTAATAATTTTTTTTCAAAATTGATTTTTTTTATTTTCTTGGATTAAATCATTTTTAACGATAAAATATAGGCATTATTAGTCACATTTCGGAATTTTTATTCCTCTATAAAGATACTATGATTCTTAAGTATAAACTAGCCCAATAATTCTATGTTGGTGAATGTGTTATATATCTAGGTATTGAAAAATGTATGGTGTTTCATACAAAGATCCATATAATAAGCTACAAGATTCTTTCTTAATTTGATATGGGTCACTTTAACATCCTTATATGAGATATTATTTGTATCTAGTGATATTATACACACTAAAAATTAATCCCCATTGTACCTTACATAGATAGATCATCGATATCCTCTATATTGCAGTTATGATTTGATACTCTGTTTTTGTGAAACCTAAGATTTAATTATATCCTATAATATCAACCATATCAAACTTATAGTATGGAAAAAATTTCAGGATTTTACCACATTGTACCTTACAATACAAACTAGTAATCCCCTATGTGTATAAAAAAATAAAATCGAGAAAGTGATCGAACGGTTGATATTCATCCATGTCATATCATACATTATGATATAGCTTGATAAACCTCATTATATCCATTATATTTATGAACATAGTAATAATAAACATATTTATCCAAATATTACCTAAGATTTAATTCAATTTATGGGGTTTATAGGATCATTATATGATCATCACAGTAGGAGAAACCCATTTTTCTTGATTTATCATCATCAAATAGAGATGAACTAAAGAACCTAAATAAAATAGTATACCTTTATATTTTTGAACTCCATATCAGTTTATTTTTATGGGTTTTATTTTATGAAGATCACAAAGTTATACCCTAAGGACTCTCTCATCCACAAGGATTACACTAACCACTAGAATCCTCATGTGCTATGAGAGTACTACATAATCTCTAACAGTGTTCTAACACATTCTTCATTGAAGATAAATAGAGAACCAAGAGAGAAGAGAGCTTAGACTGTGGATTTATAGTTTTATTGGAACACCCAAACCCAACTAGAGGATCCCAAATCCTTTATATGGTCTCCCTTTATCCAATAAAGGGAGTGGGGTGCTGGGAGCTGACTGCCATCATATAGAATATGACATGCGATACATATAATGCATTCCCATTTGGTTTTTAAATCTTGGATTTTTTCTACAATAAAAATATGTTTTTAGTCATAAATGAACCATTTTAATGACTAATCATGTAATATATACCATTTTGAATATATAGTTATAAAGACCCGACCTTAAATAATTCTTAAAATTTATTCTTTAGAAAATAATTACTTCCTTTCATTCTAGGAGTTGTTTTAGGTTTAGAGTTTTAGATAATTATTCCATCCCCATAAAATAAGTAAATATTACATCATAAGTGGATACTTCCACTCAATATCCATTTTTCCACAATATAAAACTTTTAAAATTAAACAACTTTTAATTTCATGATATATCTTCAAAATTATCATACTGACCACATTCTTATCCCTAATTATCCTTAAAACCATATGAAAACATTTGAAAATTTGGTATGAGCATAAAATATCAATAAGGAACATGTAGAAAAATAAAAAACCCATTATTACATAAATACTCTTAAAAAGTTTCCCTTTTAAAAATATACTTTGTGATCAAATTAAACATTTCATTAACCAAGAAGTTAAAATATCTACCCAATATATTTCATATAAAATTTCATAATAAACATTAAAGTCAAAATAAAACTCATAATTTTTATTTGTAGTAATGAAAAACTCAAGAAAATTTATACATTTCACCCTTAATAAGAAACATAAACTTACCTTTAAACATAAACTCATTATCTTACCTTGTAAAATCATAAGATTTCCGTGAACAACCATAGAAAAAATAGATAAGTAATATAGGTAACTTGGGAAATAATTTTTATATCACATGTATAATAACTCTTACAAGTGTAATAAACTAACTAGTAAATTCCAATAATCTCTTTAGATAATCCTAACCTATTAAATCTATCCCATTACGCAATGCATTGGAGAGCCCTATTGGGATCACTTATCATCATGAGATATATCGATCACACCCATAATAATAACCTATATTAGTCTCACATTTCATTATTAATAATAACCAATAACCATAAAACAATAATAATACATTAAAATTTTAATTTACATTATCATACTTATAAAATTATTCTTTTCACTTATAATAAAACATTTTTGGATATTGAAATATCCACTCTATTTAAAACCCTTTGAGAAAATAAACAAATAAAAGGAAGGATGGATTTTTATTGAATAAAAAATGAAATATTTTAAAGTAATAATAGAATAAAAAAATAGTTATGGATGTGGGAATAACCTTTGACACCATATATATTAAAATAGAACATTCCTTTTTTCCTTTTTGTCAAAACATTATCTATAAAATAAGTAAAGATATTTATTTTCAAAACCATTGAAATAAATTAAAATGTAAAATAAAATTTCCTTTATAATTCATTAAGATACAAATAAATACATCAATAAAATAATTTTAAGAATATGTAAATGGAAAAAAATATTTTTAAAATAAACCTGGAAAACATTTTAAACATTGTTTTGAAAGTAAAGTGTCACATACATCGAGTCTGACTCACCACATATGTTCTTTATCTTTTTGAATAACAAAATTATGTTAATTATTTACTTGATTGAGAAATTTTTTTAGGTTTATTATTACTTAGATTTTATTTATTACCATGTTATATATAATTACTTAATCAATTAAGTTTAGGATTAATGTTTTGATGATATTCAGCTCATATTTCAAAAATCACTTTGATAACTTGACAAGGGTAAAGTGGTAATTATTCCGTAATATATAGAATAATAATCAGGAAATAATAATCATATATATATATATATATATATATATATATTAATTTTTAATTTTAAAACCATTCATGAATGATGGTTATGAAAAATGATTTATGTTACAAACATGGAGACGCTAGGCCACATATATGCATTTGTAACATTTCCATTTTCCAAATAACATAACAAAAAGAAGGTAAGTATTAATTATATTTATAGAATTATTATTATACCCTAAATAAAATATTATTTATTTAAATATTATTATATTTAGTATCCATGTGATGTGTTCATGAAAAATGAATCACATCACTTTGTAGAGGTGGTAATCCACACATACACACGAATGTCGTTATCTTTTTTCAATGGATGGAAATGTATGAAAGTATATGATATCTTATATTTATAGAATAAAAAATATTTCATTACTATAATATATATATAAATTAAATCCATCATTATAACTAACCATGAAAGGAGGTGATGGAAAAAAATTACATCAGTTCGTGAGGCGGTAGTCCACCGTACACATGAATGATGGTTTTGTTTCCCATTTGATGGAAGAGGGAGAAAGATGTAGGTTATAAAATTAATGTAAAAACACATAATTATTAGTAATATAGTGGTGTTATTATTTAATAATGTTTTAATAATATTTTAAGTAGGTATAAGAAGAAATAATACAAAAATACTCGGTTAAGAACTACACCTCTTCTTCAGAAAACCACATTATGTTTATTCCTAAATCCTTCCTAGGTTAGTTTTTTTTATAAAAAAACTACCTATAAAAAATGGGTAGTGATGTAATTAAGGTATTTTAGTAGGTATTTTCTGAACCAAAAGGCTCTTTAATAAGGGACACGAGAGGAGATTGGTGTCCTTTTATAAGTGGGGGAGAGGATACACATGGATTTTTTTAAAAATAAAATATAATAATATATTACAGAAGAAAAATGGATCCAAAATAGTCCGTTTATGAATATTATATGATATAGAATTTAAATATGGATATAAAATATAATTTATAAAAGTTTAAATTCCATTTTAACCCATATTTCTTAAGTTTAACCCCTGATAAACCCATTTTAAATTTATCCATTGTAAACGATTTTTAAAATTAATTATAGAAAAAATTAAGTTTAAATTATTAATTAATGTTAATTATTAGGAATAAAAAAATGGAACCCATTTTAACAATTTAAATTCATAGAATTTAAGGACATTAATTTAAAATTAAACCTAAAAAATGCGACAACAAATAGTTTTTTCAAAAAAAATTATTTTATGTATAAAAATGTTTTATAGAGAATTAAAGTATAAAATTTATTATAAGAACCATATTTGGATTATTAATAAAATAATTAAACTAATTTTTCTTTTAAAAAATTTTAAAATAAAATGTATCTTTTTAAATTCTTGAAATGAAAAAAAAACATTCAATAAAAACAAATATTTTCACAATTCATTGAAAAAAAAATTTCAGAAAATTCTAAAAAATCCATCTTGATATAATTTTTACATGATGAATTAAAAAATGACATTCATTTTTTCAAATTAATTTTTATAATTTTAAAATCAATATTCTAAATAAAACCATATATTTCATGAAAACCCAATTTGGTCAGAAGAAAAGTTTTTCTCCCCTTTGATTGAAAAATTACCTAATATTATTATAATGAATATAACTCTATAAAATATAATTAAATAATATTAATAAGTAATTAAAATGTTTTATCTTAACATTACATGGGTTCTTAAAATATTCCCCCTTTTGAAATTGTGTTCTTGTAATTTTATTCATTACTTAGACAAGTGAGGATATTTTTCCTTTATAGCATCATATGATTGCCTTGTCACTTATTCAACCATACAGGTTTTCCACATAACCTTAACATGATTAATTTATTTATTCCATTACACTTTATCTTTATGTTAAAGAATAAGTATTGGATGTTCCTCATAAAAAATGTTTTCTTCCAACTAAATTACTTCAAGGCTCCAAACATGAGATGCATCTGGCACATATTTTATTAATAAGGAAATATGAAAATTTTCATGTACCTAGGATAATCTCAGAGTAAAGTAAACTTGATAATAAACTTATCAAAACTTCTCCATGGATTCATATGGTCCAATGAACCATATAATTAAGTTTCCATTTTTACCAAAACACATAACATTTTTCCATGGATATACTTTATGAAAAACATGATCATTATCCTTGAAAGAAAGACATTTCCTGTGGTTATTAACATAACTTTTCTATATTGTTTTATCCATTCTCATATATTTTTTATTAATATTCCAATTCTAAACCATTTATTCAACTAATTATGGTCCCAAAAACATTCTTTCACCTACTTCATCCCAAAAAGCTATAGTTCAACACTTCTTTACATATAAAGCCTCAAAAGGTTTCATATATATAAGAACATTAAACTAATACAAGATGTTGATCCAAAATTTTCTTTTAATAAATTAAATAATTTTGAATAATTTATTCCAAACCTTGAATATTTATCTCTAACATTCCATTAGAATAATGATGCAAATTTGTACTAATATTCAATTCAGTATCCAATTACTTCTGAAGACTTTTCTAAAAATTAGAAGTATACCTGGGATCATGGTCAGATACAATGGAGAGAGAAACTCCATGTAACTTGATTATCTCCTTGAGATATAGTTGATAAATAAGATCTAATATATAGTATTTTTAAAAGGAAATAAATTCATAGATTTAGTTAATCTATCAATAATAAACCAAATCATATTATAAACTTGTGATGTATTTGGAAATCCTACCCTGAAATCCCTAGACATATTTTCTCATTTATACTACGGCACTATAAAATGATGAAGAATATCCTTAGGTAATTTTTTTATACTTTAATATATTGAAAAGTCAAACATTTCATGGTAAAATCAAAAACATATATTTTTAATCCATCCCACCAGTAATACTCTTAATGGTCTCTATACATATTAGTGCTACTAGAGTGAATTGAAAACAAAGAACTATGAGCTTCACTCAATAATTATCTCTTCAAATGGGAATAACAAGGCACATATAATCTCTTTCCAAATCTCATAACACCTTCTTCATTAACATCAATCACTAGAAACTTACCATTATTAATAGATTATAACTTTTATTATAAAACATAACCCTACTTCAGAGCATACTTAATTATTTTTGGTACTGATGATTGTGCTGTCACCTGAAACAAAACAGAGGAAGTTCCTACATGCACAATTTATAGGAAAAAATACATCAAATCATTATCGAAAGGGTCATGCTCCAAATGTAACATGGTTAATATAGAATTATCTTTCTAAATTAAAGTATCAGTTACTCTATTTACATTACCTAGATGGTAATAGATTATACAGTCATAAAACTTTATCAATTCCATCCATATCCTCTATCTCTTGTTCAACTCTTTCTAAGTTAATATATACTTTATAAATTTATGACTGTTATACATTTCACACTTTACTCCATATAAATGATGTCTTTAATTTTTTAAATCTAACACTATAATTTCCAGTTCAATAACTTGTGTAGGATAATTTTTCTCATGAAATTTCATTTGACATGAAGAATAAGTAATTACCCAATCATTTTATATAAAAAAATAGCCTATTAACTTAAATTAAAAATAATTATAGATAATAAATTCACCATTTCTGTATAGCATGTCCAAAGATGGAGAATTCATAAATCTTCTTTTCAATTCCTAGAAACATTCATCACATTCCTTTATCTAAAATATCTTAACTCCTTTACTTGTTAACGTTGTTAGTGGGCTATATAACCATGCATAGTTTTCAACAAACTTCAAGTAATATCCTACTAATCAATGAAAACTATGAATATTATTTATATTTTTAGCTCTTTTCTAATCATCAACCACTTTAATTTTAGTAGGATTAATAGTTATTCCATTTTTTAAAACAACATGTGCAAGGAAAGAAATGTGTTATAATAAGAATTTAGACATAATAAATTTTACATATAACTTATTTTATTTATGTTTTTAAAAATAATCATGTGGTGTCTTTTAGGTTCCTCAGTGGTTTTAAAATATACCAATATATCATCAATAAACACAACCACTAACTTATCTAAATACTAATGGAAGAATCTATTCGTAAGATCCATGAATACATTAGAAACATCACACCACTCATAGGGAATAACTAAAAATTCATAATGTCCATATTTATTTCAAAACACTATCTTAGGAACATCTTGATATTACACCTTTAACTGATTATACCCTAATGAGGGATCAATCCTAGAAAAATACAGCTCTCCCTTGAGCTAATCAAACTAATCATCTATATGAGGCAATAAATACACGTTGTTAAAAATAATGTTATAAAAGCTCTATAATCAATGAAAAGCCTCATAGAACCATATTTCTTTAAAAAAACTAATATTACCCCATGATGAAGTTCTATGACAAATGAAACCTTTATCAAGAAACTTCAGTAACTGATTTTTCAATTACAGAAGTTTTACTTGATACATTCAATAAGGGGGTTTTAAAATTAGATTAGAATCAGAAACTAATTCAACATTAAAATAAAATTCCTTATAATTTATAATACTAGAAAAATAATTATAAAAAACATCCCTATACTCTTTTGTTATTGAGATATCATTAATATAAATAGTTCCCTTATTTTCAACAACATGAGCAAGGTGACTTTGATTTCCATCCCTTAACAATTTCTTAGCTTTTTTATATGTAATCAAAGGTATGGATTTATTATTATATACAAAAGAAAAATCATTTTAGAAAATAACTTATTTGGACCTTAAATCTATCAAATAATAATTAACTGAATGCCAATCCATGCCGAAAATAACATCAAATTATACAATGGGTTAGACAAGAAGTTTTTTTTGGAAAAATATTCCATATATGATAAGAGGAACATCTTTGTAAATTATTATTTCCTTAATACTACCCCCATGTGTTTTTACCAGAAGTTTATTCTTTATTTCTTAAGGTTAAAATTTCATTTTACCAGAATGTTTCCCCTAAATGAAATAATTTTTAGACCCCCAAATCAAACAATACATTAGAATAATCTGAATAAACAAGTAATGTACTTGTTACCACTTCATTAGATGGTCCAACATCAACTATAGTATTATAAAATGATTTTTACACACCTTATTTCTTTTTATCTTGATGTATTACTTCATTCATTCATATATTTCGACAAGTACTCACATAATTACCAATCTCATTATAATTAATGCTTCTTATCATCATCTTATCATTATTTTTATGATAGTTTTTTTCATATCCATGAGCCAAAGGTCCAAATTTTCCATACCAAAACACTTACCATATTTTATAATACATTATGTAAATTTTATTTTCTCACCTCAATATTTATTTGATGGATGCTTCATCATTGTATTCCATCTTGAAATTTTCTTCCACATATTTTCATGGGAATCATGATCATTGAAAAACTCCATTTTTATATTCATGTAAGATAGAACAAGTTTTTAATAACATTTAAACTCATGGGAATTCATTTCCCTTAGATATCTTGGATTTAATTCTAAGTAAGAAAGATAAATGTTACCATCAAGATCCCAGATAAACTTTGGTGCATACCTTTACAATTAGGTGAAGTTTTCTTCATATATGCACACTAAATATTTCTCCTTCTTACTCAATTCTAGGAACTTATTTTCCATCCTAAGTCTAATAACATTAGGAAAATACTTCTCAAGAAAACTATTCTTAAATATATCCCATTCCATAACATCAATCTCTTCTATTTATCTAGTGTTTTTAACCACTGACCACCATTAATCAACTTCACCTTAAAAATGGTAAATATCAAGAGTTAAATTTTTATTATTTGAAAGACCCATGACATTGAATATATTTTCTATATCTTCAATAAAAACCTCAATTATCACTAATTCAAAATAACAACTAAATGTTGGAGGGTGTTATCTCATAAGATTAACTATTATCAATATGTTCTTCTATGGTAGATTTGGTTTCTCTCTAGAATAGATAACACAACCATTTATATCATATGTAAACTGATACATCATAATAATAATCTGATCAGTTCCAATTTCAACCATTATAGGTTTTTGATCTGGAAGGAAATTATCATCTTAGTTCCTTTATACTTTAGCTTCCCTATTTCCATTGTGAAAATCCTTCAGAAGAAGCATAGTTTAGATAAATAAACATGGTAATACTTAAATTATATATCTTGATAACCAAAAATTATAATATCTTAATGGTATATACTAACATTATCCAAACCTCTAAAATTATCTAAACCTTTTCCATGATACCAACTATAAGGACCAGACCTTAAACAATCCATAAAATTGATTCTTTATATAAGATTCCATTTACTTGCATTCTGAAATAACTTTTACGTTTAGAGTTTTAAATAATTAGTTCATTAACCTTAAAAAAGTAAATATTACATCAAAAAGTGGACAATACCACTTAGTATCCATTTTTTCCATAGTACAAAACTTTTAAAATAAAAAAAGTTTTCTTTTTATGACTTATCTTCACAGTTTTCATCCTAAACTCATACTTATCCATACTCATCATTAAAAACATTTGAACAAAATTTGAAAACATGGGATGAGAAAAAATATATTAGTAAGGGTCATATAAAAATAAAAAAAGTAAATAGTTAGTCCATGGATATTCTTGAAAATATTCCTTTTCCAAAATAAACTTTGGTATCAAATTAAACATTTTCTTACCCAAGAAATCAACTTATCTCCCAAAATATTTTCATAAAACATTTTATAGGAAATATTAAATCCAATATAAAACTCATAATATTTTTTTTAAATCATGAAAATATCTTGAAAATTTATAAATTTCACTTTTAATAAGTAGCATAATGTTCCTTTAAAACTTAAGCTCATTATCTTACCTTGTGATAACTTAATATTTCTATAAAAACACATAGAATACATAGATAAATCATGTAGGTAACTTAAAAAATAATTTTCCTATCACTCTTATAATCACTTTTACAAATGGAATAACCTACCCAAAAATTATAACAATATATTAGGATAAACCTAATCGGTTAAATTCACCCCTTTACCCAATACATTGGGAAGATATATTGGGCTCACCCATCATCTTGATCTATATCGGGATAACCCATCAACATAAGATATATCAATCTCACATATCATTAAAAACATAGCTTAATAACCTTAATATAATCATAATACATGAAATATTCCATTTTCATTAAAATAAGCTTAATTTTTTTACACCCATAAGAAAACATTTTCGGATATTGAAATATCTATTTAATTTAATTTTTTTTTGAAAATATCCTGGACAAATGTAAATAGGGTTTATCTTTGAAGAAAACATGAAATAATTTATAGGAATCCAAAAATAAAATAATGGTTATGTTGGTGGGTTGAACCATTTACACTATATATGTTAAAATAAAATATTACTTCATTCATTTTTTAAAAGTATTCCATATAAAATTTGCAAAGGGATTCCATTTTAAAACCTTTGAATGAAAATAAAAAGTGATATAAACTTTAATTTATAATTCATTAATTTATATATATAAATACATAAAATACAATAATGTTAATAATATGTACATAGAAGAAAAATATTTAGAAACTAAACATTTAAAACATTTAAAAAGAGGTTTTTAAAGTAAAGTATCCCTTACCTCTATTCCTATTCATCAAATACATTATTTATCTTCTTGATTAATAAAATTATATTAATTATTTAATTGCTTATATTTTTTTCAATTTTATTATGCCTTTTATTTTATTTATTTCCATGTTATATATAATTATTCAATAAATTAAGTTCACATCAACTTTTTTATGATTTTCAACTCATATGTCAAAAATCACCATGGTATGTTTTCTATGGTTGAAGAGGTAATTATTCCATCACCTTCCGAATAATAAACATAAAATAATTATAATTTATTATATAAATTTTGAATTTTAAAATATTTCATGAAATATGTTTAGGAATAATAAATTATGTTACAATCATAGAGACGGTAGGTCGTTCATACACATGAGTAACATTTCCATTTTTCAATGAACATGAAAGAAACAATGTATGTATAATTTTATTTTTAAATAATTATGATTATATCATAAATATAATATTATTTATTTACATATTCTAATATATATTATCCATGTTATGTGGTCATGAAAAACAAATCGCATCGCTTCATGGAGGTGGTAATCCACATGTACGCATGAACGATGTTATCATTTTTCAATGGATGGAAAGGTAAGAAAGTAAATGATATAATGTTTTTATAGAATTATAAACATTTCATGAATATAATATATATATATATATATATATTAAATACATCACTATAACTAGTTTTGAGAGGCTATAAGGGAAAATTAATTACATCAGTTCGTGAGGCAGTAGTCATTTATACAATTGAACAATGGTTTCATTTCCCATTTAATAGAAGAAGAAGAACATAGTTTATTACACTAACATAGAAACATATTAGTATATGGAGTAATGTTTTTATTATTTCAAATTTTTTGAAGAAGACTTTAAGGTGGTAGAATTACAAATAAAATAAAAATTATTTGTTTAGAACTATACCACTTCTTCACACAACCACATCAGTTTTATCTAAATCATTCATAAGTTTATGTTTTGATAAAACAATTCCATATAGAAAATGGGTTGTGATATAATTAATAGATTTGATATGGTGGTGTGCACACCAAAAGGCTCTTGAAGTGTGGAATCCATTTAATTATGACCAAATATGGGTAGTGATGGAATGAATAGATTTGGTTTATCTAAATCATTCATAAGTTTACAATTTTTACTATTCATTTTGACAAAATATGAAGTTGAACATATTACCTAATATTAATTATGATGATTCAAAATATGGAATCCATTTAATTAAATAAAATGTATATAATTTTTCTAATTTAATTTAAATAAAACTTGAAAAAAGGTGACGAAAAGAAATTTCAAAAAAACAAATTATGTATAAAAATGTTTTTAAAAAAATTAAAGTATTAAATTCATTAAAAAATACATAATTGGATTATTAATAATATAATTAAACTAAAATTGGATTTAAACCATTTTAAAAAAATGGTGCTTTGTAAATTCTTGAAATGAAAAGATAGTTTCCAATAAAAATCACTAGTACTTACCCGTACGTTCGTACGACAATACGTTCCAGGATTATTTTCAAGACAAAACTATATTTCAATGTTTTTAAAGAACATGAATATTGAATATATTGAAAAAATAGTGATAATATTGAACTATAATTGGACAAAATATAGATAAATAAAAACATATGAAAATAAGAAAAAGAAAATAACATAAGATAATATGTAAGAGAATATTGAAAACATATTGGAGAATATATGATAATATATAAGGAAAACATAAGTATACCATCACTGTAAAAAATAAAACATACAAATGGATGATGGAGAATATAAGGAAAACATATAGGAGAATGTATAAAGAAAATAAAATTATTTGAAAACATGGAAAACATATAGAAGAATTAATAAGGAAAAGAAAACATACATTCAAATTGACATTTGAATATAGTAGATAACATTCAATTGAAAAGAAAAAGAACATGAATGAAATAACATAAGTATTAATGTCACCAAGAAATTATGTCACAATGTACAAATATCCAACTTCAAATGAGGAAAAGGAGTCACTCTATGACTCAGAAAGCACAGAAAAACTCAATAAAGAAAATCCCTTTGCAATATCCACTTATTCTAGTATTCCATAAATTGTAGTTCTTTACTTCATCAATAAAAAGACTTCATATTCCTCTCAGGACAACATAAAAATCAAATAAATTAGCATTGTACGACCCGTTAGTCCAAGTTAATCAAATATAGATTCAAATAAGAATTATTATATGAAACAGAAATTTAAATCATTCTATATCAGATACGCATTAATAGACTGTATTACATGATAATGTCCTTAAACAAAAGATGCATGATTCTAAAAGGATGATCAAAATACAGCATGAAAATGATCATCATTTTAGAGATATATGTGGAAGTGAGCTGGCATGTTGGGTTTGAGCTTACCCCTTCATAAATGGATCGGGTTTAGCCTTTTAATTAAATGAATCGTGTTAGCTTAAATGGATTCATAGAACATCCAACCCAACACGAAGCCAACCCTTGATCTCATATTTTACCCTCCAAGAAGTTCTTATGAGCAAGGGTCACCAAGTTCTTTATTGAACATACTTTTCTCTGCTAATAATAGAATTTAAGTAAAAATTTTATTTCACGAACATAACAAACAATACATATTTTTTAAACATGTTTATCATAAAGGATGATTCATTTATGTAGTTTCCATTCAGCTCTATAAAAAAACCTTACATTCCTAAAGAACGCCATTCAAGAGTAGCAGATAATCTCTTCTAATAAGAAATTTGAAAAGGTTAGATGAAGGACAAACCATCTATGAGTAATATTTAATATGAGTAGCAGAATAGCACAACAAATTAGGTTAAGGTTACCTTTATATATTATAAAGAGTAGCACATGCAACTTTTCTCGATACATTCTTCTTAATCCAATCACGAACATGAATGAAACAACATAAGTATTAATGTCACCGAGAAATTCTGAGATGAACATGAAAGAGTTATTATACAACATAAGTATATACAACATAAGAATACCTGAATATGAAAAACAGCCCTGTCCTATGTGCTTGGGCTATCACCAGTGTGTTCCAACTGTGCCTTTATAGTAAGCATTTGGTTTAACTCATCCTTTCTTAATGCAGTCAAAGCTTGTGAAATTGAGCCATCACCAATGCATTTCATCTTTGCCTCACAAATATGAGATTGGTTGGGAATCATCCTTGTCTAACACATGATAATAATAACTGAATATGCAGAATAAGAATACAACATAAGAATATATACAACATAAGTATACAATATAAGAATACATGAATATGCAGAATAAGTATTAATTTCACCAACAAATGGACATGAATGAAATATTCAACTGAAAAAGAACATTCAAATGGACATGAAGAAAACAACATAAGTATATACAACATAGTATTTAAATGTACATGAATGAAAATAACATTCAGAGTGGCAGGCGTGATCACATAAAGCAGCTCAATGGATGCATCAAGGCCTCTTACAATCCCAAGACCTGCACACTGAGGTAATTCAGATTCATGAGATTATTTTCAAGCGAAAAATAGTTGCATCCATGCTATAGAAAATTTCATTCCTAGGGGTCTGGAAGTGGATATGTCTAATAATAATTCAATATATGGAGATCTTATAAGAGGGTGTGATTCCAATTCATGCGTAACTGGATACATGCAGATATAGAATGATGTGATGAAAGAGAAAGCGAGAGAGATAATTGGAAAATGACAACAAATACAAAAAAACTCATTTACCACTTTTCAGTTAATTTAATCATAATGATTTTTATTTAACAAAAATATACTCATGGGAAGAAAATGCATACCATTACATTTAATTACTTTTGGAAAATATATGTGTAGATGGTTGAGAAAGGAAATGTACTTGGGACTCATAGATTGCAATCTCAATGAAATGACTAAGACCACAAGAATGTAATGGATCTAGGAAGCTAAATAATGTGAAACGTGATTATTTATTCAACATATAATAAAAAGATAACATTAAAAGGATAAGAGTCCCATGCCTGAATTCACTTCTAATCAGATATCCATCACACTTTCCCAAACATGAAAATCATGATTAAATCCAGAAAAGCATAAACAAATAAGAAGACTGTATGAGCTTAAATAAAATGCAGTCCAGGAATACTAGGTAACAAATTCAACTGAATGATCACTTATCCATTCAAAAACATTTTCTTACATGTGATCACATATCCTGATGAACAAACAAATCAAAAAATCATGTATGGTTTTACACATAAAACCATAATGATGAGTCTTCAGTAAAGATTTATGTGTGTCAGAGTTTCAAAAAATTGTACCCTTCCATCAAGATACTCTACTGCTTGAGGGAGAACACTTATTATTTCCAACACCTTCAGGGAATCCATGAAAATATATTCAGAAAGATTTAACTATTTAAAGCATAAACTATTTAAACTAAAGGATAATAAATTAAGAGTCCCAAGCCTGAATTCAATGCTAAGTAGATATCCATCACACTTTCCCAAACATGAAAATCATGATTAAATCCAGAAAAGCATAAACAAATAATAAGACTATAGGAGCTTCCATAAAATGTTGTCCAGGAATACCAGGTAACAAATTCAACTGAATGATCACTTATCCATTCAAAAACATGTTCTTCCATGTGATCCCATATACTGATGAACAAACAAATCAAAAAATTATGTTTGTATTTACACATAAAACCATAATGATGAGTCTTCAGTAAAGAGTTATGTGTCAAAGTTTCAAAAAATTGTACCCTTCGATCAATATATTCTACTGCTTGAGGGAGAACACTTATTATTTCCAACACCTTCAGGAAATCCATGAAAATATATTCAGAAAGATTAAATTATTGAAAGCATACACCGTTTAAACTAAAGGATAATAAATTAAGATGTCACAAAAATGGTATGGATTGGTGATTCATACAACAATAGACCAGAAGAATTTAATAGCTATAGGATGCTAAATAATTTGAAACATGATTATTTATTCAAAATATAATGAAAAGAAAACATTAAGAGGATAAGAGTCCAAGGATTGAATTCACAGCTAAGAAGATATCCATCACACTTGCCCAAACATGAAAAACATTATTAAATACAGATAAGCATAAACAAATTAGTAGACTGGATGAGCTTACATACAATGCAGTCCAGGAATCCCAATTGACAATGAAGGCATGGAAGAGCGTGTGTGATTGAATTTTTTTAAATCTAATTGAAAGTAGGCTATACCACTTGCATGGAATTTCATGTTAGGAATGTGGGTAATTTTAAATTGAATTGATGTATTACAAAAAGGCAACATAATTTAACACGTTAATACATTTTCTAACATCAAGAATAGTTTTTCCCTTTCTCAAGAGTTGATTCAATTCCCAAAATATGAGCTACAGTAAAATACTTCCAGTAACAGGGGTCTCAAACCAAATCATGAATGAAGCATCATTGGTGAAAAAATACTCCATGACATTGTTGGAGTCACACCCATTGTAGTAACCTAATTTTTCCATCAAATGAGACACTGCAAATAAATCAGGAAGAGCCACATAAAATAATTCATCAAATTAACATTGTTATAAAACATCAGTGAAAACATTGAAGTAATTAATTGTTATAAGTTATTGCAAACTATAAAGAAAAACTTGTTTCAAGTGAATAACCAAACCATGGGCTATGCTACATTGACTTGGTTTCTTGGATTAAAAATAAAACCAATGGAAGCAACTGTATATATTGAAAAAAATATTAATCACTGGAAATAAAAAAATCAAGAGTACCAGCCAAACTCAAATATGAGCATGCATGATAACACATGCTTGCAGAAAGAAAATTGTATTATGCAGAAGGAAACAACATGCATGAAAATATAATCTACAAGGGAAATTAAATCACAGTAAAGGATAATGAAATATAAACCTAAATATAAACTGCAATATGAAGTTATATTGAAAGAGATATAAAAATAGGAATGTAAACTGTAACTTTAATACAACATGAACTAATATAAAGTGCAATATGAAGTGCAATATAAAATGCAATATAAATGGTAGTATAATGGAATAAAAAATGCAGATCCAGTTAAAGTTGGAATCAATTAAAAGCTATGAAATTCATGGTATTCAAGAACAACTACGTTCTTATGTACCATAGGTATTGTCATGTGCCATAATTTGACCAGAAATAATTTTAGATAATCATGTTTGAATTATGGACAGAATGGCTTATAAAAGGTGAATAAAGTATCCTATGAATGTCATTGGGATTTATACACTTTCATTTTTCCTTGATTGCTAGTAGTAATACCATAGTCAAGTGTATAATATCACAAGATTGGAACAAAACATGTTGAATATAAAGGAAGAACAATCACCTTTTTTCTATCATGTCCATGTCTTTCATGGCCTAATAAATATGATACTGAAAAGTTTGATCCATAACAGGGAGTTCTTCAGATAAGGATAAGATTTCAACAAAACATGTTGAAGAAAAAGAGAGAACAATCACCTTTTTTTATGTCATGTCCATGTCTTTCATGGCCTGATTAATCTGATACGAAAAAGTTGGATCCATACCAGGGAGTGCTTCATATATTTTCTCAGTGACGTTCATGACATCACGACTCATTAGTGCTCAAATAGATCTATATTTATAGACCTGATACATATATGTTACAAAAAAAATATGCAAACCTAAATATTTACAATCATGTGCATTTTATGAAATTACTGTTAAAAAAACAAATATTGTTAAAAATATGAATTGAAATTTTTCAGTTCCTAGTACATGTAAGTTATTTGAAATATTCAAACCAGAATATTTACAAACCTATACATTAGAAAAAATTACTATTAAAAATGAATATATATTTTTAAAAAATATTAACTTATATATTCCAGTTTACAAATTCGAATACAGATGAACAGAGAAGTAGAATTTGAATGTTTATATTAAATAAATATAAACAAATAGATCCTCGAAACAAATTCAATAACATTATAAAATAATGCAACAAAAACCATATCATTACTGCTAAAATATGTAAATTAAATATTACTTAAATGGAATTAAGAGTACATACCATAATTCAAATGACCGCAACTTCATCATCTATGAATCAACAAACCGATGGATAAAATGACATTAGTGATGAATAAAGCATTGAATGAATTATAATCCAAAAAAACGAAATTCAAGAAAATACCTCCATGTATCGTAGTGAGACCTCATCCACTGATTAACCTAGTATGAATAACCTTGTGAAGAAATTGAGTGAATGCAAGGGATAGTGGTGTGAGATGGTATCAAAGACATTATGTGCATGGACAAATAAAACCAATGGAAGTAACTGTATATATGGAAGAAAAAATAGTAATCACAAGAAATATATAAATCAAGAGTACCAGCCAAAATCACTATGAACATGCATGATAATTCATGCTTGTAGAAGGAAATTATATTCTGCACATAGAAAAAAAATGCATGATAATATAATCTAAAAGGGAAATGAAATCTTAGTACATGATAATGAAATATAAAGTTCAATATAAACTGCAATATGAAGTTATATTGAAACAGATATGAAAATAGGAATGTAAACTATAATTTTGGTACAACATTAACTAATATAGAGTGCAATATAAAGTGAAATATAAAATGGAATATAAATGGAAGTATAATTTAATATAAAATTCAGTTCTAGTTAAAGTTAGAATCACTCAAAAACTATGAAAGTCATGGTATTCAATAACAAATATGTTCTTACATACTATAAGTACTGCCATGTGCCATAATATGACGAGAAATGCTTTGAGATAATAATGCCTTAATTTTGACCAGAATGGCTTTGAAATGGTGAATAGATTCCTGAATCAACTTCAATAAATTTATAGAATTATGGAACAATAACCATTTCATTACTGCTGAAATATATCAATTAAACAACACTTAAATTGCATGAGGAACATACCATAATTAGAATGACAACCACTTCAGCATTTATGAATCAACAAACAGATAGATAAATTTACATTAGTGATGAATAAAACCTTGAATGAATTATAATCCAAAAAAATATAAAATTCAAGAACATACCTCTTTGTATGGTAGTGAGACCTCATCCACCAATTAACCTAGTATGAATAACCATGATGTTCAATACAGGGTGCTGAAATAACATTCTAGAACAAACCTAAGAGGTATCGATAATTTTGTAAAAACTGTAATGGTTTTAGGGACAGAAAGAAAAAGTGAGTGAATATTTGAAAAAAAATGCAATACAAAATTGTCAATATAACTAAGGGGGAGGAAAGAGTGTGTAGTATTCATTGATGAATGTTTTCCTGGGGCCCATGTGAATAGATTGAGTGAACACAAGGGTGAATGGTGGGAGAGGGTAACAAAGATACTATGTGGGTGGAATAATCGAGGCCCTATCCTCTTTAGTCAAACACCTGCAAACAAAGACTAACCAACACGATCTTCCATTTCACATCTTAGAGGCTTCGGGAACCTTCTACATATTCAGATTTGATGGGAGTTTATTAGCGGCTTGCGTCTCCTTCTTCAACTCAGTTGCCCACCATATTTTGTGTGGAAACTCTGATGAACCCCCCTTCAATCGAGCTCAGTCATATCGATCGACCCACTTCTTCAGCATTTGGATGATGTTCAAACTCGGTTGTCTTCATTGTGAATACCAGGTTCTAGTCAGCTCAGGTTAAAGGCAGTGGTCTCATGAATTTGTGGAGGCGGAAGTGGAGTAGGCGGAGGCGGAGCAGGTGGAGGTGGAGGTGGAGGTGAAGGAAGCGAGGAGCGACTGAGGATAGGGTTTCAGGGAAACAAACGAATGGAATGGGAGGGGTTCAATGGGTGTGGAGAGACATTCGGTGACAGAGAGAAGGTGAACGGGGAGAGGATGGAGAGAGACGGGGCGGGGGAAATCTGGAAGGGGTGTGGGAACCCTAGAGTTGGGAGAGGGGAATAGGTTAGGGGGTTCGAGGAGGGGAGCGAGAAGGCACTCTGGTAAATCTAGATCAAGGTCGAAATTGGGGGATGAATTTTTGGGTTTGGAGGAATGGAGATGAAATTTGGGTGACGTGGCTTCATAGGTAGAGGACACGTGTATAGAAAAAGCCTGCTATAGTGTATATATAGATATTCATCAGTCAAAGGGTAGAGAAATAAATTGGATTCCTTTATGAATGGAACTTACTTTAATGTTCTTGTTTGTCAAATCAAACAATTTTAAGTCCTTAAATTATTTTTCATTCTTCTCCATATGCAGTAAAAATGAAAATATATGGTCATGGAAGGTTGGAATAAGTACATGCATGCATGATCAAATTCATATATACATATATAAGTATAGAGAGTATGGAGAGGGGCAGTTGGGGAGGAAAAACAGAGTTTTTCAGTTAAAGATATTCTAATTTCACATAATGAATAAAATAAAGAATCCTACGGTTTTGGAGCCATTGCAGTTTTTTATAAAAATGTGGCATTAATCAATTAAAATCCATACAGACTTGAAGGTGATGCTAATAGTACACAAGAATATAATGGCTCCAATAGGGTAAATAAAGTGTAACATGATGTTATGTTCAACCAACAATGAAAAGAATACAATAAAATATAAGAGTCTCAATCCTGAATTCAAACAGAAAAGTAGAGAGCCATCCCAGTTTCCCAAACATGAACATTATTAAATCCATCACATTAAAAGATGAAAAGTTCAAATAGAAAATCAGTTTGGAAAATTGGATAAGCTTACATATGAAGTATTGATGGGTTTCTAGGTACTATCTTCAACTAAACCATCACTTTCCCATAAAAAACATGTTCTTCAATGAGAAATCATTTCCTAAAATCAATTGAATTAACACATCAAAAACCTGAAAAAGGAAAAATATCCAGTAAGTATATATAAAACAGAAAATGAATAAAAAATTATAGTATGCATTTACACATAATTTAAAATTTATCTGGAAATCTAGCTGTAATGTTATCCCCCTTGATATTGAAAACCTTTTTCATAAATAGAAACCAGTTTATCAATATTATAATCATAAGGAATGAATATGAATATAAAATCAACCACTACCAAGTCAACTGAACAATTAATAGCCTTAGCAATTCTATCTGAGGATTTTAATTTTGATTTTAGTTTATAAATAATGGAAAAGGTTTAATTGAATTTAAAATCATGAAATTAGAGAATAATGGTATTTTTATCATAGCTAATAGTCTAATGGTTGGTAAAACTGAAGCCCTCAAACACTTTCCTTCAGGAACAATAAATATAGGTCATCCTCTACCTGTGATGGATGGTAAGAATAAATGCTGATTGAATTTACGTTGCCCATCTATTCCACTGATATGATCATCATTTCTCATTGACAAAAGAAAAAAAGTAGTGCATAATGAGAATAATATGAATTCAAATAAATCAAAAGAATAATATAAATAAAATGATTGAATGGAAAATTAAAAAATTGTTTTCTATCTTATATAACAGTTCCATTTCATATATGCCACTTTTTTCAGATAAAGAAAGAATTAGGGAATCTTGAAATGCATTTAAAAGAATGGATGGTACCTTTATTACCTTTATATGATTAGATCTCAAGATATTTCATGTATTTAAAGAATATGGATCAAGTGTTGAGAAGGAATTGGAAATTTATCTATCACATTACTTATACTTTATTTGGTAATCAGGATGTAATATCATCTACCTGAAGATTCAAAATATATTCCATTAGAAGCAAATAGCTCATCAAATTATTAAATCAGAATAAATTAATATGAATATATAGGGATTGTATTCATTGGCATGGATTAATTATTCCGTAGAGTTCCGACACACAATAAAATTTCATTAGACCACATTAGTATCATCAAACTCAGTCAATATAATTTTATACCTGACAAAATGACTTTAATGAATAAGTAGAAAAAATAATAATGAAACATGTAATAAATAGAGCACAAATTTGATGTTTACCAATTTCCAATTGAGAAGAACAAATATAGTGTGTTATAATCATACAAAAATTGTAAATGATGTGAAAAAATCAATATTCTCTATTCCAATACTGTAATGAAAAAAACATACAATGAAATACCTTCATTAAAACATTATTACACAACTAGACTGATGTCTCATGTCACCTTAAATCAAAAAAACCAAGGAGAATCAATGAAATAACATTGAGAGAATATAGGAAGGTAGTAATCATTTATTTCAAAAACTGATGGATGTGCTAAACTGATGAGTAGAGAACATAGATTATTTGTAATAGAAAATATATATTACATTACACATGTAATGAAACACTATTATAAAAATCAGTACTCAAGAATGTATACAATATACAGTAGAGGATCAAAAATATTATTGCATATACATTCCAGTGAATAAAGCCAGCTCTCCATACCTAAATTGTAACATGTTTTGATATTCTTGAAGAAAAAGTATGAGCACTGAAAAATATAATATGCGAATAAATATTCTCAAGGATTTAAATAGTTGTTGTAATTAATGAATTGGAAGAATTGTTTTACTATTATGACATAATAAAAATTCTTAAGAAAATGGAAGTACTGTAAAATTAACAGAATATATAAAAAACTACAGAATGTTTGGAGATGAACCAACCTTATGCTGATGAACGGTGAATGGAGAGAAGGAATGTGAAAAGAGGCAGGGAGAAGATGTGTGTTGAATGGAGGAAGGGAGGTAAGAGTGATAGAGGGGATAACAATTAACGGAGAGCTAAAGTGATGGTAAGGAGTGCTGGAGATGGGGAGTTAGATTGCTTTGAATGGAGACTGAGACGAGGATATGAAGAGACAAGGACTACCGGAGACGAGGATCAGGAGGAGATGAAGATGAAGATCCAAGACTGTCAGAGATGGGTAGCCAAGGAGTGTGGTTCGTAGACGGAGTTCCAGAGGTGGGAGCAGACATGGGGCAGAAACCCTACACGGAGAGGGAAATCATAACCTAGAGAGGATAGATATCGAGGGAGTGAAATCGGGTTGATGGGAATATGGAGACGAGGCAATGAGGAGATGATGAGATGAGGAGTTCCGGAGACATGAAGCAGGAGGAGATAGAGAATAGGATCCAAGAGTGCCGGATATGGAGATCCATAGGGTGGTGTCTGTAGAAGGAGTACCGGAAGCAGGAGCGAAGACGAGGTGAAAACCCTAGGAAAGGGAGAGAGATATCACAGGATGGAGAGGATAGACATCAGGGGAGTGAAATTGGGTGAGGACGGAAGATTTAAGAGAATTGCTGATAGGTTGACTCATGGAAAAAAAAGATTACTTTAGTATATATATAGATATAGATATAGATTATTTTCACTATTCATTGAAAAATCAAACTTTTTAGAAAATTATCAAAAATTCATCCTATGTTAATTTTGAAATTATAAATTTAAAAATGAATTTCATTTTTTTGAATTAAAATTCTATAATTTTAAAATTAACCTTTTAAATAAAACTATATAGTGCTTGAAACCCCAATTTGGTTAGAAGTAAATCTTTTTTTTATTTTGATTGAAAAATTAATTAATATTATTATAATGAATATAAATTTGTAAATTATAATTAAATAATATTAATATGATATGAAAATTAGTTATCTTAAAATTACTTGGGTTATTATAGTAGTAGTGTCCATGCAATGAATATCTTAATCCCATGTTTTTTGAAAGGTATCATACACAAAATGTAGTCTATGACTCAGGGTTTGCCATATAATAAAATATACTCATTTTAGTGCATTTACAATAGTTTATATCTTGGTTCCATTGGAATGACTCATTAGAGGTTTTATGGGGTGGATGTTTTTGGACGGTTAACTTATCCTTGATAATGGTATTTTATTATTATATTTATGGGGGGGATTATGATGAAGAATTAATAATGGTATTATGGAAAGAGATTTTAAGGGAATATAGGTAATGGAGTAATAGTAAGTATAATTACCCTATCTAATTCATTACTCTATTGTAAAACCTAAGAAGTCTCTGCTACCTCTCTATTTTTCTATTGGTGGAAGTAAATCCGAGATGAATTCATCTATCTATCTATCTTTGTACAACATAGGTTCTTATTCACGATGGTGTCATCAATAAACATGGATTCAATTGTGATCACAAAGCAATAAAGCATCTCCATCAAGGTAAGAAAAATTATTTTTTTATATTCTCCCATTTATCTTCTAATTATAGTTCTTCTCATCCAGAATCAATTTTATTTAACAACAAAGCATGATAAAATTCTTAGTAATTGATATCTTGGAATTTTAATATTTTTTTAAATATTAAATCATTTTACAATAAAAATTACTTTTGAAACATAAATAAGAATTGGATAATTTTTATTTATTTATTTTAATCACACAATTTTAATTAATCAGTTATTATTTTTTTTCATGAGAAGAATATGGGGATAGAGCCCCCATATTTGTTTTAATTTTAATCATTAAAGAATTATTATTAGAATACGACTTTAATAGAATTTTTTTTCATTTCAGAAGTTAATATTTTTCTATGATTAATTTAATTATAAATTTTTTAATTATAATTTCTAGAACAATTCATTATGAAAAATTCCCACATGAATTTATTTGATGATTTACCAATAATTTCATTGTTTATTATGCATATATAATGAACTAAAATATTAATTTTATCTTGTGTGTTAAAAATCTTCTTTGACCACTATTTTCACCCACACTCATTCTTTGATCTTTAGGTTGACCATAGGGAATATTTTGGGGATTTAATGAGGGGATAATAATGTTAGAGAAAGAAAAAAATGACTGGTGGTATGCAGATGGATAAATCTGAAAAGACCGGGAATTTTTCTATTAAAACCTTAATAATTTTTTATTTTGAAGATTTCATTTTCAATGTGTATTTTATTTTAATATTTCGTTATTTCCTTTACACCATGGTGTTGTGGGTTTTAATATGGAGAGTTATTGAGTTTTTAGAATAATCTTACATACGAGGTGTTGCTCCATATTAGTGGGTGCTACACCATGGCCTTTATTTTGATATTTTTAGTTAACCTTAATGAGAGGAATTGTGTTATGAAACCCTTTTTCATTCCACAATGGGGGTAGATTCATCAAGGGTTGTGAAATTTGACCATGTTTCTCAAATATTTAAGGAGGTTGTTTATTTAATCATGGTTTTCAGGTCATGAATTTATTGAGGAACTTTATGTTGTGATAGTACCTACCGGGGCATGATTATTTTCAGATAACTTTAAGGAATTATGGAATACTAAGAAGAGTGACACCATCAAGGATATAACCTAGGGGTTTTTTATAAATATTGATTGAACCATCTTTATATTTAATTTTCCTTCTATCTCCTTAATTTCTCAACTTTTGGTGGTGTGTTTATGAACCCCTCAGCATCTTAGAGGACCCTTTAACTGGTGAAAAATACATTGTGATCATTTTGCACTTATAGAGTGTGGATTCGAGCTGTAACAATGAATGAGAACCAAGTTAGGACTCATTTATCATCTAATTATTCATTATCATAGTATTTTGATTATGAATATATATTTTCTTTTCCATTATTTCCCTATGATATCTCCGCTTTGAAGCTCTATTTATCATTATGATAATTTCACTTTTCAATTGATCCTTTGATGTTTTGTTTCCCATATTCGGTATTTTCTTCCAAATATTTCTATCAAATCCATTCTTCTTTTCATGGTTTGATTGATCATAAGACGCTATCCCTTATGTTGATGGGGTGTGATGTTGGTCTTTAGTAGAAAATGTGTTTTGTAGAGATGATAGCATGGGATGTAAATGATGAGAGCAATGAGGTAGTGTTTTGGGGTGTCTCATTATAGTGAGAAAATTATTTACACTCCACAAAAAAAGGTCTCACATAATTTCCATTTCGATTATATAGAGAATCACTTCATCACAGTTTATATGTTGCACTGTGACCACCCCCTTTCTAGTGTTGTGAAATATTAGTTGGTGAAAATCTCCCATAGAGGCCACATATCACTAGTTATTCCTAAATGAGGTGATATACATCATGAATAGTAAGGATATGGTGTGGAGGGTATGTATGCAATATGAAATTAATTTTTATGATATTGCAAAGAAAACTAAAAATGTGGTATGTGGCATAAAATTGTGGATTACAACACTAAGAGGATGATAATAGTCACCAATTACTATGTGAGAAGTTTCAATTACAACATGAAACTAATAGTTTAGTGATTATAGTGTTATAGTATATCTCATTTCATGAATATGTTAATCTATAGAGAGAATGAATTGATATTATCTCTTCATGGTCATTTATGTATCTTATCATCTATATGTTAGGTTTTGTAAAGGAGATGGAATATCCTTTTTTATAGCGTAGAGCATGTTGGTGAAATCCTTTAGACCACAAAAGTCCATTTACATTAGGTTTTAGGTTGGTTTAAGTTTTAGATTTGTTGGGATGACGAGTGTGTTCAAGTAAGTAAATCTAAGTATATACAGGGCTAGGTACTCCCATGGTAGCTTGCGAGATAGGTTGCAGGTTCCTTATATTCTTGATGTAGTTCGGTACTCACCCACATACTTGGGGAGAAGGTCCTCCAGATTGGGCATGGGGTTGGTACAGACTTGGATCTAATAAGGTACTAGTCCCCCATACACAAATTATAGAGTTTGTTATAACCACATATACTTAGGGTGTGGGTCCCCTATCCATGGAGTTAGGTACAAAATTATCTAACACATATTTCCCAATGAGGTGTAGGTACTCCATTAGGGTTACATACTCCCTTAGATTATATGTTTCCTTTAGAAAGGAATGGATCCCCTATTATTTACTCTAATACGTGACATGGGTTTGGTGTTGTTTTTTATATTGTATTAATGGGTTTCTTGGGGTGTATTATTTTTCCTTATAAAGCTATGATTTTGATAGAAGGGACTCAGTGACATTGGTTCTCTAACTTGAAAACATATCTGGGTTTTTATTATTTTTTTATATTCTTCCCTGGGTCGGATATCCTTTACCTTTGTGGTTTTTAGTTAACTAGACCTTCTTTTATTTACTCCATTATTATTTTTGGGGTATCCTACTGGGTATGTATATACTTACTCCTTCATGAACATTTCTCTTGAATGTGTATTTTCTTATATAAATGATGGGTAGTTCCATACAGAAATTGGTGGATATAATGTTAGTGTAGATAGAGCCTAATGGTTCTTTGAGGTGATAATAGTAGATGGCATTCATGTTCAGAAATAGTTCATTGTGAAGATCCATTCACCTTAGTTGTTTTAGGTTGATTTTTCCACTGGGTTTATTGGGTTCATATTTTTCTCTTTTTTACTTTATAGATTATGCTATTGTACTCTATTGTGGATCTTAGTGATTATCACATGAATTGTATACTACATTTGGTTATTATTGTCTTACATTGATTATTATAATCTATGTGGAAATATGTGGTTTTTTAAATTTTCATTATGTTAAGATCACCCAACATGTGTGATATGCCTACTTTGTGCTAGTCACTAGCCCCTAGACTATTTGAGGTGGGATGGGAGAGGAAAACTCAGCTTTCTTCTAGCCCATGTGGGGTATCGATGCATTAGGTTATGCTAGAGTGTTATCGAAGAAGGTGTGTCTTATGGATGAAAAATAGAGTTAAGTATTTTTGTGGATTGTTTTGGGAACTTTGGGAAATGGTTTCAAGGGGGTTTGATTTTTTTACTTCAGGTCATAGAACCCAATATTGGTGTGATGACTGACATATCCATTTAACAAGACCTTGATAACCTGCATGTAAATGTAGATCAATGAAGAACAAGGTATGGGGAATAGGTAAATGACACAAACATAATATAAATATTTGTTTTTTATTTTTGTCTTATTCTTTAGCCAGCTACTTAGACATACTTTAATGATTGTGGTTTGTATTTTTAAACTATAGGATGTCACTATGTAGATATCCAATTAGGATCTCTAGTTTAGGTCATGAAATACCTATGTCAGTGATTGAGCCTCTTGTTTTCGACCATCTGAGTGATGAGGCTTCTATCCAAGGATCTAATAATGATATTTTACCACCAAGAGAGCATAGAGAATTTCTTCTAGTTTTATAATAGTGATCTTACCCACTAATCATATCCCATGTGGATATCCTTCTATCATTTTCATATAGGATTATTTTAATGGGGAAGGATGAGGATGTGTGTAGGATGAGTATACTTCATGAGTTTCTATAACATCGACCACATAGGTTATGGGGTGATCTTGACCCTAGAAAAACATAGGATTTCTTTGTGGTGTATATTCAAGAGTTATTACTTGTTTGGGAACCCCCAAATTAGATGATGGTAATAACATCCAATATTATCTGTGGTTTAGTGAGTTGTAAGTAGACTCTGATAATATAGACCCACATTGATGAAACTATTTTATAGGTTGATTTTTAGAATCTCTTTTGTAAAGATTATTACCCGGCTATGTTGAGGTTGGTCTGTGTCTAGGATCTATTAGAGATAAAATAGGGAAGCTTGTATATTTCATAGTATGTATCAAAGTTCATTTACCGCATAAGGTCATCCCTTTACATGATTCATGAATGATTCGTCCAAGTGTGGTAGTTTGATCATGAACTTCTTAGAGAGATTTGATCCAAAATTATTCCTCTTTGCATCCACACCTATAATGGGGTTCTGGAGTGGGAATTAGTGATAAAGAGATTTCTATAGGATAAATGGGTAAATAGAGATAGTGATGGGTTCCAAAGAGTGGATTCATCATCTATGTTACGTTTTTGGAAGCATTTATGGTCACATAAGTATATGCATACTCATGTATAGACCCAAACATAATGTTCAATAGGGAAAGAGTCACAGAGAGGTTCTAGATAGCTAGAGGACATGCTTTACTATTTCTATGGAGGATGAGGTCACATGGTGTATGACCGCCTAACCCAACATATAACATAAGGAATTCTAGTAATAGATATACATTCTTAATAGTGGTAGTGATGTGATACAGGACCTTCCCAAGGAGTACAAGGTGGTCCTTAGAAAGGTGGCTTTGGTAGAGGATTTGATGATCTATTAAGAGGAATAACTAGAGGTGGACACTATAAAAATCAACATCCACCACCTTCACCCCCAGGTGGTCAACTATCTGATCAGGGAGTTGGTGATCATGAATCAAGTAGATATAGGTATTAGAGTGTTATGACTAGTCATCTCCTATTATGACCCATGATTTTCATACATTTACATTACATCACATTTTTAGAATACTTAACACATTACATAAAGAGACACCCATAGTCCTTACTAGTATATAGACTTTGGAAACATGGAAACCTAAAAACTGGTACATAATTGATCTACATTATTTTCCACTAGGTTCTTCTAGAGTATCACCATTCTTAGACACATCAAACATAATACATATCTTCATAACCTGGGGGAAAGGAAACATAAAAAGGGGTGAGCTAAAATTCTCAATAAGGGTAAACAAGGGAGACATTTAAACATAATCATGATCATAAGGGTATGATAAAATGATAATGAAAATAGAAGAACATAACCTTCATATTAATGATCATAAATACGAATCATTTCATAAATATTTGATGTTTATAATACAAGAATCATAATGAAATAAAGAACATAATACATCACATCATAAAATAGAAATAAGACAAGGAATTTTTGGAAGAAACATAATCATATAAAATTATTTCCATAGTAATAAAGGCATACCTACAAAGTCCATCTTAGTAGTATGGGTTCACTCCCTATACCATATTGGTTGTCATGATTTACTCTCATGACCATATTAATAGTCAAGGTTCACTCCCAATACCATCTTAGTGGACAAAGTCCTTTACTAAACCTATTTCAACCCCCTTTCCATCCATATCTATATCATGAGATATAAATTGTTACCCAATTAATTGGAGGTAGATATAGGTCCTACCCATCACATAATTAAAACAATTCATATTTTTTCCATAATAACATAAAGCATTAATCATATCAGAACCCATGAAAAGAAATTAGTTTCATAAACATCATTCCATAAAAACATAAAACATTATTATAAATAATAATAATTATATAATTAAATAATATACTCAATAAAACATAAGTAACATAAAATAATTTTATCTTATATAGAAAATAATTTTGAGATATCACTTAAAAATAATTATTGAGAAACTATTCTTTCTACTTTGAAAACATTTTCTCTTATTAAAATTCCACACAATTTTAAAAGAATATTTTTTTGAAATAATCTTATAATCTCTTAAGGAAAGCATCAAGTAAATAAGGGATTAGAAAATTGAAAAAATCCATTCATTTTGTATAATTTAAAATAAAACATTCTTCTCATACCATTACCAAAAAAGTCACAAAGTACCTCATTTAGAAAATGACAAAAATTCCTTTCAAAATGTGTAGTAAAAAGTAAAAAACTGGGTAAAAATTGATTTAAAAAATCCTTAAGAGAATATTAAAACATTTAAAAAAACTTATAAAACCTTTACATTAATGATAATTATTCCCCAATGATGGCTTAGAATGAAACAATACCAAATATTAAAGAGATTGTGAAATAAACACTCTTCACCTAATAGTCAGTAGAATCATACACCTAATGAAAGAAAGAAAATTATAAGGATATGAAAATATCATAATATTCTGGATAAGTCTCATAAAATATATTCATGGGAAGGATATACACCACATATAAAAAATGAGTGGTGAATATGTCATAAGTCTTGAAGAAATAGAAGTTAGACTAGAAATCCCCTTACTACTTAAGTAACTTTAGAATCTTGAACCTTGTGAAATAATAACATTAGTGAAATCTTTAATATAATTATATAAAGGAAATTAATGATATAACATGTCATATTTCAGTATATACACCACCCAAAAGAAGTAAATGGTGAATATGGAATGTATCTCATGGAAATAATAAGTGAGATGAAATTCCCTTACCTGAGGTCATATTTCCTTCATACATATTTTAAAATCATATATAATTGTTTTAATATTGTTAATAACTTATTATAGAACCATATTTATATTTATTATATCATATATGATTATCTTATCACCTATTTGTTAATAACATTTCATTATTACTCTTCTTTCGGGTGTTAACTACTTCATTGTCCAATGAATATTTTGGCGTATAAGTCTGGGTTCATGCACATAGGATATAACTATGTCATTTATAGAATGATATTAAGGTATTATATAACATATTCATTCATTATATAAATTTATATAATCATTATTTATTTGTGCTCATGTAAAATAAATCGCATCGCGTCGTGGAGACGGTAGGTCGTACGCACGCATGAGTAACGATATAATTCTCTTAATTGTGAAAAGGTAAGGAATTGGATGGTATATATTTTGTTCGAGAATAAATATAATGTTATAATAATCATATATAATTATTATTTCCATATTCATATCCATACAAGTAATGTGGTAATGAAAAACATATTACGCCACGATGTGGAGACAATAGGTCGTACGTACACACGCATGGTGATTTCATTTTTGTAGGATGGATAAAAGTTGGAATATTGTTGTTTTATAAACATAATAACATTTAAAAATATAGTTTATACTATATTTATTACTTTATAATGTAAAAAACATGAATATGAAGTAGAATAATATATACTCTTGAGATAATCAGTAAAGATGATTACCTGTTCCTTAGCGAACCACCTTTGGTTCTCCACTTAGGGACACTAGGGTTGGTCTTGTGAGAATACCAGAACCTATAGTATGTGTCTAGGGAAGTTAATAAGGAAAATGGTTAGGGAATAGATGATATTTAAGGCACAAGGTGATGCGAATTATTAGGGGAGGAGGTTCCCTTTTATAATTGAGATGAGGGGCACTTTTGGAATTTCAAAAAATGCTAATTTATAATAATTCAATCTTAATAAATATACCAAAAAAATATCATGAATTATATTATAAGATGAGATAGGTTTGTAATATCATAAAAAAAATAAATTTTAGACATGTTTTTATATAATTTTAAAACATATCTTTTGATTAACCCTTAGTTAACATATTTTAATTTTAACTATGATAATAATGTATTTAATGTTATGATAATTTTATTTTTACATATAAAGTGTAAATTGGAAAACAATGGTCAATTAATGATATTTTATAACATATATCATCCTATTTTACTTATTTAATATTTTTTATGTTGTTTAAATAATTTAATAAAATTTTACTTTCATAAAATATCATTAGAGTCAATTTTGACACTATTAATTATTTATCTTTTTAAAAATACCATAACAACATGATATCATCAAACCAAATATATTAAATCATACATTACATGCCAAAGTAACATAGAAAATTCTTTTAAAATCATGATTATCCTAGCTTAACCATGTATATCATTCCTTATATACATCTTCTTATCCTAGAAAAAATGAAACATAAGAAAGGGGTGAGTTAAGAATCTTAGTAAGGGTAAATAATACCACATAAGCTATCATAAATAAGCATAAAGTTTTATGGTAAGGTGTATAACTGAAACACAAGCCATTTAATCATAACATTGAGTATAATATGGCAATAATAAATCAAATACTTCCATATAAACATTCACATGGATATTCTACTAGTAGAATAATCACATGTAATATCAATAACTACTCTCATAATGAGAGAATGTATAATACTAAACATCATAATAATACCATTAAGGATTCTACCAAGACACCATATATAAAAAGGTAAAAACACAACTAGTTTGTCTCATGATTCCTACTGATGCATCGAGGGGCTATAATAGGCCTCACCAGTCACTTATTAGGTCTAATACATTCCTAATATTAAAATGGTGAGACATACCCAACATAAACATTCGTATTAAAAATAGCATACGAAATATTAATACATAAACCATAAACCATGAATGGTATAAAAATATAAAATCAATGATCCAAAATATAAAAAACTCTCAAATAAAATATGGTAGCTTGTATCATAAGAAATCAACCTCAAATAAGTATAAAATCTAACAAAGGATGTGGAAATAGATGAAAATAATCTAATAAAATCATTAAAAATTTCATGAGAGAAATTACCCCTTTACTTTAAAATTATTTAAAAGGAAAAAAATATAAAAGAAAACATTTGTTTTAAAAATGACCTTGTAATCTTGTAATGGAAGCTTCAAAATTTTAAGTCATCACGGTGGTAGAAAAATCCACTCGTGTCATATAAGTTAAAAAACATTCTTTTTGTTGAAAAAGACATAACTTACCTAATTTAGAAAATAAAATAAAAGAATACTTGAAAAAAATTATAACAAGTAAAACATGGTTAAAAGTTACATTAAACAATTTTAAAAGAATAGTAAAAATATTTTAGAATACATTTTTAATAAACATGGTCATAGATGATAAATATGTCCCAGTAAATACTGGTATATAAACAACCCCGAATAAAAATGAGATTGTAAAATTAACCCATACCTTGTACTTTACTTTAGTTGAGGGTATGTTAACCTCATGTATAATGTTTAAATAATTTTAATAAATTATAAAATAATTATATCTATTTTTTTTGAAATCATATATGATCCTCTTATATACTTTTGTTAATAATATTTCATTATTACAATTGTTTTGGGTATTAACTACTTCATTTCCTTATGTTTGTTGTAACACCTCAAGGTTTTATAATTAAATAGAAAGCATGAAACACTAATCCCATGATAAATAAACACTTTTTTTACAATATATAGTTAAGACATAGCTGCAAAACATATTTTTTCTACTTTTGGGATTTGAATTTTGAAAAACTGAGATACATGATTGAGATCAGTAAAATAATTAGAGTCTAATAGGATCCAAATAATATTTTTGGTGATTAGTGACTTGAACCTTTGGAATAGTAATGTTAAAATTATGAATATTAATATTACCAATGTATTAGTAACATCACCTAAGAAAGTATAAATAAAATTTTCGTTCCATCATTTCTATTTTGATTTTAGTTTTTCTTAAAAATATGATGAATTTGATAAATTGATTTTTCAGGTAAAAATTGTACATTTTAAAGTGATTTATATTATCATATAAAAAAAAGGTTTTATTAGTGGTTATAATAATGAATTATTCTTATCAAAACACTCTTCTTAAATTAAAATGATAAAATAATTTTATTTTTTAATTATCCAAAATTTTACTATGCATTTTATGTCTGCTAATATTTTTAATAAATAAGTTTTCTCATAGATAAAATTTAAAATTTTTATATTTAGAGAATTATTATGATAAAATAAATTTATTTTTTGAATTAATAATGTCGATATTAGGTTATTCTAAATTTATGATAATTCTATAATATACTTTATTTTTTGTGAATAATAAAAATAATGTTTTGAGTTTTTAGTATGTTTAATGAAATCATAATGATGTAATAATTAATATAAAATGATGGTAGAATTTTTTACATTAAAATATGATATGAGATGTCCCATGTGGAAAATACCATGGGAATATACCATAGGAAATCTAATGGTTTTATATATATCATTGCTGAGTTGTCCTCATAAATTAATAAAAAATTCCCTCACTTTTGCTATAAATACCCACCCATTTTTTCCTTTCATTTCATTCAAAATTCATTATCCTAAAAGATATGGAATATTTACCTCCCTATGAGTCCTCCCAAGGTTTTCTCAAGCCACCAAGTTCCCAACATTCTTGTTTTAGAAGTTTCTCTACAAAGTAAGGGAATCTACCACCCTTCTATTTTTCAAGAACACCTTTTATATTATTCCTTTTTAATTTCCATTGGATAATGTTGGGATATGTAATTACATATTCCCATTACTATCCATATTATGTAAAAAAAATTAAAGACCCCTTTTTATCTCATCAATATATTTTATGAAATTTTAAGTGACGCCGTTAGGATATTGAATTTTCATAATTGTTTTTTACCCAAACCACCATTTAATTTCGAGATACACTTTGTCTCACTTAACCAGAATTAAATTCTTAATTATTATTATGTAATCCTCATAGGTTCTGCGTGAATTTCCTATATATGTTTTCCAATCATAATCCATCTTTATTTCATGGGTAGTTAAATGTTTTATAAAGATCTTTCTCAATTCATTATGATAAACAAGCCTAATTCACTGGAACTTCTCAAATTCTTACATATTTTCAAGTGCACTCTATAATATTATTTAAGACACAATTATATTTCTAAAACCACTCATTAAATAATGGAAAAAATACATTAATTCATTTCTGGTTTTATATAAATATTTTTCTAAAAGAACTCTTCTTTTTAAAGTAAAAGTGTATTTATATCAAAAATTACTAAATGATTTTATTAGAGTACATTTATTTAATTCAAAACTTATATTGAATTTTATTTCTGATTGAGGTCAATATATTATGTCTATCATATAACATATTATATTAAATGGTTTATGATCAGTTAGACTGCAGATGTGCTATCTTGATACCATACACCAAACTAGTGGGAATGGTTAGTGTTTATGTGTACTGATTGGGGAAAGTTATTTCATATGATCATATTGTTTATGTTTAGTCCCTTTGTTATGATGAATGAATTGGACATATAAAGGGATAGGTGGGGTCCAATATAGACCCTCAATACATCGGTGGGTCTCATGAGGAAAAACAAATTTGGGTTTTGGCTGAGGCCTCATCCTATTATTTTCAGACGTCTTGGTCGAGGCCTTCAAAATATATTTCAGATGTCTGACATTATGAATTACCTCATTATAGTATTATAAATTGATAAAAAATGTGATTATTCTATTCGTATAATATCAATTGTTATGTATCATTCTCTCATGATCCTTTATATAACCTTATTTAATCAGCTTTCATTCCTGCCATATTATGCTCAAGTGTAATTTTTAAAGTCAAGTGTTTTTATTTATTCACCATGACTAGTTTTTATGTTTATGATAACTTCTATTATATTACTTACCCTTACTGATCATCTGATATCACACCTTTCTTATGTTTTATTTTTCCCCAGGTGGTGAAACTGAATATTATGAATGACTTTTAAGGATAATCCAGAAGTTTATGTTTGATTCAAAAGAAGTTGATATGTTGATATTCCTTTCAAGTAGTAATTTTGAACTTATGTATGTATATTTTTTTCCAAAGATACTATAATATTATTTACTTTAGGATTTTACTTCCCTGTTTATATTCCAATGTAATAAAATAAATCACTAGCTCTGGGCAACTGGGGTCAGGTCTTTGAATTTTTTTTGTCACATAAGTCTTGTTTATTATGAATATTATATATTTTATTCACATAAAAAATGATATTAGGTTTATAAATATTACATTAACTAATAAAATACATTTTTATAATTATTCTTTAATGGTTAACGTGGAGAATGAATCTCATCGCATCGTGGAGATGGTAGGTTGTACGTACACACGAACAACAATATCATTCCCTTAATGGTATTGTGGTAATGAATTGGATGGTATATTAATTATAAAGAATAAATATCATTTCATATTTATTATTTATAATGATTATATTCATCATTATACCAATCCAAATAAAGTGGTGGTGAAAAACAATTACACTACAACATGGAGACGGTAAGCCGTATGTACGCACACATGGTGATATTGTTTTTCACAGGATAGATAAAAAAGGAATATGGTTGTAATAAAATAATAATAAAATCTGATAATATATATTATACTGGATTTATTATTTTAGAATGTAAACAACATGTGAATATAAATTAGAAAAATAAATTATTTTAAAGGAGTCGATAAAGACAATTACCTCTTCTTTAGAGATCCACCTTTGGATCTCCTCTTAGAGACACTAGGGTTGGTATTTTGAGAACACCATAACGTCTAGGATGTTTATAAGTAAGTTAAGAAGGATAATGGGTAGGGTTTGGTCAATAAATAAGGCTCAACGTGGTTTGAGGAAGTGAGGGAGGAGGATCCTTTTTATAAGAGAGGGGAGAGACACTCTTGGAATCTTTTAAAATATTAAATTAATATAAATTTATTTTCGATTTAAAATAGCTCCAAAGTGAGTTATTTAGAATATAATATGTTGATTATTCTAAATCATATAAAAAATAATTTTCAGATAGGTTTAGGATATATTTTTACCCTTATCTTTTGTCTTTAACCCTAAATTAGTTCCTTTAACTCTTACCGTGGTAAGATGTGTTTTTATTACATAAGGGTTAATATAGTTACTATAAAATGAAAAACAAACCCAAAATAGATCATTGATGAAATATTTTACATTATTATAGTTAGTTGGATGAAATTTATCATTTTATAAAATTTATATCATTTAATAAAATAATATTTATTTTAAAGTATCATTTATGTCAATTTTGATACTACTCATTATTTGTCTTTTTGAAAATAGCATACAAATATGATAACTTCAAATAAACAATTTGAATATATCACTAAAATGTCTAAGTTATCTATAAAATTCGTGGATGTCATTATTTATGTCAAATTATATTTATTTTAATATTTTTAATACCATTTATTTGATATTTCCATCAATTAAACAATTACTGCATCATTATTATTCAAGCATCTAATTAAATTATTTTTTTCTAAAAATTAAAAATAAATTATCACGATGAATATAAATATTTTATATTTCAAAATACAATTTAAATTTAAATTTATCTTATGTATATCCCGATATGAAAATTGATATAGTTATTAAAATTCGATCATGACATATTTATCTTTTTAAATAAAATATAATAAATATTATAATCTAACACAGGTAGCTAAAAAAGGATGATAATTTCATACTAATATTTTTTTAGTTGAAACAAACTTATCCAATGAAATTAGGACAATTTTTAGGGAAATTGTTTAAGATAATAATATTACTTTTATCATTAATTACCTGATTTACCCTTAATCGTGGTAAATAAAATACTAAAGTTACTATTCATCAAAAATTAAGTTCATCCCATTAGAACACATATTTAATACCAATTAAAACCATGTAATTCTATTTTAAAAAAAAAATTAAATTCACAAAAATATCTCAATTAGGTTTAACACTAATCCCACAGATGTGGTGAGAAGACAGGTAAAAGAGACATTCGAAAGTTTAATAAGTTTTTATATCTAATTTTAACATAAAAATGATTCCAATGACCTAAATTGGATCAATTTATTTATTATTGGTCTATTATGACTTAAAAAAAGTAAAATAGTTTTAATCCAAAAGTTAGTTTTTTAACTATAATACAATATTTTTCACTATTAATCAAAAAAATGAAAGCTCTAAAAAAAATACCAAAAATTCAACCTATGATAATTTTGATATTCAAAATTAAAAAATGAATCCTATTTTGAAAAAGAAAATTTCAAAAAATTTCAAAATTTCCAAAATGTAATTTTAAAATAGGTGCACTATTAAAATATGGTAAAATTCCCTTTTCTGAAATATATAGTTTTTATACGTAAAAATTAAATTTTTTCTTATATAATTGTCTAAAAATAATGATTGGGAGTATACATAAATTTAATAATGTGGTTAATACTTTTCATATTGTCTATTTAAATATCTTATTTAATAGATCATGGTGCCCTCGAACTCGATGTTGCGTGCATTGTAAGCTAACGACAAAAATTAAATTTATTATAAAAGGAAAATATGATAAAGTCTTGGGATGATACATTAATCCCATATAAAAAAATTTATCCTAGAAATTTTAGGGGAGCTACCTTCTAAAAAGGATGTGGATAGTTCTCCTTCATAGAATCCTCTGGTTTCCATATTGCTTCTTTTATTTTTTGATTTCTCTAGAGTATTTTTACCAACCAAGTCGTTTGATTTATCAACACTTGTTCTCTAGTATCAAGAATCTGAGTAAGTTATTCATAGTAAGAAAGGTCAGGTTCCAACTCAATTTCATCAGAGGTGAGAACATTCATTGGTTTAGTCATTTACTTCCATAGTAGAGATATATGAAACACATCATGTACTTTTGAGAGATTTGGAATCATTAGTAAACGGTAGGCAACAAATTCAACCATTTCAAGAATATTTAAGGTTTTGATGTACCTAAGACTCAGTTTCACTTTATTATTGAACCTTATAATACCCTTCCATGGATATCATTTCAATAAAACATGATCTACCACTTGGAACTCTGAATCTATCCTCCAATTATCAACATACCTATTCTACCTAATTTGAGATGCTTTAATGTGATCCTAAATAGCCTTTAACTTTATTATTGTTTCTTAAATAATTTTTGGCCCTATGAGTTTCCTTTCACCAAATTCATCCTAATTAGTTAGAGTAATAAATATCTTTCCATATAATGCTTCATTTGACACTATTTGAATACTTTAATGGAAACTATTATTCTAGGAAAAGTCTACCAAAGATAAGTATTGAACCAACATACCTTGAATGTTTAGTGAGCATGACCTCAGCATGTATTCCATTATTTGAATTGTTCTTTCAGAATGTCCATCATTTTGAGGATAATTGGTAGTGCTCAAATGAAGATCTGTGTCAAGAGGATTCTGAAGACCTTTCCAGAATTTCAATGTAAAGCATGGATATCGATTATAAACAATTGATAGAGATGCTCCATGAAGTCTTAAAACTTCATTAATATATATCCTTACTAGGCACTAAAGAGGTAGGTCTTCACTTATAGAAAGAAACTGTGAATATTTGGTTAGGGGGTCAATGATAACCCATATTTTATTATTATTCATAGGAGTATTTGGTAGTTTCATGACAAATTCCATTGTAATTTTGACTTATTTACACATAGGAATAAGAATAGGTTGTATGATTCCTTTAGGATGCGACCTCAAAGATTTCACTAGTTGAAAAACCAAACATCTGAACATATAATCAGAAATTTCCCACTTCATGTTATCGCACCAAAAATGATCCTTAAAATCCCTATACATCTTTGTGATACCAGGGTATATAGAGAAATTTCAGTTATGGGCATCATCTAACAATTCTATTTTTAGCTCAGGTATAGATGAAACACACAACCTATTTCCATATTTTAGAACACCATCTTCACAAACAAATTCCGTTAATTTTCATTCATTCTCACTTTTAATCTTATTCATAAATCCCTCATCATCACATTAATAATTATTTATCTTCTCTAATAAATATATTTTTCCAATCATTTGAATGATAATTTATGTATCACCTTCCTTTGAAATTCCCATATCCATCTTTACTAGGTCCATGAACATTGGATCCCTCTCAATCCTCATTTGGGTCAAAACTCCATGATCATTCGTACTCAATGCATATGTTACCTTATTTTTCTTCCCTGGGTGGTAGGGTATTGAGAAATAATAATCCTTGAGTATCTTGATCCATCTTATTTTCCTCACATTGGGTTCTTTCTGTGAGAAGATATATTTTAAAATCTTATGGTTTGTATATATATTTCATCTTTCACTATAATGATAGTGTCTCTACATATTCAATGAAAATATTACTATAAATAACTCAAGATCATGAGTTGGATAGTTTTGTTCATGAGTTTTAGACTACCTTGATTAATTTTCAATAACTCTATCATTATGCATAAGGAAACAACCAAGTCCTTTCCTTGATGCATCACTATGAATCAGAAATCCATCATTTCCATATGGTAAATTCAATATATGAGCAATGAATAATCTTCTATTAAATTTTTCAAAACATTATTCACATTCTTTTTTCCATATGAATTTAATCCCTTTATGTTTGATCTTGGTTAATTGGTTAGTTGTTCATGAAATATTATAAAGGAAACGTTGATAATAACATGCTAAACCAATGAAACTACACACCTTAATGGTGCTTATTGGTGCAAGGCATTTTTGGATTCCCTTTTTTCTTTACAGGATAAATAGATATTCCATCCATAGAGATAATATGGCCAAGAAAATAAATTTCATGAAGTTAGAATTCGTAATTGATAAATTTACCATATAAATATTCCTTTTTGTGAGTCTCATGGATGATCTATAAGTGATTTTCATGGCATTAATATAATTTAGAGTACACCATAATATCATTAATGAATATAAAAAAATCATCAAGATATTACTTGAATACTCTGTTCATTAGATCCATAAAAACTGAGGGTGAATTAGTTAATCCAAATGGAATTATTGTAAACATGTAATGTCCACACCTCATCCAAAAATCTATCTTCAGAATGTATTCCTTCTTCACTCACAATTGATTATATCTAGAATTGAGTACAATATTTGAAAATAATTGGGATCCATAAAGTTGATCAAATAAATCATTGGTATGAATTAGAGGATACTTTCTTTTTATTTTATTAGCATTGATTTCCGTATAATCAATACACATCCTCATGGATCCATTTTTCTTCTTGACAAAGAGAACATGGGCTCCCCATGGAGAAAAAATGGATTAAAAAATACCTTTTTACCCAACTCTTCACATTGTTTATTTAACTCCACTAATTCCACAATAGCAATTATATAAGGAGTCTTTGATATTGGTCTTTCATTAGGGATTAAATCAATTGAAAACTCAACTTCATGCTCTAGGGGGTGTCCCAATAATTCCTTAGGAAATACATTAATGTATTCCTTTACAATGGGTACATCCTTGATTTGATTATTATTTTATCCATCCATATTTGTTTTCTCTTAATCCCCAAGAATTTCATTCAGTAAAGCTGCTGGGGGATGGATATAGATAATAATCATGTGATAAAGTTTATGATTTACAGATTATAGATTCTTATTCTTCATCACAAATCATAATTTCATTCTTATTAAAATAAATTTTCACATCATATTTTAAAATTAAATTCATATTATGGATTATATCAAATTCAATCATAGTAATGATGAAGAGTTCAGCAACTAAAGTATATTTATCTTCCATAAATGGGATTTCTAGATATATCCTTTTTTCATTGAGAATTATCTTAAGAGTTTTGACTGACAACTCCTTTGTTAAATCAAAACAGAAATTTCTAATTTTCTTTGAAAACTGAGAAGCTATAAAATAATTTGATGATAAAAAATAAAATAAATAATTGGATAATTTTGAAGATATGATTAAAGGACTTTCCACCATATCATTAGAAACTTCAACCTTAGCTGTTGTGATCACATAATCTTGGCCTTGCTCCATTGGCCTTATCTGGGGAAAATTTCCTTGATGGTTAGGATAATAATTGACAAAATATCCCATTTATTTACAATTGTAACATTAGACATTGGTATCTTTTTTCTTTACCTTTCAATCACGGGCTTGTGGTCCTTTTTTCCACACTTGTAACAAACTGCCATTCCCTTCCTGAAAGTACCAGAGTGTTTCTTCCCACAATTATTGTAGGATGAAATGTAAAATATTCTATTATTCCTCATTTCCTTATTTTTTTAGATTTTTCAGTAGACCTTATATTTACTTTATTTCCATTAAAGTCATAAGACATTGATAATTATTTTTCTTTCTTGATAGAACACGAGACTATACATTCATTGGATAAGAAAGTTTGGGAGACCACTGCCCGTCACAGGAATGGTTTTAACCCATCAAAGAACCGATCAATATTTCTCTTTGGATTATTTACAAAATTCTTAGCATACCTTTATATCCTTTTAATGTTATATTCATACTTTGTAACACTATAATCCACCATTTTCCTCATATTCAAGAATATTCTCTCCATATCTTCTCTCTATTCATGAGGGAAATATTTTTCTAATAAAATTTCATTAAAATTATTCCATTCCATGTTTGAAATTTATTCCTCTTCATTCGTGTTTTGAATCAATGACCACCATTGATCTGAATCTCTTGAGAGATGATAAAATACAATAACAACCTTCTCCCTTTCATTTCTTCCCAAATTAAGAAGTATCTTCTCTAAAGAAATTATCCATTATTAATCTATAAATGGATTTCTAAACCCATTGAATATTGGAAATTGTTGTCTCATGAAGTGATATAACATTGTTCCTCCGCATTGTGGATCAGAGTGTCCATAGTATTCATTATTAGTCTTATTGAAAATATGATAACAATACGATAACTTCAAATAAACACTTATAATATATCACTTAAATTTCCAATTTGTCTATAAAATTCATGGATTTAATTAATTATTTCAAATTATTTTTATTTTAATATTTTTAATATCATTTATTTGATATTTCCATTAATTAAACAATTACTATTTCATTATTATTCAAACCATTAATTAAATTAGTTATTTTCTAAAAATTAAAAATAAATTATAGTGATGAATATAAATTTATTAGATTTCAAATTACTATTTATAATTGAATTTATCTTATGTATAAACCTATATTAAAAATGCTATAGTTATTAAAATTTGAGTATGACATCTCTAATTCTTTTTCTAAATAAAATATAATAAATTTCATAATCTATCACAAGTGGCTTACAAGGTATCATAATTTTAGCCTAAGGATAATTTTGGTTGAAAACCACTTATTGAATGAAATTAGGACAAGTGTTAGAGTAATTTTATAAGATTATAATACTATTTTTACCTTTAATTACCTGATTTACCCTTTACCGTGATAAATAAAATACTAAAGCTTATATTAAAAAAAATTAAGTTGATCCTGTTAGATGAAAAATTTCATACTCATTACAACCATATATATCCATTTTTCAAAATTCAATTAATATAAATTGTTAAATTATGTTTAACACTAATCATATAGATGTGGTGAGAATGAGGGTAAAAGAGACGTTGAAAAGTTCAATATGTTTTTATAACTAATTTTGATTTAAAAATGATTCAAATGGCTTGAATTGGATTAATATATGTATTTTTGATTTATTGTGACTTTAAAAATCAATTTAAAATAATTTCAAATGAAAAGTCAATTTTTTAATTACAATGCTGTATTTTTCACTATTTATCAAAAAATGAAACCTCTTATAAAAATAACAAAAAATCACCCAAAGATAATTTTTATAATCAAAGTTTAGAAATTAATCCTATTTTTAAAAATAAAATGTATAAAATTTTCAAAATTTATTTTTAAAATATGTGAGCCATTAAAAAGCAGTAAAATTAACTTTCTAAAAAATATAGTTCTTTTGCATAAAAATCAATTTTTTTCTTATATAATTGTCTAAAAATAATTATATGAAATATACTTAAAATTCATAATAAGGTTAATACTATTCATAATCACCATTTAAATAGATAAGTTAATTGATTGTGTTGCGCTTGAACTCGGTATTGTGTGCATTGTAAACTATCAACAAAAATTAAATTTATTCTAAAACGAAACTATGGTAAAGTCTTTTGGTATACAAATTTTATCAAATTATATTTATTTTAATATTTTGAATATCATTTATTAGATATTTCCATTTCTTAAACAATTACTACATCATCATTATATAATCCTTCAAGGTAATTATTTATTTCTTAATAATTTAAAAAAATACCATGATAAAGAATTTTTTTTTTATTTCAAATAAATATTTATAGTCGAACATATCCCCTATTTAACCACATATTAAAATTTTTATAGTTAAAGAAAAACATGAGTATGACAACTTTAACTTTTCTTTAAATAAAATATAATAAATGTCATACTCTCATCCATGTGGCTTAAAAAGGTTAAAATTTTAGCCTAAGGATTATTTTGGTCCAAACCCACTCATAAAATGAAATTAGAAAAAGTTTTAGGGTAAATTTCTAATATTTATAATATTATTTTTTTACGCTTAACAACCCAATTTACATTTTACCATGTTAATAAAAAGTTACTAAATTTACTATTCATTAAGCCCAGAAATAAAAGAAATGTATTTACATAATTTGGACCAACATTACAAATATTGAATCCATTTTAATAAATTCAAAACAAATAATTTTGAGTAATTAATTTAAAATTGATCCCGTTGATGGGGTGATAAAATGGGTTATTAATGTTTAAAACAAACTAAATATGAAAACATTTTTGTATCTAGATTTATTGTATAATTGAGTCCAATGAACCAAATAAGATTAATTTATAAAATATTTATCTAATTATACTTTAAAACAAATCAAATATATAATTAAACACGATAAATTATTTCGATGAAAAATCTATTTTCAATTAAAATTCAATATTTATCACAATTCATCAAAACATGAAACTTATCAGAAAAATACAAAAAATTCAACCAAAGCAAATTTTTATTCCCAATTTAAAAGAAAAATATTTTTTATAAAAAATTTATAAATGTTTTAAAAATTATATTTAAGAATGGGTTCCCTATTAAAAGGCGGTAAAATTAACCTTTTGATGAAATATAAGGGTTTATCTGTAAAATTGGGTTTATTATTATCTTATGCCAATAAAATATATTATATGAATATAAAAAATATTGGTTTGAATATATAAAATATATATTTCATTAATATAATTCAATAATTGAAATTAATTTAATTATTTAAGACAAAACATATTTAGGAAAATAAAAATAAAAATATTTCCATTATAATCAATTGGTATGTATTTTTATTTCCAATTAATTGGTAACCAATCATTTCATATTATAAACCATGTATTTTCATAAGTTAGTTAATACTATTTATAACCTCTAATTTAAAAACTAGGTTATATATTATTATATTAAATAATAATATTTTAATGATATATTATTGTTTTTTAAAACATGGTATTGCATGTAATGAAAGATATCAAAAGGACTTGGTGTTGTGTAACACAAGCAAAGAATAGTGTTGTGTATACTACAAGCTAATCTAAGTGTTGTGTTTAGCACAATATCATCTTGTTTTTTCATATAAATCCAAAAATAGTGCTTTTCATATAAGAAAATCTATATTTTGTATTGTGTGAAATGAAAAATATCAAAAAGATTAAATTAATTCGAATTTTTGTTCCACAAAATCTCTCGGTTTTATAGTGCACACTATGATTCGAGGTATAATCTTAATATTCTCAAAACTAGAACCCATAATCAGAGATACTGGTGTGATCTATTATTTTTTTATTGCACCCTTTCTTTATATTTAGAGATCACGGCTGAGCCTTTAGCTCAACTCATATAGATAAAGACTCATATTGGGAGAAATACCACACTCACCCACATCTATAATTGGAATGAGAATGTGGTAAGTAGATATATGTTTTCAAGGGACTTTATAGTGGTTGTGATAAAGACCTATAATTTCATATGATAGAGCTTATATTTTTTTAATTTATTATATTTTTTTAAAATATTTAATCCTAATCAATTTATCAATTTGATATTTTTTCATCAATTTTGGATTTATGGTGGGTTTTGGGGTAAAATTTTAAAATTACTTAATTATGGAATTCTAAAATATTTTAATCACTTTGGTATTTCATGAATAAATTTAATAATATTTATCCAATTGAAGTGATTTCTTTTGGATTACTATGTTCATGTGATAAAAATTTCCCTTCTAAGTCAAGAGCTAATTCTTCCATATAAAGTCCCAAAAACTCAATCAAGTTGGAAAATAATTTCAGCCAATAGAGTGGACTCTACCTCTTTAAATAAGGAATAACTTGGGTGAAAAACCTCCAATTAAGGTGAATCTAGATGGATTTGGAAGAGGAATCGAAGGTATGTTTTTAAATTAAATTTTATGGAGTTATTCACTCATTAAGGCATCCATGCATTGCTCAATATAAAAGAAATATTTTTGGAAGCCTCTCACAGACAAAGCATGGCTCGTTAATTATTCCTAAACTGCTATTTTACGCATCCAATTAGTTTTAGATTTCTGATGGGCAACAGAAAATTCAATTTTTAACAACCTATAATAAGTTCCCTTATTATGATTTGATAATATGGTGGGCATAATATGAGTCATATTTCAGAGGAAATAATCTGGAGGGGAGGTTCCTACACCCATTTATTTTCTTCTATATTTTTATTTTTATTCTTCTTAATTTAGTTTTATTGTAAATGTAATTTTAATTTAGTTTCATTTAAATACAATATAATTCTTGCATGGTTTTTTATTTTTGTGTGTTAGTCCATACACCCTTCTTATTATTCTCCATATTTATATTTTTTCTTTATCTTCTTCTCGTTGTGATCTCTAATACTCATGATCATGAGTAAATAACTCAAAGAAGTTACCAGGGGATCAATCCAATGTTGAAACCAAGTAATCTCACATTAATGTTAATTTTATCTTATTTTACAATATTGGGTTGAATGGGGATATTATTGGTTAAGTCACTATTGTGTCTCCACTTGCCACAGAACGCTTAACATTATATTTTTGAAAATTTTCTCTTGATCGAGGAGGTAGATATAAGGACCTAGCCTTAAAACATACATAATCTTTAATTAAGTTAATAATTCACATTGAAGATCTTTTAAGGTTTATAGTTTTAGAGAATTATGACATAACAATTAAATATCAAAAGATTACAAAGTAGACACTTCAACACAGTTTCCATTTTTTTCATAAAATATAAACTCTTGAAAAATAAAAGAGTCATGTCTAGTTCTATGTTTAAGACATCATGAATTGTCCTTGAATATATCCTGGAAACTATTCTACATTATTTCCTATGAAAAACATTTCAAAAACTTGGGATTAGCATAAAAAATCTCAGTAAGGGATACACCAAGAAAGAAAACTGTTAGTTTTTCAAAACAACAAGTAAACCATGAATACTTTAACATAAGTAATAATTTTCACCTTTACGAAGTATTAAATACTATTTACTGAATAAAAGATCACTACTTACCCTTTTTTAACCAAAATATTACCCATATAAAGAATACATAACATATAAATTTAACTTGGGACATAAACATACTTAAATGGAATAACCACACGGTCAACTTCCACACATGTCACTAAATGGAATAGCCATATGACCGACTTCCATACCAAATGCATTGGAGGTTATAACATAACCACCCATCCTGGTTTATCACGACACCACCCGTTATTTGGTTTATCACGTAACTACCCCTCAAATGTCCAAGTACCATTATAAAATCATAACACATACAACAAATATAAAGGAAAGAAAAAATTTCCACATTTCAATCACAATATATCACTTAAATATATTGACATAACAAATCCATTATCAAAACCATTTTCAATACCAAAATACATAATAGAGTATATGGTATTTATTTTTCCTTTTAAAAACATTACAACTTGTTAAGAAAGCCAAAGATCAAGTAATACTCACGGCGGCGGAATGGTCATTGTCACCGCGTACGTTAAAAGAAACATTCCTTTTTTCCATTTAGTAAAACACTTCATAGAAAAATATTCCATTTGAATGAAATGAAAAGTAAAAGGTGTTTATATAGTGAATAAAATAAAGTCTTGTATTAAAAGAAAATATTCATCAATGAAAGGAGATTGAGATGAAGTCCCTTACCTCATTACGACTTGACTCGTTCGTTCTTTAATCTCCTGAATAATAAACTAGAGTTAATTTTTACTTTCCTAGGAACCTTTTTAAATTAATTATTCCTTTTATTTCACTTATTACCATGTTATGAACATTATTATGTAATCATTTAAGTTAATAACGGTTGTTTTTTCAATATTTGGTACTTGAGTCAAAAATTAACTTCTTATAATTACAAGTTGTTCATGTGGTAAAATATCCACTATCTCCAGAATTATATTCATGATGTAGATATCATATATATCATATAAATCCATTATATACATGCATCTATAATATTTCATAACATTTAGAGGTAAGAAATGAAATGTACTGTTCATGGAGACGGTAAGTCGTACATACACATGAACGCTACTTTCATTTCTATTTGGAATTTAATGGAATGAAAACATTATGATATAGAGGTACATTATAATTCCAGTATAATATCATATATAATATTATTAACTCCATCCTTTATTTGTTCCACATTTGGCATTAACGATTCAAATCACTTTGAGGGGGCGGTAGTCCGCACTTCCTAAAATGAAATTATCATGTTTATCCATTATGTTTGCCATAAAGGTATGAAATAAATGAAAAATAAAGAAGCATAAGTAAAACATAAATATAATATATATCATATATAAATACAGTTACATCTTAATGGCCACCATGAGAGGCGGTAGGAGATAATTGAACAATCATCGTTTCATGAGGCAGTAGTTCACCGTCCATAGAAACAGTATGTTCTTCACCCATTAGATGGAGGTTTGTGTAAGTGTAGCTCGAATCCTTCTCATAACATCATCTTAGTATATTTAAGATACTGGTTTTGTTACAAAAATAATAATAATAATATTTTATGGGGTTGGAGAAGCAAAATAAAACAAAAGAACAAAATAGAAGACGTTACCTTTAAATCGGGTAACTCCCCTTGGTTTGAACCAAAAGGGTTTCTTGAAGTGCTTTCTGCCTAAGGTAAGGCTTCTAGGATGAAGAGAGGGATCTTGGGAGATTATTTTAGTAGAGTTTGGATGAGCCAAATGGCTTGAGAAGTGTGATAAATGGGTAGGAATTGGGGTCTTTTTATAAGGGAGAGGAGGGGCTCTTTTGGAAAGCTTGAAAATATTATTTTATTATAAAATGTTTTTCAGTTTCGAAAGGTCCAAAATTATTAAGGTCGAAGATAAGGTATCCCATTTTCGAAATAAAATCATCCAATAATATTTGGACAAGTGTTGGATATTATTTTAAACTTTATCTTCTTATTTATTTAAATCATTCATTAATGACGTAAACACTGCATCATCATTGTGTCATAATTTTTTTTTGTTTATTTGATGTTTAAAAATTATAAAAAAAATAATGATGTAGGAAATATTTTTAGATTTACAATAAATATTTATAGTAAAAAATATAACTTATATAACCCCATGTAAAAATTGTTTTATTAAAACAATACATGTTTGTGACATTTTTATTTTTACTTTAAAAAAAGGTAATAATGTCATTATCTTACCCAAATGGCTCCATTGGGTCCCAAAAATTGACCCATGGATTGTATTGGTCGGAAATGACTCATTCAATAGGTGTAGTAAAATTGTAAAAAAATTCATATTATTATAACATTATTTTTACCTTTAATTACATTAATTACCTTTAATCGCGGTTAATAAAACATAAAAGTTACTATTCACCAAAAATTATTTTCATCCCATTGAATCACATTTTACTTACTAATGAAAACCATGTATGTTGGATTTTTGAAATTCAATTCACAGAAGTGGTAAAATTTCTTTTAAACGAAAAAATCAGTTGTTTTTAACTACCACTTAGTGGTTTCACTATTCATCAAAATTGAAGTTTTTCACAAAAATACCAAAAATTCTCCCTAAGCTATATTTGATATTCTAAATTCAAAAATGATGTCTATTTTATAAAATTCAAAAAATATAAGTTTCATTAATGAATTTTATAATTAATTCTCACTGTCAAATCAAATAGTGTGTTTTTAAGAAACAATATATATCAAGAGATTGACACTTGTTTAAGTCCAATTTCAAAGTGAAATTAATTATAATGTCTACCATTGGATTAAATGGTAAAAATATATTCTAATTGAACTTTAAAACCAACTAAAAATATAATCTAACCATCTAAATAAATTATATTAAAAGGTGATTTTGAATTAAAACACAACATTTTTCACTATTCATTAAAAATGAGCTTTTTTGAAAAAATAACAAAAACATACACCAAGTAAATTTTGATGTTCCGATTCTGAAGAATAATTTTATTTGGTCTAATAGAACGTATAAGAGTGAAAAAAACTATATTTAAAGAGGGTTCTCCATCAAATGGTGATAAATTAACCTTTTAGTGAATATTAGAGTACTCATGCTTAAAATTGGATTCATTCACATTTTAAGCCTATAAAATTTATTGGATGAATGTAAAAACATTTAACAAACATATATAATTATATTTTAGTTATTTCTATTCATTCCCACGAATACAACGGCTACATGTTAACTACCATTTAAAATAATATTATTATATTATTAATGTGCAACGTAAGATTTCAAAGAAATCTGTTGTTGCGTATCAGGTATGCCATAGAACATAGAAACCCCATTAAAGTAAAATTAATATTTAATTAATTTTTTTTAATAAATATGAAAATGTCCTATTCTTTATTTACCTGGGATGTTACATCCTTCCCCCCTTTTGAGAATTGTGTCCTCACAATTTTATTCACTTATAAAATAAATGGGGGTATTTATCCCTCATATCATTTTCAGATTACAACATTTCCTCTTCAACCATATGGTTTTTGCGCAAAACCTTCACCTAAAGAATTACCTTATTCTGCAACACTTGCTCTCTATGATCAAGAATCTGGACTGGTTGTTCCTCATAAGATATATTCTCTTCCAACTAAACTACTTCTAGGCTCAAAACATGAGATGGAACTGGTATATACTTTCTCAAAATCGAAACATGAAAAACATTGTGTACCTGGGATAAACTTGGAGGTAAAGCCACTCTCTACGCAACTGATCAAATTTTATATAGGATTTCATAAGGTCTAATGAACCCTGGACTCAACATTCCCTTATTACCAAAATGCATCACACTTTTCTATGCAGAAACTTTGAGAAAAACATGATCATCTACCTGAAAAAAAGATCCTTCCTCCGGTTATCCGCATAACCTTTCTTCCGACTCTCAGCTATTCCCATGTACTTCTAAATCAACTGAACTTTTTTTTGCCATCTCTTCTACCAATTCTGGTCTCATCAGCTTCCTTTCCCCTACTTCATTCCAAAAAGCAGGAGTTCGACACTGTTTTCAATATAATGCTGCAAATGGAGCCATCTATATACTAGAATGAAAACTATTATTAAAAGAAAATTCAACCAAAGAAAGATTTTGGTCCCAACTTCCCTAGTAATCCATCGTGAAAACACGTAACATATCCTCCAAGGTCTGAATTTTTCGTTCTGACTTCCCATCTGATTGCGGATTAAAAGCTGTACTAAAATTTAATTTAGTACCCAACGACTTCTTAAGTCCTTTCCAAAAGTTAGAAGTAAACATGGGATCACGATCAGATACAATGGATAGGGGAAATCCATGTAAATTGACTATCTCCTTAATATACAATCAAGAAAGATGATTTAGAGAGAATGTATCTCGAATAGGAAGGAAATGAGTAGATTTAGTCAATCAATCAAAAATAACCCAGATTGCATTGTTACCACGAGATGTCTTTGGTAATCCTACAATGAAGTCCTTGGATATATTCTCCCATTTCCACTCTAGAACCGGTAATGACTGGAGCATCCCTTTCGGTAACTTCCACTCTGCTTTATCCTACTGACAAGTCAAACACTTCACTGTAAAATCAGCAATATCTCTATTCATTCCATCCCACCAGTTATACTCTCGCAAATCTCTGTACATCTTAGTACTACCAGGATGAACTGAAAAAATGGAACTATGAGCATCACATAACAACTCATTCTTCAATTGTGAATTACAAGTCACACATAATCTCTTCCCAAACCTCAAAACCCAATCATTATCAATGTTAAATTCAGGAAACTTACCCATCTGAACCAGCTCTACCTTTTTATGCAACCCATCGTATATCTTCTGCGATTGCTTAATTCCGTCTGATAGAGATGATCTCACTGACACCTGAAACAAAATAGAAGAACTTCCTGCACCAACAACCTCTATTCAAAAGTTCATCAAATCAAAAACCAAAGGATCTCATTCCTAACGTAGCATGTTTGATGAATCATTACTTTTTTCAACTCAAAGAATCAACCAATTTATTTTCTTTTCCCGGATGGTAATAAATTCTAAAATCGTAATACTTGATTAATTCCAGCCATCTCCTCTGTCTCATGTTCAATTATTTATGAGTAAATATATACATTAAACTTTTGTGATCTTTATATATTTCACACTTTATTCCATAAAAATGATGCCTCCAAATTTTTAAATCAAAAACAACAGCATCTGATTAAAAATCATGTGTCGGGTAATTTAACTCTTGAGTTTTCAACTGACGTGAAGCATAAGAAATTACCTGATCATTCTGCATAAGGACACAACAATGTCCTTTCAATGAATCATCACTGTAGATAACAAACTCACAATTTCTGGAAGGTAGTGCCAAAAATAGAGCATTTACCAGTCTTCTTTTCAATTCATGAAAACAATCATCACATTCTTTTATCTAAATTAAATTAACACCTTTTTGAGTTAACTTAGTCATTGGACTAGATAAACATGAAAAATTTTCTACAAACCTCTGGTAATAACCTGTCAAACCAAGAAAACTACGGATCTCGGTTTTATTTGTGGGTCTTGGCCATTCATCAACAAATTTTGTTTTAGCAGGATCAACAGTTATGCAATATTATGAAACAATGTGACCAAGGAAAGAAATTTTTTGTAACCAAAACTCACACTTTCTGAATTTTCCATACAATTTATTTTCTTTTAATGTTGGAAAGACAACCCTTAAATGACTTTCGTGGTCCTATTTACTTTTGGAAAAAACCAAAATATCATCAATGAACACAACCGGAAACTTATCTGAGAACTCATGGAAAATTCTATTCATTAGATCCACGAATACAGAAGGTTCATTGGTTAACCCAAAAGGCATAACTACAAATTCATAATGGCTATATCTAGTATGAAATGCGGTCTTCGGAATGTCTGCTTCTTTTACTTTCAACTGATGGTACCCCGACCTAAAGTAAATATTCCAAAAAAACCGAGCTCCCTAGAGCTAATCAAACAAATCATCGATATGAGGAAAAGGATACTTGTTCTTAACAGTGATGTTATTCAATGCTCTATAATCAATGAAAAGTTTCATTGAACCATCTTTCTTTTTAACAAACAAGACAAGAGCATCCCATGGTGATGTGCTAGGTCGAATGAAAACATTATCTAATAACTCCTGCAATTGCTTATTTAACTCTAAAAGTTAAAATTGAGCCATTCGATAATGGGGTTTTAAAATTGTCTTAGAATCAGGGACTAAGTCAAAAGTAAATTTAACTTCCCGATCATGTATAATACCAGAAAAATCATCAAGAAAAACATCAAGATAACCATCTACTAGAGGCAAAACAATAAGGTTTGCAGGTAGATTCTTTCCACACACAAGGATAGGAAGGTTCTTATAATTTCTGTTTTTCTCAACATTTCCTCCGAGTGTTTTTACCATAAGTTCAGGATTCTTATCTTGAGATGGAATTCCTAATTTACTAGAAAAATTATCAGAAATGAAAGACTGTGTAGACCCTAAATCAAAAAACACATTGGCATAATCTGAACAAACAAACAATATACCTGATAATACTTCATTCGATGTCCCAACATTTGCTGAAGTAGTTGCAAAGGATTTAACCACCCCTTTCTGCTTGTCGTTTGGCTACTTTCCCTTAGTTTAGTTCTTCATTAGACACTCGTTTTTATAATGACCCATATCATTAAACTTAAAACATATTACCGCTGGATTTTTATTGCCTGCTTGATCCTCTTCCTTACAGTTACGAGAAATATGACCAAACTTAACACACCAAAAGCACTTTCCAGACTTGGATAAAAATTATTCAGGATGCATTTTACCACACTTCCCACAAGATGGATATCTGGTTTTCTTACCTTCTGGCTTATTTGATGAATTCTTTCCCTCTACATTCCAACTGGACCTCTTATTCTGTTGTTTGACAAAGAACACCTAATCATTGACAAAATCCATTTCCACATTCTCTGCACATTGAACATGTTTTTCATAACTTTTGAACTCACGAGAAGCTAAAGACCTTCGATACTTTGGTTTTAACCCTGAGTAAAAATGGCTGATTTTATTATCAAGATCTTGAATGAAATTTGGAGCATACATTGCCAGTCGAGTGAACTTTATTTCATAAGCATCCACTGAGTCATCCTCCTGGATCAATTCAAGGAATTTTTTTCCATCCTAAGATGATCCACCTTAGGAAAATATTTCTCAAGAAACATACCTTTGAATTCATCCCAGTCAAGATCATCAATCTCCTCACTATCTATGATATTTTTTACCATCGACCACCACTGATCAGATTCACCTTCAAAACGGTAAATAGCGAGACTAGCCTTTTGATGTTCTGAACACCCCATGACATCAAATATCTTCTACAGTGCTTTAATCCAACCTTCTGCTAGCACAGGGTTAGATAATCCTCTGAATGATGGGGGATGTTGCCTTATAAAATGATCCACTATTGACATGTTCCTCTGTGGTTGATCGGGATGATATCGGGTATGGATACCACCACCATTTATAGCCTGAGTCAACTATGCCATCACTACAACTGTTCAGTTATGATTCCAATTGTCTCAGGTTGCTGATTTAGAAGGTTGTTTTTCTCCTGATGCCATCCCAACATAGCTGCCATGTTTCCTTTGTGGAAAACCATTCTGAACACAGAAATATCTTAGGCAAAGAAACATGGTAATCATTAAATTCAATATCATTTCAATCATACCATAAATTAATTTATGGACATGAATTTAACAATATTCTAACTCCTAAAGTTGTATAAACTGACCTCTAATACCAACTATAAGGACCCATCCTTAAAACATACATAATCTTGAATTATGTTAATAATTAATATTGAAGATCTTTTTTGGTTTAGTGTTTTAGAGAATTAGGACATAACTATTACATCTCAAAAGATTACAAAGTAGACACTTCTACACAGTTTCCATTTTTTCATAAAATATAAACTCTTGCAAAATAAAAGAGTCACGTCTAGTTACATGTTTAATACATCATGACTTTTCCTTGAATCCATCCTTGACCCTATTCCACATTATGTCATGTGAAAAACATTTCAAAAACTTGGGATTAGCATAAAAAGCTCAGTAAGGGATACACAAAGAAGGAAAACTGTAAGTTTTTCAAAACAACAAGTAAACCACGAATACTTTAACATAAGTAATACTTTTCACCTTTATGAAGTAGTAAATAATATTCACTAAATAAAAGATCACTACTTAACCTTTTGTAACCAAAAGATTACCCATATAAAGAATACATAACATATAAAGTAAACTTGGTACATAAACATACTTAAATGGAATAACCAGATGGTCGACTTCCACACATGTCACTAAATGGAATATTCATACAGCCGACTTCCATACCCAATGCATTGGAGGTTATAACTTAACCACCCATCCTAGTTTATCACGACACCACCCGTCATTTGGTTTATCATGTAACCACCCGTCAAATGTCCAAGTACCATTATAAAATCATAACACATACAACAAATATAAAGAAAAGAAAACATTTCCACATTTCAATAACAATATATCACTTAAATATATTGACATAACAAATCCATTATAAAAACCATTTTCAATACCAAAATTCATAATAGATTATATGGTATTTATTTTTCCTTTTAAAAACATTATGACTTGTTAAGGAAGCCAAAGATCGAGTAATACTCGTAGTAGTGGAAAGGTCATTGTCACCGCATAAGTTAAAAGAAAAATTCTTTTTTTTCATTTAGTATAACGCTTCATAGAAAAATATTCCCTTTGAATGAAATGAAAATTCAAAGGTTTTTATATAGTGTATAAATAAAGTCTTGTATTAAAACAAAATATGCCTCAATGAAAGGAGATTGAGATGAAGTCCCTTTCCTCATGTCCGACTTGACTCGATCATTCTTTAATCTCTTGAATAATAAACTAGAGTTAACTTATACTTGATTAAGAACATTTTTCAAGTTTATTCTTCCTTTTATTTTACTTATTACCATGTTATGAACATTATGTAATCATTTAAGTTAATAACGGTCGTTTTGTCGATATTTGGTACTTGAGTCAAAAATAAAAATCTTATAATTAAAATTTGTTCATGTGGTAAAATATCCACTATATCCAAAATTATATTCATGATGTAGATATCATATATATCATATATATCCATTATATACATGCATTTATAATATTTCATAACATTTATAGGTAAGAAATGAAATGCACCGTTCATGGAGACGATAAGCCGTATGTACACATGAACGCTACTTTCATTTCTATTTCGTATTTAATGGAATGAAAAAATTATGATATAGAGGTACATTATAATTCTAGTATAATATCATATATAATATTATTAACTCCATCCTTTATACGTCCCACATATGGTATTAACGATTCAAATCACTTTGAGGGGAGGTAGTCCATACTTCCTAAAATAAAATTATCGCGTTTATCCATTATGGAAACCATAAAGGTATGATAGAAATGAAAAATAAAGAATCATAAGGAAAACAAAAACCTAATATATATAATATATAAATATAGTGATATCTTAACGGCCACCATGAGAGGCGGTAGGAGATAAATGAACAATCATCGTTTCGTGAGGCAGCAGTTCATCGTCCACAGAAACAGTATGTTCTTCACCCATTAGATGGAGGTGTGTGTAAGTGTAGCTCGAATCCTTCACATAAAAACATCCTAGAATATTTAAAATATTGTTGTTGTTAGAAAATAAATTAATAAAAATATTTTAGGGGGTTGGAGAAGCAAAATAAAACAAAATATCATAAGAGAAGACGTTACCTTTAAATCGGGTAACTCCCCTTGGTTTGAACCAAAAGGGTTTCTTGATGTGATTTCTTCCTAAGTTAAGGCTTATAGAGTGAAGATATGGATCTTGGGATCTTATTTGAGTAGAGTTTTGACGAGACAAAGGGCTTGAGAAGTGTAATAAATGGGTAGGAAGTGGGGTCTTTTTATAAGGGAGAGGAGGGGATCTTTTGGAAAGATTGAAAATATTATTTTATTATATAATGTTTTTCGGTTTCTAAAGGTCCAAAAATTATTAAAGTCAAAGATAAGGTGTCACATGTTCGAAATAAAATCATCCAATAAGAATTGGACAAGTGTTTTATATTATTTTAAACTTTATCTTCTTATTTATTTAAATCATTCATTAATGAAGTAAACACCACATCATCATTGTGTCATAAATAATTTTATTTATTTGATGTCTAAAAATTATAAAAAAAATAATTATGTAGGAAATATTTTTATATTTCTAATGAATATTTATGGTCAAAAATATAACTTATATAACCCCATGTAAATTTTTTTAGTAAAACAATACATGTCTGTGACATTTTTATTTTTACTTTAAATAAAATGTATTAATGTCATTATCTTACCCAAGTGGCTCCATGAGGTCCCCAAAATTGACCCATGGATTGTCTTGGTCAGATATGACTCATCCAATAAGTGTAGGACAAGTGTAAAGGTAATTTCATATTATTATAACATTATGTTTACCTTTAATTACACTAATTACCTTTAATTGCAGTTAATAAAACATAAAAGTTACTATTCACCAAAAATTATTTTCATCCCATTGAACCGCATTTTACTTACTAATGAAAATCATGTATGTCGGATTTTTGAAATTCAATTCCCGAAAGTGGTAAAATTTCATTTAAATGAAAAAATCAGTTTTTTTAACTACCACTTAGTGGTTTCACTATTCATCAAAAATTGAAGTTTTTCAGAAAAATACCAAAAAATTTCCCTAAGCTATATTTGATATTCTGAATTAAAAAATGATGTCTATTTTAAAAAATTCAAAAAATATAAGTTGCATTAATGTATTTTATAATTAATTCTCTTTGTCAAATCAAATAGCGTGTTTTTAAGAAACAATATATATCAAGAGATTGACACTTGTTTAAGTCCAATTTCAAAGTGAAATTAATTATAATGTCTACCATTGAATTAAATGGTAACAATATATTCTAATTTCACTTTAAAACCAATTAAAAAGATAATCTATCCATTTAAATAAATTATATTAAAAGGTTCTTTTGAATTAAAATACAACATTTTTCACTATTCATTAAAAAATTAACTTTATCGGAAAAATAACAAAAACATACACAAAGTAAATTTTGATGTCCCGATTCTAAATAAGAATTTATTTGGTCCAATAGAACGTATAAGAGTGAACAAAACTATATTTAAAAAGGGTTCTCCATCAAAAGGCGATGAATCAACCTTTTAGTGAATATTTGAGTATTCATGCTTAAAATTGGATTCATTCACATTTTAAGCCTATAACATTTATTAGATAAATTTTAAAACATTTAACAAACATATATAATCATATTTTAGTAATTTCTATTCATTCTCTCCAATACAACGGATACGTGTTAACTACCATTTAAAATAATATTATTATATTATTAGTGTGCAATGTAAGATTTCAAAGAAATCTGTTGTTGCGTATCGGGTATGTCATCGAACATAGAAACCCCATTAAAGTAAAATTAATATTTAATTCAAAAATATTAATAAATATGAAAATTTCTTATTCTTTATTTAACTGGGATGTTATAGTAGATGTGTGGTCTATCAGTGATCATTGAGTGAAATATATATTTAAAACCATAGGTATTAGAGGATATTCACACATATGATGGAGTGTGTTCATTAGATAAATTTGAAACTAATAAAGAGATGATGAAGGTTCACTCTTGGTGTTTTCCCAGGAGAACTTCTTTTCTTCCCTAATTCTATTTTGTTTAGCATTGTATGATAATTTAGAATTTACTATTAGTTTCATCTCATTTTTTCATTTCATTTATTTTCTTATATATAGTTATTTTATTAAAATAAAAAAACAAAAATAAGTAGTTTAGGTGAATTAGATTAACTGAGTGAACAAATAATAAATCCTCTCAAGTGAGACAACCCTGATCAGCCTCTGTACTACATTAGGAAAATAATATATTCTTTTTCCATGCCCTGCGATAGGTGTACATCAAAACTGGCCCCATTTCTGGGGATCTAACCATTATTTACATAAATTACTCTATTTTTACATTTTAGATAAAGCTTCTTTGTTTTTCTAAAAAACCCTAATTTTTTTCCGAATGATTTATCTAAGAAACATATTCTGTATGGAAGATTACTCATAGGTGCAATAACAGAAATAATAAATTTATTATTGTCATCTAAATGATTTGGTGAAAAAGATGAGTGATACACTAGATGACTTGGGGAGAAAAATGGAAATAGAATTTGACTATGTTAGTGCATTGATGGAGCATCTAGACCCAAAGCCACATTTGGGAGATCAATAGTATTTGAATGTATTCTAGAATGAGTATTTGGAACATCTTGATCTCCCTAAATAAGAATAACCACTAGAGCATCCCAATTTTAGTGAAAAAATAAAATAGTTTGAGGCAAAACTTAATGAATATCAAAATACCAACCATTTTATGAATTACATCCAAGATGACCATGTTGATCTAGAGTGGAATAATGATAAGGAAGACTTACCTACTGAGCTACATGTGGGATATCAACAAGATATAGTTGAATTATAAAATGAGTATGAGGTACAATATGATATCCCAGATCCTTAAAAAGTAGAAGAGCTAGTTCCATTTAATTTCACTATATACATGGAAGAGTAGGACTCCACCAATGTGGTGGAATTTGAAGAAAGGATGGAAGAGGTCGACTACCTACTTCTATGCATCGAGACTCACATTCAAGAGGCACTCACCACTCAGGAAATGATTAAACCATAAACAACTCAGGGAGATGATATTATTTTAAATTATTTTTATGATCATATTCAATCTAGTTTGAGTGTAACACCTTATTGTTTTTAATTTTCAAATTCTTTCTATTCTTTCCATGCTTTAGAGGAAGATGTAAAAAATAAACATGCATCTGTTGAGGAACATATGGAGCTCCTTGATTTTAATTAACATACAATTGAGGAATACCATGAGAAAATACATATAGTTAAGCATAATTAAATCAATATAATGGATGTTCATTTTTAAAGGGTTAATATTTTTTTAATTAAAATTTACATTTTATTCAAGAAAATTAACTTGATTACTTTTCATTTGAACATTCGATTCATACAACCCATGATGAGCCAACACTTAAAAAATAGGAGGTTGTATAAGTAGCGACCAAAGAAGAAGATGATCCATAATTAATCCTACCCTTTCCATGTAATATATAGTTAATTATGAATTGGATATATCTAGTTTACATTATCCATGGATCATTACTCACCACCAATAAAGAATCACAAGCTATGAAAATCCACATGTTGTTGTTCAAGTCCAAGAAGATCCACCCACCACCAGAATTTGAATAACAGATGGTAATAACATATAAATATAGTAAAAATTTAGTTCCCATTTGAGGGATCATTCCAAGATATCTTTACATTCTTTCTATGAATTTAGATTTCAAATTTAGTCTTAGGAATTATTCCAGCATGCATCTCACTCCCTTTTATATTTTTGAGATTAAATGAAATAATCCTTATACTAATTGAGCAATGTTGTTTTGTAGGTTCTTAATAGAATAAGGAATCCCTAAAGATACAAGGAGGAAAGAGGACTAAGATTAATTTAAAAATGTAGTTCTCTTTTAATTTTTATCTTTTAAATTCCTTACATTTTTTTGAGATTTTGATTAGAGATTTAAATTATAAATTTTCTTTTCTATTCCTAAATTACGCTTTACTTGACTTATCTAGGATACATGAGTTGTTTTAGAAATATTATGATACCATGTTTTATATTTCAATTTTAATGATATTGAATAAGTAAAATTGGGAATTTAATGTTTAAAGTGAAGCATGGATATTGAAATCAAGACTCACGATTTGAGGGAATTAGTTGATTCATATAAATGAAATTTCACAAACATTTTTCATGATTTGAATTTCTTAAATTCCTATAAATTTATTTGGTATTAGTAATCATTTCTTGAGTGATTTTTCAATATCATATTTCCCATTCCTGAGATTATTTCTAGATGAATTACTTCTTATTTTTCTTGATCATATTTTTTGAGTGATCTTGGGACATTCACTGATCATAACTTGCATTTAAACTTTTCAAATCTATGATTATGAAAAAAAACATTTAAAATGATGGAGGAATATTTTTAAAAGACCTTATACTGAAAATACCACATTTATATCAATCCTTTTTTAGCTCATAGATACCATGAATGGCCTTATTATGGATGATCCATGTTTCAATATATTTTGATCCATTCCTAACATCCTCTTAGTAAATTGATGATATTTTAAAGTTGAACTATGGGGGTGAAGGGAGTAATGGTTGAAGGGATGATATAAATTTTAAGGAAGAATTGTGGGGGGTTTACATTGGGTATTGATTAAGGTAATTTGATTCATTCATTATACTCATTATTGTTTTGACCCTCTTAAATAAAAAAGTGAAAATGAAAAAATCCAAAAAAAATTACTTAGAAGAATAAAAAAACACCATTACTAGATAGATTATTTTTATCATAAGTGGTTTGGTGGGGGATGTGAGATTTATTCTAAGAATAAATTATGAAAAAAATAAAAAGTTATTTGAAAAATAAAAAATTTATAAAAGTTGAGAAAAAATCAAGAGGGTGAAAAAAGCATTCATTATGATTACTTTGATCATGAACTTACATTGAGTTTGGGGAAAGTGGGAGTTGTTACAAATTGAAGTGGGGATTTACATAAATTTTTATTTTTGATATCATGCATTGTAAATAAGAGATAAACCTTATCCTTGAGCCTTAATATTTATGAATCAAATTCTTCTAACCTTAAGCCTTATATTTAGTTGAACCTTTAATGAAATACCACATGATTTTATGTGAATTTTCAATTTAAAAAGTTGATAAAGTCATTAATTTATAGGCATATGGATAAGGAACAAGTTATCATGATATTAGAATAAATACATTTGAATTGTATCATAATAAATGGGAGAATATATTCAAGTGAGGTAAATCATGATTTGGCATGTTTAATAATAATTAATTAATGAACTTGAAAGACTGAGGATAGAAATAACATCATTTTCAAATGGTTTAAAGAAAAATACATGGGTTGATTTTTTATTTGAAAATAAAGAAATTGAATTTATATTTTATGTGTAATTTGAAAATTTTATTTTACATTGAAAAGTATTTTATTTTATTGCTTTATAATTTGAATATTGGTAACATTTGTGCCCTCATAATTCCTTGTTAAATTTTTATGATTCAGGAAAAGCATGCTTTATGTGTGGGGAAATTGAGGGAGCTAATATTTTCATCATTTTTATATGTTTTTAAATGATTTAATCCCAACAAATTTATCAATTTGAGTTTATTTTCATCAATTCTGTATTTATAGTGTGTTTTTAGCTAAAATTAAAAAATTTCTTAATTATGGAATTTAAACAGATTTTAATCACTTTGGTATTTCATGAATAACTTTTAAACTATCGATCTAATTTAAGTGATTAATTTTTTTAGGCTTACTATGTTCATGGGATACAACTTTCTCTTCTATATCAATATCTAATTCTACCATCTAAATGCCCAAAAAATCAATCAATCTAGAAAATAATTTTGGCTAACATAGTGGAACCCAAATCCATAAATGAGAAATTAATCTGGATACACACCACAAATTAAGGTGAATAAAGTTTTATTTCGAAAAGGACTCGATGGTTAATATTTACATTAAATTTAATGGTGTTATTCACTCATTAAGGTATCCATTTAATTCTCAACATTGAAGTAATATTTTTGGAATCCTTGTACAGAAAATTCATAACTCATTAATTATGACATAACTACTATAGTACATGGAAAATTAATATTATATTTTTAAGGGGTGGTAGGAAATTGAATTTTTAACAACCTATAAGAAGGAATCATGGCATGATTCGACCATATGATGGGCATAATAGGATCCAACTTTTAGAGGATAGATTCTAGAGGGGAAGCAACTACACCCATTTCTTTTCTTCTTCTATTTTTATTTTTATTCTTTTTTTACTTTAGTTTTATTTTAAATGTAATTTTATTTTAGTTTCATTTAAATAAAATATAATTCATTCATGTTTTTTTTATTTTTTTGTCTTCTTCCACACACCCTTATTATTCTTCTCTATCTTTATATTTTTATTTTCTTCTTCTTCTTTCTCTTCTTCTCACTATGATCTTTAATACTCATGATCATGGGTAACTAACCCAAGATATTTCTCGGGGGATCAATCTAGGGTTGAACCTATGTCATTGAAAATTCATTTTTATTGTTTCTTATTTTCTTAGTGTTATATTATGGGTGATATTTGTGGGTAAGGCACATTTTTGTCTCTACTTTTCACCCGAGGCCTATCTTTCTCTTCTGTAATATTTTCTCTCGATCAAGGAGGTGGATGTGTGGTATCTTAGTGATTTTTGAGTGAACTATATATTCATAACCATATGTATAATAGAATATTATTGCAATTATGGATCATGTTCATTAAGAAAATTTGAAACTAATAAAGATACACTGAAGGATCAATCTGGGTGTTCTCTTAGGAAAACTTCATTTCTTCTATAATTCCATTTTTTAGCATTACATGGTAAATTAGAATTTAATGTTAGTTTAATAGTATTTTTTAATTTCATTTATTTTCTTAAATATAAGTTTTTTCATAATATCACAAAAACAAACAAAAATAAGCATTTTAGGAGATTTAGATTCAGTGAGTGAACAAATGAGAAAGATCCTCAAGTGAGACGGCCCTGGTCAGCGTTTGTATTGCATTGGAAAAATAAAATTTTCTTCTTACACACCCTATGATAAACCTGTATCATCATCCTTGGAATAAACTAGATATATTTATTCTGAGATTGAATACCCTATTATTGTTAGTGGGTGATGTGATTGTGGGTATATGGATTGAGGTTCCCGTTCTTGGGTGAGTGGAAACTCTAATCAAGACGAGTAGGTTATGTTTATAAGAAGTTGTATCCAATCATGCATCAGTTTGTGAGGTTGGATCAATGTGTAGTAGACGATTCAAATGATCAGATTCCTATAGTTGTTCAGTACTATATGGTTGTCTTTCTTAGGGATGTTTTATGACCTAACCCTCATAGAGAGATAAACTAATGAATTTATTTGAACCCCATGACTTTAAAATTTTATTTTATTGTATATTTAATGGCCCCACTAGGCCCATGGAGATAAAAATATGTCCTAAAAAGCTTATAAAAGAAGGTTTCATTAGATCCAGTGCATCCCCCTGGGTAGCTCCAATATTCGTCACCAAGAGGGAAGATAATATTTTTTTTCTTTTTATTTTTTAATGCCTTCTGAATCATGTGAAAATAAATAATAAATACCATATTTCAAGGATCAATTAAATATTTGATCATATGAAGGGATAAAGGTGGTTATCAAAGATTGGTCTTAGGTTTCAATATCATTTTTTTTATTTTAGGAGGAGAATTTATACAAGATGGTTTTCAGATTCCTCTATGGATATTATGAGTTTATATGATTCCCTTCAACATGAATAATTCCCCAACTATGTTCATAAGCCTCATAAAAAATATTTCATCCCATCTAGGACCTGTTTATAGTGGTATTCATCGATAACAAACTTGTTTATATAGTTATAGAGGATGATAATGTTGAGCATCTCAAGATTAAACTATACATGCTTCAAGGAAACAATTTTTTGGGGGCCACCTAGGATTATGTTTGACGTGATAAGTTTATTTGGGTTTTAGTTTAATACTTGATAGTTTGAAGACTTATCTATAATTATATCTCTCATACATACCATTTCAAAAAAGTGGAAACCCTTAGATTGGTCTAATTTTTTCCATATATCATTTATGAATATTAAACAGCAGTTCAAAAGTACTCATAATCTAATGTTTTTAGAGGAATGAGTTGAATATGTGTTGTTCTGTGATGCCTTTGGATGTGGCCTGGATGTGTTCATATGAAAAGGAGGGTTATGATTACTTATGGGTCCAAACAATTGATGTCTCATGAGAAATTCTATGTGACCTGTTATTTCAAACTATAGTGACCCATACTTTTCATATATAAATATTACATCATTTTAGATTAATATTCGATACATTTCAAAATAATACATTCCCAAGGACTATATAGGTTTATTGTATTTGGAAATTTTTATATGTAAACAAATAGTATATAAAAAATCTATATCATTTATCATTTATCTCTTCATAACTAGCACACTTCTTAGGCATAACATACTTACAACCTTTATCCAAAACCTGTAGAAGGGAAGCATAACAAAACGGTGGAATCAGATGCTCGGTATGGGTAAACATAAGATATATCCATAAATAATCATAAGTGAGCATATGATAAGTATAAGGGTGTTAAAACATGATCAAGAATTACATTATTCATATCCATTAGTCAAATATCCTTAATCATGAAACACAGTGTGGATTTTTTTCTCAAAAAAATGGCATAAGATAGAAGATAATGTAATCATCCATAATCAATAACGAGTCATGAAAAAATAAAATAATAATAAGACATAATTTTTTGGCATTCACATAGTCATAGATTATTGTTTCATTAGTAAAGGATTACTACAAAGACTGTCATAGTGGATTGGGTTTACTCCTCATTAATTCATTTCCTTAGTCAAGGGTTACTGCTAAGACCATATTATTAGATATAGTCCCTTACTGAATTAGTTTCACTCCCTATTCTAGTTCTAATTATCTCATGAGATATCCTTATTTACCTAATGTATTTGAGGGGTATATAATTTCTGTACCACCCTTAACAAAATGAAAACCGTACATGTGTGTTCCACAAGATTATAAAACATTCATCATATCAACAAATCATAACCCTTGGAAAGGATATGGGTTTCATAAACATTTCATCATCATAATCATAAAACATTTAGAAAAATAATAAATATACTAAAATGGAATCATATTCCCATTAAAAAATAAGAATCATCAAGGGATATTATTATAGATAAAAATAAATTTAAAAATCACTAGAGTATTTCATGAGGAAAATACCCTTTTTATTTGAAATCATTTATTTAGAATCTCAAAATTTAAAAAATACTAAGGGAAAAAAATTACTTAAAAAGAAACAAGTAAACATATAAAGGAAGCCTCAAATAAAATATTATTTATAGTGGTGGAGAAATCCATTCATGCTATGTACATCAAAATAATAATTCCTTTCACATTGTCTGTAAAAAGTGAGAAACATCATGTTTAGAAAACAATAAGAAGATTAATTTATTTTTTTATAGAAAGTAAAACATGGGTAAATATTAATTTAATAATTTTTTAGAGAATATTAAAAAAATTATTGACTTTTTAAAGAAAATATAGATATGGAATAAATTGTTCCCAACTGAAGATAGTAGCTTGGTCGATTTTCATTAAAAACATTATATTAGTATCTTCAATACTTAAAGAGAGAAAATTGAAAGGAACACATGAAATATCTAAAAAAATTACCATATAAGAATAAAAAATATAATACTTGGGGGAGATATATTGTATAATTTCTCCATTACAAAATCTAATCATAAATAATCAAAATAAAAAAGAAATTGTAACATAAAACCCTTACCTCATACTAGTAGAAATAATTGCTTTAATGTCGAATCCATGATGTCATATTTTTATAAAACAATGAAAAATGTATCTGTTGGAACATTTTGGTATTGATTGTAACATAAAACAAGGCCAAAAATTTTATATTGACTTTTGGGAATCAATTTTTAACACAATCAACACAAAAATCACTATCAAAAGGCTTTATATGTCCCATTTTAAAAAAATGATGCCATAAATTATTAATAAATTAATTACCAGTGTCAGTTTTCCCAAAAATTGAAACCAATAATTAGTTTCTTGCATAATTTTACATAAAAAAAGACACCAAAAACATTTTAATAGAAACCCATGATTGTGAAACCCTCATTTTTTGGATCTGTAAAACTTTTTTCTCGACTCGCGATAACCTCAACGGCGACCCGCTAATCCTCAACGACCATTGTTGTTGATTTTCATTGATTTTTATCATAATTTCATGATATGTGGTCTCAATTATTCATCCTCTATCATTGTTTTATCATCCAAAAAAGTATTTCTATTCTGAAGCTATTTTCCAACCAACCACCAACCAAAATTTGATGTTATTTATTTGTTCTTATTTATTGTTCATTTCTACGAACAATTTCGTTAGATCCTACAGTGTTTATTCTTACAATGAATTTGAGGGATAAGGTTCAGATTAAGGATCCATTTTCCTTATTGAACTTATAATTTTGTATGTTTTTTTAATTTTAAACTTAAATTATTTATCAATTAGTTATATTTTTGAGTTATTGTTTCAATTATTTTTATATAGTTGATTGTTACTTATAAATGTTGTTGTTAATGTTAGTTTATTTTGATAAATTTTTTATTTGAAGAAATTATCAAATGGTTTTGATGATATTATGAAATGGACAATGATATATGGTGTCATCATTCATCAATATAATTTATATCACAAGTAATGACTCAATATTTTTTCACCCATTAAATTAATACAATCTTCAATACCTTTTGACACATGCGACACCAAAATAATGTAACAATTATATAAAATAAACTAATACAAGTTATATGATTTAAAATAACTAAATTATAATATTAATAAACCACATGTATATAATATAAATTAAAAAAATTACTTTTTTTAAATTCAGAAGAGATATAATTTACATTACAAAGGGATTTTTTTTCAAATAAAATACTTTATCAATTTGTGTAATTAACCTTAATAAATTAAATTTAAAACTTTTAAATGATTGAAACAATATATCATATTTCCATATTTGAACTAATATATCAGAATTAATTAATTTTCATATTATATTGAAATAATATTACAAAACAATAAATGTTCAAATGGTCATATTTGAATAAAAAATGTTTTTCAATATATATAATACTTAATTTGAAAAATATAATTATATAAATTTAATTTAGTAAAATTAAATTAAATTATTGATTCATAATATCAATATTATTACAGTATAACTTTTTGGGATTTTTTTGGAAATAATTTATTTTCAAATAAATAATAATTAATACTATTTTTTACCCAAAAGAGGTTTCTGATAGCAGAGAGGGTCTAAGTAGTTACCATCTGGAGAATGAAAACCTTATATTATAATGTTAATTAGTAAAATAAGTATCCATTTATCATAAATAACCAAACAAATTAGGGTATAAAATTAAATAAACATCCAAATATTATAATATGAGGGGTGGAAAACAAACATATAGTGAAAAAATAATGATTTTATACTAAGAACATCACATATATATATAAATAAATAAAAAGAAATAAATTAAAACCAAAAAATAGATTAGTTTAAATAATAATGATTTTCTACTTGTAATTTATACCGTGGCATTATATGTGATGTCAATTAGATCAACATGAAAAACATGACAGAAAATAGATACCTTTATTTGATTAGTTCTTATTTTATTCCCCACAATCATTGATATTTCCTATCTGATTACCAATAATTTTTATTGAATGTGTTTATGTTTACAATTTCTCTCTCTCTCTATATATATTTTTAAAATTTTTATATTTTTTAATATACTCACAGATTATATTGTGATATCAAGTATTAAATGGATAATAGTTGGATAAATTTATGAAGAACCGCTTGTGAATATGAAAAATGAGTTAATTATTTCTTTTAATTTTCTAAAAGAATCTTCAAAACATGAATTTTATTTTCAATCAATGAGTGAATTTTTCTAATATGATAAAATTAAACTCTAAAAAAATCAAGGATCATCTAATTTTCTAGGGTTTTAACCTTAATTTTACATGTTGGATTTATAATGGTGAAATAATTTTAAATTCTACAACTAATCTTGATGAAAATAATCATTATGTGGTAGCATATATTATTAAATAATTAATTCATGATATAAATGTTGAAACCATCGATAAAACATCAACTGTTGAATGATTTTATAGAGACTCAAAGATACCATTATTCTCAGGTTGTAGTAAATATATACTGTTATCAGCAGTTTTGAGATTAGTTAAATTGAAAGAAAAAAATGGGTGGAGTGATAAAAGTTTCTCTAACTTACTTGAGCCTTTAAAATAGTTACTCTAGAAGGAAACAGGATTCTATATTCTAATTATGAGGCGGAGAAAATATTATTCCCAATGGTATTGGCGTATAAAAAGATACTTTCTTGCCCTAATGATTGTGTGTTTTATAAAAACGAATATGAATATTTATCAAAATTTCTTACATGTGGTACATCACGGTATAAAATGGATGAAAAATTCAACTCATATTCATTCTTAGGTACTAGCATCTAACCTCATGTACAACCAATTTTGTAAACTTTTTAATAATTTCATCCAAATATTCCTTCAAATAATTCTGATAATTTAACTATGACTCATTATTAGGTACCAGAATCAAATCTCCTGCTAAAGAAATATGAAACCTTCCAATAATTCCTAGTTTTAAGCATATGTTTGAAATTTCAATTGATGAAAAAAGGTTAAGATAGAATTCAGATGAGTGCATATCTGATGGTAACTTATGTCACCCTACTGATTCACCACAATGGAAGAGATTTGATAAAAAAATTGGAATTTTGGAAGTGAATTTAGAAATATCAGAATGAGATTATGTACTAATATAATGAATATATATAAGAGCCTAAGTATCCAACATTGTTCAAGCCTATTTTTTAGTAGTTTACAACATGTCTCCACATATATGTGGGAAGAAAAAATATGTTATGAAGTGATTGATGATTTATAGACCAAAAAATCTAGGAAATGATATTGATATGTATCTTTCAACGTTGATTGATGATTCTAAACTACTATGGGAGATAGGGGTTAAATTTTTAGATGCATACATGAAAGAGTATTTTATTCTTTTTACTATAATAATGTACACTGTAAATGAATTTTTTTCATATGGAAACTTATATGTATATATTGTTAAGGGACACAAATCATGTCCAATTTGTGAAGAAGAGACTTCATATTATCAATTTTAGAAATGTAGAAAGATAGTGTACATGGGACATCAAAAACTTTTGTAAATTGATCATCCTTATCATAGATTAAAAAATAATAATTTAATTGTTTACAAGAATAAAATCTTTCCCCCACGAGCATTTTTAGTTGAAGAATATTATGACAAGTTAATAAATATTGATTCAATATTTGGAAAGAAGAGAGGTTATGGTCTTCAAAAAAATATTTCCAAGAAATAGTCTATCTTTTTCAAATTACTTATTAAATATTTTTGAAGATAAAACATAACATTGATGTTATGCATGTTAAAAAAACATATGTGCTAGTTTTATTGGATCTTTGTTACACATAAAAAGAAATACACAATATGTATTGAATAATATATTTGACTTGATATAAATGGTAATATGTTTAGAGTTAACTCCCATTGTGAAAGGAATCAGAACATATTTACTGTTGACTTATCACACATTAAGTAAGATTGAGAAGATGATTTTTTGTCATTGTCTTAATGGTATTAAAGTACCCATTGTTTATTCTTTAAATGTGAATACTTTGGTGTTATTAAAGGATTGTAAATCAGTAGGTAATAAATCTCATTATTGTCATGTATTGATACAATTAATTCTACCAGTCACAATGTGTGGTATATTGCTGACAGCTGTCCGAAAGACTATCATGAGGTTATGTAATTTTTTCAAATCATTTTGTAGCAAATTCATTGATAAAAATTAGTTAGATGTTTTGGAGAATGAATCTCTTATTATTCTTTGTCAACTAGAAATTTATTTCCCACATATGTTTTTTTATCTAATGGTTCATCAAGTGATTCATTTTGGCGAGTTAGATAAGAATAAGTGGGCCTATTTGTTTATAATGGATGTATCCTTATGAAATTTGTATGAAAATTTTAAAGTGATACGTTAAAAATCCTTATCGACCATAGGCCACTATTATTCAAAAATATGTATCAGAAGAGGTGATTGAGTTCTATACTAACTATTTATAAGAATTAGAGCATATTAGTCTCCATGTACCTCTACATATGACACTTGATAGTGAAGGTTGAGGGATTTGAGGCTTAAAGGTAAAGTTCATTCCACATAATGAAGTTATAAAGACACATTTATATATTTTAAACAACACATATGTGGTTCATTCATATATATCATCACATATTTCTGAATTAATGTTAATATATATGAAAATAAATCAAAAGTGGATAATGATTATGTATAAAAAATACATTTTTTCATGGTTTAGAGAGAAATTCTTCACAGATATATCTATATCAAAATCATTGAAATGGTTTCTAGGGGAAACATATTTTAATTTGATCACATGGTCTGGTTTTGATATTAATGGGTACATATTTTATATAAAAAATATGGATGATAAGAGTATCATTCAAAATAGTGGTGTAATGTTCATCACAGAAGCACTGCATGTTTTGAGTGTAAAAGATAAATTCCTAATTTCTGCATCAATGCCATATTTTGGAGTTCTTTAAGATATATGAGAAATTAATTTTAATAAATTTTTAGTCACTATATTTAAGTGTAATTGGGTTGCAAGTAATTTTGGTATGAAACATGATAAATATGGGTTTAAATTGGTTGATTTGAAGATATTTAATTTCAATGAGGAATCATTTATCATGGTCACACATGCAAATAAAATATTTTAGGTTATTGATCATATGAATGATCAGTGGTCTTTCATTTTACAAGGTAAAATAATCAATTTGGATAATGAGGATTATGATGATGTTATTGATCTACATGAGTCTTCTTTATATATTACATGATTTTCAGATAAAAATGACTATAACACTGACATAGTGCTTACAGTATGAAATGATCATGCTGAAGGGATATAGGAAAACAATAAATTACTCTCCTAATTAATATGATATTTATTTAAATTATATTTATTTTTTGAAATTTAAATTTGTTAAAACTCTATTATTTAATAAATATTGGATATCTAATTATATATATGATTTTATTTATATAATTTTTTGAGTTAAATTTTAATATTCTATGGTTATGGTTAAACATTTTTTAATTGAAATACTTGATGTACGTTATTATATTTTGGTAAAAGTTACTCATATGTCAATAATTTTTTGAAATTTTTTATTTAAATTTATAAATATTTATATCATTTTATAAGTAATGATTATATTTAATAGTTTACTATGTATATGTTTTTGGTTAAGAATTATAATATCATTATTTTTTGTAAACGTACTAATGTGTGCCATTTTTTTACTTACATATTTCTATTTTATTATTTTCTAATTGTTTAATTATCTAACAATATGAAACTATACAATAATTTCATTACATTTTCATGTTTCAATGATAGATATAGATACAGAGATAGAGGAACATGTACTATGGTATTTGGATTTTTCATATTACTAAATATCTTGCAATATAATTATTTATTAAAAATAATCTTTTAATTTACAAAAAATAATTTTAGGACTATTGATGAGACATCAGTAGTAGAGTTTTCTTCTTTTACTGTTAATAAATTGAGTTCTCGAGGTGGTAAACGTGGCATTACACGTTTACCAAAACTGTCACTTTCTCATGGAGATGAGTTGTTAAATATTACATTTGATGATAATAATAATGAAATTAGCCCAAATGAATGCATTTTATCAGCTATATCTCAATGCAGAGCCATTGTAGAATTACCATTTTATATCCTGATTGGAAGGAAGTCAGCAAGATGGTGATAAATAATCTTTTGGAGATCGTAATTTTAAAATATCTCAATTTATTTATTTTATCTCGTTTTTTGAATATGATATATTTTAAATGACTAATATTTATTTTATTCGATTACATATGACATTCAATTTTGAAGAAACCAAAGCAGTTAAGAAATGTTGTATTTATTTAGTAGCATTTCAATAGATAGATTTAAAAACAAAGTTTACAAAAAAAATATGTTTTTGGAATGAGACAAAATGAAAACCCATGCCTCAAATACGAGTTTTTAGATGCAGAGACATGGAATAAATTTTTTCCAGCTGACGTGATAAAGCCTTTATGGTATGATAATTATATTATATTGTAAAATTTCTTATATATATAAATATTTAATTATTAGTTTAATTTTTACATAATAGACCTCTAGGAAAACTTCTTAAGACAACTAGTTTCCGAATGTATACCATCATACTTTATAATGTGAAGGGTATCATTTATTAGAGAAAAACAATAGAGTAAACGTTTCAAGAATTAAGAGATTAATCTACTAGTGGTTATGATGAGGTATAGTTACGTTCTCCATCCCCCCAACCACCGTGGAAAATGGAAAATAATGAGAAAAAGAAAAAATGGAAAGTATCTTACAGAGAAAGATAAGGAATTAACTGAAATAATTTTATGTAAATATTTTTATTTTTAATGAATTCTTTTTATAAATTAACCACACCAATATACCATTTTCATTTTTAATTTCTGGATGAACATTAGGAAAAATAATCCCAGATAACTTTTGTCCCTAAGGGTAGGATGGACATCATAGCCTCTACTTTATGAAATCTAGAACACCCCATTCGCATAATAGGATATGAGGAAGGTGTTAGTATTCAGAAAGTTTTTTGTTGTTAAATTAAGCATTAAAAAGACCCAAAAATCAAATTCATAAAGGCTGAGATGAAATATATGAAACATTAAATGGTCGATTACATTATATAAACTGTGAAGACTATGTTAGAACAATTGACGAGACAGTCATAGTCTGCACAACCTTCCCAAACCATCTATCCTTTTCAGCCGGCTGGGCAACCTATACAACTCTCCCTACCAGACCAGCCTGACCAGCTTACCTATGTAGATCCTCCACCTCCTCACTTGGACCCTACCTTATACTATGAGTTTCATTCCATAGATCCTCATGTACATATTTTAGTGTTCATAGTCATTCATTTTTTCTGGAAATTTTGTACATCACCAACCTATATAGATGTGTCGGTTTAGAGTATCAGTACGTGATATTATTGATCCTACTACTCTACTAGAATTTATTACTGAGGAGGGTACTATATTTGGGGATTGAAAGGGTCATTTTTTTACTTTGGACATATGATCTTCTTCTATATCTTTCATATGAGATATGTGTTTTTTTAAATAATAATTATAAAAAATTGAAGATTCATTATAATTTTTATGACATTTAACTTATATAGGATTTTCTAAAATGAAAATAAATAGAAAAAAGGAAACAAAAGGTTTTAGAAAAAAAAATGCATATTCTTCTGATATTTCTGACGGGATACAAAGATTATCTCATGTTAATTCTTCCTTGGATAATATCTATGATTTTCATATTATTTCTAATATATTTGGAAGTGATTATCTATTGGTAATTTTAAAAAAATATATCATGGTTCTAATTGATTTTAAATATATCAGAATTCTTGTGTTGCAGTTTTTTTCCATTTTAGTAAATTGACGTTTTAGTTTTCATTCCTTTAATTAAATATGGTTTAAATTGACTAACTATATTACTTTTTTAATTAGGTATCTACACACTCTTCTTAATCAAATTTAGGCCATAGACATTTATAGGTTTATAGATCCATAATTCATTTCAATGGTGTTGTAATATTTTATTATTGTTGATAGAGTTATATATATATATAAAATAGATTATCAAATATGGATATTGGGAATTATTTTTTTCCATCTATTTATGGGTAAGAACACAACGAAAATTATGAAACAATGTTCATTATAATGTCATTAATTGTGAAATTTTTGTATTGTTGGGGAATTGGATGTTAGAAGTATTATTCCCAAGTAAATGCACATTATATTGGTTTTTCTCTTTAGTAGGTGATGTTGTAAAAAAATTATCACCTTGTTAGATAGGTAAGTTTTCTTCTTTTTTATAAGTTCATTATATTTAATTATTATTGTATATAAATGTATTATTAGATGATATATATGAAAATGCAGGTCATGGAATTTTTTTTAACAAAGATCACTTGTCGATAAAAACTGAAATGAAATTAAATATGTGAAAGTAATGGTAATTATTTATTATATTAGATATTATTATGATTATATATATATATATTGTTTCTTATTATCAAGTTTATGTTTTTAAACATAGTGTTATCAACAACAAGGATATGTTGAATGTGGTTATTATGTTCTATGATTCATGTATGAGATAATCAAAACTGGGGTAACTACTAAATTTGATAAGTTTTGTTATATTAATTGTTTTATATTTTTTTCATAGTATTTTGTTTTTTAATATCATATCATTCAGTGTTATTTTAGAACTTCAATGATGTTGAGTCTTATAGAAAATATGAACTTTCCCATCCTAGATCTTTGTTTGAAAACTATTAGTGTTACATCTTCCTAATAACACGTGTTCAAAAATTAATTCTTTTCTTATAATAGGTGTTTGAAAAAAAATAATTTCAAATGAATGCTTCAACATCAACTGAAATTGATCAAGTTTTAAATTTTAGGTATGTATTTTTAAATTCTACTTAATAATAAAAATACATATATATTTGTTTGATTAAGTTGTTTAAATTATGTTTGTTTTTATAGATTTTTAGTCAATTATAAATGTTGTTTAATATTTGTGTACTTTTTTTCTTATATTATAGGGTTTATGATTTTTTAGGGGTTTAATATTCAAAATTTTCTATTTTTTTAAATTTGGTCATCGATTTGTATCAAAACCAAATCTGAAACAGTTAAAAAATTTGCAAGGTTTTTTAGCCTCATTTTCTTTAAGAAACCGATGCTAAAAATGAAGCTGATTCGCTTTTTTGGTGTCATTTTTCCAAATATTAACATCGAGAACCTTGTTTTTAACATCATATTTATATATTTCAGATAAAAATGATGTTAGAGTTTAAAAAAACTATTGTTAAATCCTGTTTTTTTCACTAGTCTCAAGCCCATATTTCTTTGTAAGTGCTCTAACTGCCTCCTCTTTGAGAGAACTTTTTTGGATTACTCTTTAATCCTTGAAGGATTGTCCTTAAGAGAATATAAGAAGATATATGATAAAGTGATGTATTCTAGGATGGTTTTGAAGTAGGTATTTTATATTTTAGAAGGCTCAAATGGGATGAATGAGGAAGGAGAAGAGTTTCCCTTTTATAAGTGAGGTGAGGGACACACATGGAATTTCTTATAAGATTTCAATGATTTAAGGTCACTTTAATTGGAAAGTGGCTCCAAATGAACATGGATTAAAATATATGATAATATAATATTTAATTAACATCAAAAAATAAGTATTTTACACGTTTGGGTGGAAATACTAACCTTATCTCATGGTTTAACCCCCCATAAACATGTTTGGACTTTAACTGTGGCAACAAATTTTTTACTATTTTTACTATTCACTATGATAAAAAATTATATTGATGCTATTACATAATATTAATTATGATGATTAAAAATATGAAAACCATTTTATCATATTAAATTTATATAAGTCCTAGAATTTAATTTTAATTACGTGCGCAAACCACGATAAGAACCCATTTTTGAAAATTACAATTTTAAGTAAAAAAATTAATTTAGTTCAACTACTTACCTTATAAAAAAATTAAAAAATTATATTTAATATTTAATAATAATTTTATTTAAAAATATTAATCAATAGAAATTAAATTAATTTATTAAGATAAAAACACATTCTGCACATAAAAAAAGTTTTTTACAAATATGTTTTTTATTATTTAATATTTAATTGTCTCCGTGAGACTGTTGTGCAAGTCATTGACAACTATACTTTTTTAATCACGGATGACTTCATATTTTGGGAACCCTCACACAATGGCTTTATAGACTCTAAAAACCATTACAATCATAATTTTAACAGCTCTGAAAATGTTTTCCAATGGATTAAAAACTTCTATAATCCTTGGATTAAACTCTCAAGATTAACTCGAACCGAAACCTCATTTATTATTAAAGCAAAGAAAAGACCTCTTTAACTAGGTAGAGGGAGACCCATTACATAGCCCGAAGTCCCAGTGGGAATTTAGCCCATTACATGGCTCGTAGACCCATTTTTTTGGCCCAAGACCCATTTTGTGAATAGTACTGCTACAGTACCTGCGCTGCTACAGTACTGCACAGTACCCGCTGCTGCTACAGTTCCCTGTCGCCAGTACAGTGACCTGCCACTACTACAGTGCCCGCCGATGCTAAAGTGTCGCCACTACTATAGTACGATACAGTGTTGCTGTCAAGATTAACTCTGATTTGGCATATTTTCCACAATAGGATTCCAGCTAATACTTGTTTACAATCCTTTTGGATCAAAAATTGCTCAAAATATTGCATATGTAATCAACAATGAGAATATTCCAATCACTTATTTCTTTCCTATTCCACTGCTACTCCTCTTTGGAACTATATTTTTGACATCTTTGATTGTTGATGGTTGATTATTGACTCGGTTTATTCCCAAATAAAGTGATGCATTGATGCAGATAGATCATATAAAATCAAGAATTTATCCCTTTTGGAAGTTTTGGAACTCATTCATGTGATCTGGTATGATATAAATTTAATTTTACACAATAACTGCTCACTCAATATTAATATAGGACGAATGCAGATCCTCAGTTCCATACGTGAAGCTACCTTGATTTAAAAGGGTTATTTCAACAACACAGTGAAAGACTTTGTGATTATTTGGAGACTTCAGGTTGATGGTATTTACCACATTATGAGATGATCGTTCAAAGTATTCTAGAAACCACCACTCCCATGCTGGATCAAAATCAATGTGGACAACACTTCAAAAGGAAACTTGGGTCTAGTGGGATGTGGTGCCATTTGCAGAGATCATCTTGGTCAGATCCTATGGTGAATCTCTAAAAGTTGTGGAATTTCCTCATCCCTTGAAACTGAAATGATGAGTGTTATCCATGTTATATCCTTCACCAAGAATTCAGATTGGAACAACATTTGGATTGAAATCGACTCGACTATTGTTTGGAAGGCAATTTAGAATTGTGTGATTCATCTTGCTTGGCCAATTACTTTGCGTTGGATGGATTTTATCTGCTCTATTCAATACATCAACCATATCACCACACATACCTATCATGAAGCGAATATGGTTCCGGTTGGAATTTCCAATAAAGGAGTAAATCAAGACATTATCTGGATGGAGAAACATCCTAAATATTTTCCCCCCCTTCAGGTGAAAGATTGTAATAAAATCTCATTATTTAGACTCATGTAATATTTTTTTAAAATAAATCATTTGTTTATTTATATTTTGTTCAATTCTCAGTGTTCAAACAACAAATTATATTATTTCTCATGAAATGAGGCTTAGGTTACTTTAAGATAAAATTTAAAATATAATGGGGCATTTACTTTAATATAAAGGACATTTTTTTTTATAAAAATCAGTTTTCACAATTCATTAGAAAATAGTTTTTTTAGATGCATTATAAAAATTACCCTTAAGATAATATTGAAATAATGATTTCAAAAATTATATTTATTTCATAAAATTGTTTTTTTAAATGGTAGAAATTAATTATAAAGTTTTCATGTAAAAATGTGATAAAACCCATTTTTGAAGAAAACATATTTTTGAAGAGTAAAATGACTTCACTGAAAATTGAGTACTTATTTATTATGAATTAATCAATAAATTTTTATTAATAAAAACCTATATATATATATTTTTTTTCAAAAAGTGGATATTACTATTCGCACATTCTAATGTAATGATTAGGTTATAAGTGCTCACTATCTCACAATTCATATAGACTCGGGGTTATGTGTAAGATAATTTATTGAATACATAATGTTTATTTAAAAGAAAAAATATATAGAATATTATGGTGTTACATTTAAACCTCCTTAAAATGAATTTATCCCTTAAAATTTTGTGACTCTGATATAAAAAATGAGGCTATATTTGCTTAATCATATCATTGGGTTCCCATATAGTTTCCACAAATTTATGATTCCTCTAAATAAATTTAGCTAGGTGTGTAGTCTTGTTATGTATAAATTTATCTCTATGATCCATGATTTATATTGATATTTATTTATAATAAAGATCATGCTTCAATGGAATGACCTCTAAGTTTAGTATTGGTGAAGGTTTGAGTATGTACTTTTTAGGAGAGATACATGGAAGACATCATGAGCCTGAGATAGGTTTGGTGGGAGTTCTAAGTGATAGGTTATAGTCCATACTCGATCAAGAATTTCAAAGGGACAAATATATATAGGTATCATATTTTCCTTCTTTACAAAACTAATAACCTTATTCCATAGAGAAATGCATAGAAAAAATTCTCATAAACATTAAATTCCAGATCTCATTGATGATTTTCAACATAACTCTTATGTAGACTCAGTTCTGCCTTGATATGATGCTGAATGGTTCTAAAATTATCTATCATTTCCTCATATTGCTTAGGTCCCAATATATATTTTTCCCCAAAATTCATCCTAGTATGTTTGATTTTTTCACTTATTTCTATAAAGGTCTTTGTAAGGATCCGTCTGAATTCCTGAGTGAAAGTTGTTGTTTTAAGAAAACTTGACTAGAGGAAGGTGGTAATCCCTACCACCATTGAAATATAAAGAATGGGATCTAAACATATACTATATTTTTTAATGTTCCTTTCATATAGACCATATATTTGAGGATGATAAGTAGTATTGAAACAAAAATCTATATCTATATCTTGTTGAAAAATTCTACATAACTTTGAGGTAATCCTAAAATCCTGATAAGATATAATAGAATGAGTTACCCCATATAACCTTAACCCTTTATTAATGTATATCCCAGTAAGATGATCAAGAGAAAAATATTCTCTGATAGAAATTAAGTGCACTGACTTTATAAGGTTATTGACTACTACTGAAATAGCATTATGAACTTTATATTTTTTGGGGAGTCTAATAATGAGATCCCTGGTGATGTCTTTCCAGTTACATTTTATTATGGGTATTAGATATAACAACCCCTTAATTAGACTTCTATCTATCAACCATAACTTTATGACATTCTGTCAGTTGAGATACATACACTTCAATATCCCTATTCATGTTTTCCCACCATAAATAAAATTTCAGATATATGTATATCTTTAAACTTATGGAATGAATAGAGATTGATGAGATATGTGATTATTCCAATAGTTAATTCTTTAGGATAGATATTAATATTACACATACTTGGTTCCTGAACATTATCATTCCATCACAATCATAGTTGAACTTATGAACATTTCTCACCTTCTTTTGTAGCTCAAAATCCTCTTTTTCACCTTTTTAATATTTACATAGATAGGTGGTTGAACACTCATTTGAGAAATATAATATTTATCTCATTCTTTAAAGATTTCAAGGCATATACTTTGAAAGTACATAATTATTGGATCTTTTGTGATCCTCATAGTAGAAAAGCTAGCCTATACTTTGAAAACTCATCTTCTTTGATCCATGTTTTTTATTAGAATTTCCATTTAATTTCATATTTATTTTCTTATCAAAACTATGAAACTGATGGGTGAATCCAATATATATTTCTACCTTGATAAATCACCAATCACTTTATTCATATATGATAAATCTGTTATAGATAACACCCTTCAAATAATTGGTTTTAAGTCACTAAATAATCAACCAATCTTACTTTATGGTTCAATAATAATACCTAAATGATACATCACAGGTCTTGAAAAAATTTCCTCATAGATAAAAATAGATTCATCATCATTTTATTTAAGCATGAGGAATTCCTTATCCATATTTATACAAATAATATGAAGAAATTAATTATTTAAAAATAAGCTCTTAAATTAATCCCACTCCAAGTAATTAATTTTCTTCCTGTTACCTCAAATTCTTGATAATATTATACCATTGATCTACTTCAACTTCCAAATGATAAACAATTAAGATAACTTTTTCATGTTACAAGAACTAGAGAAAGGAAAATATATTTTTAGTTTTACTAACCCATTGATCAAAAATTAGTGTATTAGTAAACCAACTAAAATAATGTGGTTTTTTACTCATGAAGGAATAAATAGTGCATTGTCCCTTCCTTTTTTCATTTATAATCTAAACAAGATTCATGGATTGATAAAGTTTAATAATAATGGAAACCATATTTTTTATTACATCTCCCATAGAATTCGGTTTCTTAGGGGTAAAATCATTGCATTTAACATCTCATTTAGAATTAACATGGTTCTTTATGGTTCCATCCATTGATTGAAACAAAAAACATAGTAAACAATTATCATAGTGGTAATTCATATAATCATAGAAATCATTTATAGCATTTCTAAATCAGGAAAAATTCTTTTCAATATTAAACAACATAGAATTAAACCAGAAGTAGAAATTTTGGCTATAGCCACAGTAAAAAACCATGCCCATAGGGGTCAAAACCATGGATATAAGCTATAGCCATGGTTTCATCTAGTCATGGCACGTACTGGTGTGGCTATAGCTAAAATCTATATCCACGGTTGTCCATCGTGGAAATAGAGCTATTGCCACAATTATAAAAACCCTGTTTATATCCCACTTATCTATACACTATGTCACTTGGGCTATATCCATAGTTTTTCACCGTAGAAATAGGTCTATAGCCATAGTTTTCAACCATGTCTATAACCCATGTAAACCATGGGTATAACCCAAAAATAATGTCTGCCCAACCAGATTCAATCTCTATTCCTCCTCTACGTGCACCTGCCACCTTACCACTATATCACAGAAACCTTTGGGTATATATTTATATATTTTGTTATATATATTATTTAAAACCATGGATATAGCATGTAAACCATGGATATATCCCTTCCCACCATTTTTTGGTGGGTTAATATTTTTCCCATGGGAGGGAGGGATACCTATAGCCACAGTTTTGAGGATCCTAGATATAGAAAATAGAAAAAAACTCTATAGATACTATTTAGTAAAATCGTGGTTATAGCCCTAGAAAAAAACTCTATATCCATGGTTTTACACAAACTAAGGCTATATCCCTTGAAAAAAAATATAGTCATAGTTTTATTCAAAAAGTAGCTATAATGCTTGGTAAAAATTATATAGCCAAGGTTTTATAGAAACCATAAATATAGGTCTATGAAAAGGACATTATAGACATAGTTTAACACAAACCATGGCTATATATAGCCATCACAAAAACACTCTCTAGCCACAGTTTTATAGAACTCTGGATATAGCTGTCGAACAAAAGACTCTATAGCCATGTTTTCCCAAACCCGTGGATATAGCCTTAAAAAATATTCCATATATCCACATTTTCTATAAAACCATGGCTATAGACTTGTTATAAATACCTATATCCACATTTTTGGAAAATCATGGCTATAGGTCCATGGCTATAACCCAGTTTTCTAGTAGTGAATTAGTCATACAAAGTCATTATCTATCTAAATCTCCATAGAGTCTTCTTAAAGAAAAGATGAATTAACCCAAGAATATCCTATAGGAGTGTTAAAATAGGTGTATAGTAAGGGAAAATTTACTGTACACCAAAATGATGGCTGAAATATACTTGACAAACTCTTTTTGGGGTTATTACCCCTAGATGCATTCATGCCAAAACCATGTTCACTTGTTTTATCCGAACATGGATGTATTGTCTTTAGGAAACCAAAATCCTTAATTTATCATAACTTATGATGTTTTTATATACAAATAATTATCCTAAAGGTTCTCATTAAAATATCATCATCCCATTTTAAAAAATTTACTAAACCATTCCCTTTGATACCAACTATTGTGACCCATACTTTTCATACATAAATATTACATCATTTTTATGAATATCTAATAAAATTATAAATAATACATGCTTGGTGACCATAGAGGTTCAATATATTTTGAAAGTTAGATATGTAAAAAACTATTATATAAACAATCTACATAATTAACTATTTAGTTCTTCATAGTTAGAACTCTTTTTAGACATAGAATACTTAAAACCATTCTTCATAACCTTGGTAAGGGAAACATAATAAAGGGTGACCTTAGATACTTAGTAAGGGTAAACAAAATAGATATTAATATATGACCATAATTGATCATAAGATAATAATAAGGGTATCAAAACATGATGAAAACTTACATCAATCATACCCAATCCGTCAAAGATCCTTAATCATGAAACATGGTGGAAGGTTTTTTCAAACAAATGACATAAGACATAAGAGTAAGGAATCATAAATAATTATTCATGATCAATTTAAAAATATTATTAGCATAAGAAATAAGTTTTTTGGAATGAACATATGTATATAAAGTCATTTCCTTAGTCAAGTATCACCTCCAAGACAATCATAATGGACTGGGTTCTCTCCCCATTCAATCATTTCCTTAGTTAAGGTTCACTCCCAAGACTATCCTATTGGACAAAGTCCCTTACTAAACTAGGTTCACTCCCAATTCAAGTTCATATTATCTAACGAGACATAATTATTTTCCCAATAATTTGGTTGGGTATATATTTCCAGGTCCACCAGTCACATAATTAAAAACATACATGTGTATTCGATGGGATTATAAAACATCCATCATTTCATAAAATCATAACCCAGGAAAGGTATATAAGTTCCATGAAAATTTCATCATCATAATAATAAACCATCAATATAAAGAATAAATATGGAAAATTTGGATCACATCCCAAGTAAAACATAAGAATCATTAAAGGATTTTGTTATAGATAAAAATACATTTAAAATATCATAGTAATATTTCATGTGGAAAATACACTTTTATTTGAAATCACATATTTAGAATGTAAAAAATTACCAAAATATTAAAGAAAACATTTTATTTTAAAATGAAAAAAGGAAATTTATAAATGAATCTTATATGAAAATAATATTCATAATTTAAGATAAATTTGTCCATTCAGTGTATAAAAAACAAAAATTAATTTTACATTTTTTATTAAAAGTTATAAGCATCTTATTTGAAAAACAGTAATAATGTTACTTTATAAAATTATAAAAAGTGAAACATGGGTAAAAATGAATTTAATAAATCTTTTTAAATATTAAAACAATTCTTTAATTTTTTTTATGAAAATATAGAAATGGAAAAAAAATATTCCTGGCCAAATAGAAAAACGTGGTCTATTTTCCTTTAAAACACTGTTTTGGTATCTTCAGTACTTAGAGGGAGAAATATAAAAGGAAAAAATGAAATATCATAAAATAATGTGGAGAAAAAAATAAATAATATATGGGAGAGATATATTATATAATTTCTTCATTAAAAATTTTAGTCAGAAAAAATACTTATAAAAATGATAGTTTAACATAAAACACATACCTCAATTATATCTTGTTTCATTAGTACTCAAACTTCCTATTCTTTGAGATAACTCATTTGGATTACCCCTTAATCCTTGAAGGATTGGTATCAAGATTATAAAAGAATCTATAGGATTAATGGAATGATTCTAGGATGAATTTAAAGTGTGCATTTTCTATGATAGATGAATTAAATACTATAAATAATGAAGAAGAATAGGTAACCTTTAATAAGTGAGGGGAGGGACACAGATATAATTCCATAAATGATTTCAATTATTTAATGTAACTTTACTAAGAAATTGGAACTAAATTCCTTGGTATTAAAATTTAGGATAATATATGTCTTAAATAAATTAAACCAAAAATAATTTTATAGGCTTGGGTGGTAGTTCTACACTTATCTCATTGTTTAACCCCTGATAAACTTGTTATAACCTTAGTCGTGGAAACACAATTTTATTGTTTTTACAAATTCACTATGTAAAAAATTACATTGAACCTATAAAATTATATTAATTATGATTATTATAAATATTAAATCCATTTTACCAGATTAAATTTCTATAAGTGGTTGAATATAAATTTAATTAAGCATATGAACCATGACAAAGACCTATATATGAAAAAATAAATTTTTAGTGTAAAAATTAATTTACATCCATTACATGACTTATAAAAACAAAAACATATATGTTAAAATGTTACATTGAATATATAATCTATACATTTCATTAATACAATTAATAAATTTAGATTAAATTATTTTATTAATATAAAAACACATTACGAGTTTAAAACAGTTTTACAGGGAAATGTGTTTTTAAACTCAAAAACATAACTTACAAATAAATAAATTATAATAATGATTCAAATTTAATTAATTAGACTATTTTTAATTAAATAATAATTATGTTACTTTAATATCAAATTCAAATAAAAAATGGGATCTTTACTTGAAAAGAAATGAAAATTTTTATAAATTTTTTAATTTTTCATTACTCACTAAAAAATAAATCTTTTTATAAAAAACATAAAAGTCAGCCTAAGAAAATACTGACACGATGATTTAGAAAATTAAATCCATTTCCTATCATAAATTTTTTATTGGTAAAAATTTGTTATAAAATAATTTTTTAAAAAATCAATAAAAACCATTTTTGAAGAAAATATATTTTTGAAGTGTAAAATGACTATACTAAAAATTGAGTACTTATTTATTATGAATTAATAAATAGATTTTCATTAATAAAAACATTTAAATATATTTTTCATAATTTGGTTGTTACTATTTATATCTCTCAAATTAGTGGCTAAGTTATAACTGATTAATATATCTCAACTCATATAGACTCAGGGTTAAGCTATCAAATAAATCAAGTTTATTTCAAAGGGAAAAATATTAAATATTGGGGTATTATAAAAGCTAGCAGGCTTATTTTTTACATTTAATACATAAAGGCACTACCTTATCAATGAGTGTTTTGTATTCTATTGGGGCTAAAAGATCCACATATGCATCCTAACCCAAATATACCTAAACCTAGCGAAGAATTATTAGTCGGAGTTCTTATTAGACTATGAATTTGAACCTGTCTATGGTTTGTAGAAGGTAAATGCGGTAGTTGATGCCTTTAAAAACTCTTGAGATCGGTTAATAGAGGAGGCATCTTAGTAGTTATAAGTGATGCAATCTTCCTTAATAGATGATGAAAAAGTGGAAAATATTTAATCTATGGTGGTGGCCCCTCCGCTTTTATAGCGAATTTTAGAGGAATATTTTGGAGACATTGATTGCAAGATTATGCATCATTAGATATACTCAATAAACATACTACATGTATTCTATGAAGGTGGGTAGCATGACATCCTATTTTAAATATATATGATAGTACCAATCACACTCTATGTGTAGGTGTGAAAACAGATCCATATGTCCCTCTTATTAGTACATCTAGGTGTGATGAAGATGTAACATAACCTCAGATGTCAGTTTTGGTAGCTTGGTAGAAAGAGTATTATTTTTGATCTTATCTCATGATTCCTAACTTGTTAACATGTGAAACATAATAACCATGTTTCAGTAAAGTTTTTTTAACTATTGAGGTTCCATATTAGATGTCATATGGTATATTGATGGATTTTTCAACAAGACTTCCATGTTTTGTAATGACCCGAACTTTTATTAATGAAAATTCCTCTTGATATAATTAAATGTATTCGTATGTAAAATGGTTATATAAAACATATTAACTTCCTTGGTTCTATGTTTTTGGATTTCAAAATACCATTAAGAATTGATAACATTATTAATATTGTTTTTTAATAGTGATCATATGATCAGTATAAATAAAGGGCATTAACAAATCCAATTTACTCAGAAAAAGGAAGTGATGGACTCATCCAATGGAATTGATCTATATAAAGTTTATTTGTCAGAGCTCAAAAAGGAGGTAGCATCACTGGGCTTCGCTCCTGACCAAGCCCAAGCTGAGATTCGACACATTAAGATTGAATGAAATCACCTATGGGAGAAGTGGAAGTTAATAGTGATTACCACCTAAACAATGTTATCTGAGCAGCCCTAAGATTATGGTTTGGAAACAGTTTTTACCAAAACTCTCCAATTTTCAATAAATGATAGTTTTTATTTTAAAAGTGAAAATTAATAAATATATAATGTGTTTTATGACATCATAATGACCCAATATTGATGTAATAAAATAAAATAATATGTATATTATGCCAATATATGTTTTAGACTTAAAATAATGTAATTCTAGATTAGTTTGATTAATTTTTTGATGCATTAGTGGATCCTCCAAGACTTATAAAATATTTTAACATTTTAAAATGATTTCCTTGAGAGTGTGACTCACCTCCACAGAAGAAAGACTAATATTTTAATATGTTCTGAAATTTTCATTATAAAATAATTTTTTCCACTCCCCTTTGGAAAAAATAGTCAAAAACCATGGGTTGGTTTTTGGTTTTAAATATTTAATTATATAGATTCCAAAACCAAAGTTTGTGAAATATTAAAGAATTCCCTTATTTTCCTATATAAACCCACCCAATATCCCACTTATTTTCACTCAAAACTCTTTTATCACGTCCCAAATCTGATATCATATCTCTATAATCCTCCCAAGGCACTCCATGCTCTCAATAAACCCCTCCTCAAGCTCTTGAGGTCACACACTCATGTAAGGGATCCTCAATTTCCTTCCTTATTTATGTCCAAGTTTCCTTATATTTTTATTCCCTTTTAGTTTTAATTAAGAATGTTGGGGTATGATTTCAAACCTCCCCTATACTTCCCTACTTATTTTTTTATGATTATAGACCCCTTTGTCACCCATTAATGCCTCCCATGTACACCTGTTATCATGCCGAATTTTCGTAAGGGATTTCTCTCTCCTCATTTACTTTCAAGTAATTATTTTATATTATGAATCTAAATTCCATTAAATAGGCTGGGATATTATGTTACATGACCCCCTTAATTTAAATTTAATGTATAAATTATGAGATACCCCTTTCTCTCTCTCTCATCAACCCATTTTACAATTTCTATTTGATGTCGTTATGCTACTGAAGTTACACCAAAATTTCTCATGCCAAAATCATCATGTAAGTGAATACAATACCCATTTTTATATAAATGGTATTCAAATTTATGACCATATACTTATTTATTACAATGTTTCATGTATGAATTCCACATTATTTTATCGTGGAATTGAATGATTCCATGTTATATGATCCAGGTGGCACACTTATGCATGAAATGAAGTGTTTATAAATGGTGTGCCCTTATAGCACTCCAATGCATTGGGTAAAGAATAGTATCATGATAAATCATATGAAATGAGTGTTGAATCATGGTAATTCATGTACAATGAGGTTTTACAAAATCTGATTCATGTCCAATGATGGTTTACTCATGCTCCATATGGAATGAGCCTTGGATCATGATAATATCATGTCAAATGTTGTTGCCACATTTCCATGTTATGATATTCATGATATATCATGAATTTATGTTCATATTTCTATTATTATCTATTGATATTACTATTTCCTAAAATGTATTTTATTCTTTATGTTATGTTTTTTTACTCAGTTACTGGGCTTCATAGCTTAACCTTTTCTTATGTATGTCCTCAGGTCATCCCATGCAATGCAAAGTATGAAGGAATGTTGTGGTCATGTAAAATAAGTTTTCAATAAAGATGTTTTATTTTATGACTTAATTTGTAATGTAATGTTCCTAATTTACCAAGACACTAGACCTATCAATCATCAGATTTGTCTTAACTGCAATTTAATGTAATAAATCATGTATAAGTGCGTAATATAGATCGTGGTTTTGATAGTTTTTATCAATGGATAAGTTTAGTTATTTGTGGGATTAGGATTAGAAACCCCTAGTGAAAGCCTTTGGGATAAGAATAAGTATAATAAAAACGTACCTAAATTTTGGTGAGTATAGATTAAGTGTTTTATCAAGAAAATACATCCCTATCTGGATATGAACAAGTAGAGGTGGCTATGGCAAAGATGTATCTAGGGGTAAAACCCAAAAAAACCGTTTTGAGCTAGACTTGAATGGGAACTGGTGCACGAAAACAGGCCTTGATGAACTCTTGGTTAGACACTCCTAGGGGATATGATTTGGTAAATTCTTAATCTTAGTATGAACCATTATTACGGAAATAAAAAAATTCCCCTAAGAATATATGTTTGGAAGTAGATTATGAATAACATAGATTGAATCCTATAAATTCATAAGTTAAGGAAATAAATGTAATTTATAAGTTATCCCTTTTCTTCATTGGATTCCCCTTTATGAGTTACCCCTAACATTCCATTTATTCCATCCAATGTCCAGTAATATGAGGACTCGGAAAAACAACCAATGCGAAGATCAATTTGACAACTGTTCTAATGAGATTCCCAATCTGATAGGACTGGGAATCAAAAACTATGTCATGAAACTCTCTCAGTTAACTAATGTTTTGAATAGAAACATGGGTCAAGAGGAATTTTCAACCCCACTAAGAAAGAACAATCCACAATTGAGAGCTTTATAAGACAAAGGCCTCCTACATTCATAGATCATCTGATACCTCAATCGCTGAACAATGGATCAACTCCATTGGGAAGATCTTCTTCATCCTTCAATGTTCCAAAAAAGAGAAGGTTCTTCTAGATTCTTATCATATGGAGGTTGAAGGTGATTAGTGGTGGACATTGATAAAAAATACGAATCATGAGGAAGAGATCAAGGTGTTGGAATGGAAGGATTTTCAGAAAATGTTTTTTAATAAATATTTTCCGCACACCCTCCTACTTAAGATGGAAAGGGACAAACTTTCCCTTAAGAAAAAAGATGAATAATCCATCAGAGCGTATGAGGAAAACTTCACAATTCTTGGAAGATATACCTCTAGCTTTGTCGTTACCCCCGAATGCAATGTTGAATGCTTCTTTATTGGGATAAAACCAAGCCTCTGGAAAGTCCCAGGGATCAGTGACTTTGATTACTATGAGAGAATTGTCTGATGTTCCCTCAAAGTCAAAATAGAGATCAGTGAATATCAGGGGTATCATGAGGATAATTAGTAGAAAGTGGACCTTAATTTTTTAAATTCGATGGATAAATCCAATGGTTTTAAGAAATTTTAGCACCCCACTTTTCAAAGGGGTGGAAAGAAGCACCCCATAAATTTTCTGAAGGGGACGAGGAAATGCATTTAGTGTGGAAGAGAAGGGAACCTGACCATTAATTTCTGACAAGAAAAACCCACTGTTGTGACAGAGGAGAAGAACACTCTATTCAACCCTCAACACATTGTTCATTTGTTCAACTGAAAAGAACCAGGGCACTTTGCAAACTAGTGCCCTAATCCAAGGGTTTTTGGAAGAAATCAACAACCTCTAAGGCATCAAGGGTGAGATTTTTCCATCACTACCACCTAAGAGAACCCCAAAAATAAAGTGGTGACAGGTACTCTTGTTATTCATTCAAGAATAGCGAATTTACTTTTTGATTATAGTTCTACACATTCTTTTATATCTCAAACATTTAGTAGAACAATCCCAACACCACCAAAAACCAAGGAATTAGAGATGTCGATGAGAATGGAAAATGGGGAAATTATTACATCCTAGTAATATAACTCATCCCCTATCACAATTTGTAGATTGAAAATCTCTGCAAACCTCTTCATACTCCCTTTGGTGTAATTTGAGGAAATTTTTGGCATGTATTGGATTTCCCTATATATATCCAACATAAATTTCCATGAGAGGGAAATCATTCTCCATATGGAGAATCTACCCCCAATTCTATACAAGTGCAAGGAAGAGGATGAATCTTCTTTAGCACTATAATATTAAGTGTGGATATTACTGCCCTATAATAATGTGTATCTTTCTTAGATGATTGACTATAAGGATGAAACCATCCTTGGAGATATTCCTATAGTGATGGAATTGGCTGAAGTGTCTCTCGAGGAATTTCCTGGCCTTCCTACTTGAAGTGATGTTGAATTATTGATTAATCTTACACCGGGGGCATTGCCAATATCCAAGGTAGATCTACAATCAAGATATTGCCAAGTAAGGTTGAAGAAGGAAGATATCTCCAAGACTTCTTTTCATACAAAGCACGAGGACTATGAATTCATAGTAATGCCTTTCAGACTCACTAATTCTTCAAAACTATTCAGGGAAATTATGAATAGTGTCTTTAGAGATTACCTCAACTAACTATTGGCAGTCCTTATAGATGATATTATAATATACTCCAAAACCAAGTAGGAGCGTGAGGATCATCTAAGAACTATACTATATACCTTTAGAAAGGAGAAGCTCTGTGAAAAGTACAAAGAGTATGAGTTTTGGTTAAAGGAAGTCTCATTATTTGGTTATATCATCATAAGCAACGGGATATATATAGATCCCTCTAAGAAAAATTCAATTTAGGAATGGCTAAGGCTAACATCTATGATGGATATTTGTAGCATCCTTGGGTTATCAAGATATTATTTCCTATTTTTGAGAAATTTATCATGATTGTCAAACCCTCTTACCAAGCTAACTCTAAAGGGAGTCAAGTTTTCTTAGAGTGATGAATGTGAAGATAGCTTCAAGGAGTTGAAAAGGTGTCTTATCACTGTGCCCGTGCACATACTACCCACAAGTGGAGAACTTTTTTTGGTATTCAGTAATGATTTGAAGAAGGGCATGGGCTATGTGTTGATGAAAAATAAAAAATTCATTGCCTATTCTTCAAGGCAATTGAATGTTCATGATAAAAACTATCCAACACATGATCTGGAGTTGGCTGTAGTAATATTTTCTTTAAAACAATTTTTACGTTACCTTTTTGGGGAGAAATGTAAAATATATATAGATAAAAAAATCCTCAAGTATATATTCACACAGAAAGTGTTGAATATGTTCCAATGAATATGGTTAGAGCTGATCAAACACTTTGACTTCTCAATCCATTACCACTATAGGAAACTGAATAAGGTGGTGGAAGCTCTAAGTAAAAAGGACCTAGTGATTCTATGATTTATGATAATTGAAAAGGATCTAATCTTCATAGATTTTATGAAGATGGACATGGGAATTATAAAGAATGGAATATCATCAATCCTTTCACAAATTATTTCTCAACAATAACTTTTGGAAAGGTTAAAGGATGATCAAGAAGTTGATGTGGGAATTCAAAAGAAAGTGGAAACTGTTAGAAAAGGGAAATCCTCAGAGTTCAATGTTAATGAAGATGAAATTGTGAAACATGGGTCAAGACTATGTGTTCCATTAAATCCTGAGTTAAAGAACGAACTTTTGGATTATGCACATAGTTCAAATTTCTCCATTAACCTAGGAAACACAGAGATGAATCAATATCTCCAAAATCCTTATAGGTGGGATAATATGAAGAAGGAGATAGTTGAGTATACATAAAAGTGCCTGGTATGTCAGAAAGTGAAGGCTGAGAAGAAGAAGACTAAGGGGATGATGAAACCATTACCCATACCAACATGGAAATGGGAGAACATCACCATGGACTTTGTCAGTGGACTTCTGAAGAGATCCAAAGGAAACGATGTTATCTGGATTGTTATGGATCATCTTATAAAGACTACACACTTATTGTAAATCAGGAGGATTTCTCATTGGATGAACTAACACATATTTACATCAGCTAAGTGGTAAGCCTATATGAAGTACCACTATCGATTGTATCTGATTGAGATCCAAGATTCACCTCTATGTTCTGGAAGAGTCTTTAATAGGCTCTGGATACTGACGTGAACTTTAGTATGGCTTATCATCCTCAAACTGATGGCCAATATGAGTGGACTCTCCAAACACTTGAGGACATGTTGATAGCATTCCCAATAGACTTAAAAGGCGTATGGGATCAATATCTTTATTTGGTTAAGTTCTATTAAAAGAAAAGTTTCCACTCAAGAATAAAAATGGATCCTTATGAATATCTTTATGGGAAGAGGTGCAGAACACCGACATGTTGGGATGACGTTAGGGAGTAAAAAATCTTAGGTCCAGAAATGGTCAAAGAAATGGTGGATAAGGTTAAGACCATCCAACATCACATTAAATATGCTCAGAGTCGACAAAAGAGATATGCTGATAATCGTTGATGAGACCTATAGTTTGATGTTGGAGACATGGTATTCCTCCACATATCACCGTGGAAGAGAGTTATGAGATTTGGGAAGAAGGGAAATCTAAGTCCAACATATATAAGACCTTTTGAGATCCTTGATCGCATTACAGTAGTGTCCTATTAACTAAACTCCCACTGAAACTCTCTCAAGTACATGATGTATTCCATGTAGCACTATTTATGATGTACATACCGGACCAATCACATGTATTCAATCCATAGGTGGTACCACTGGAGAATGACCTCTCCTATGAAGAGAAGTCAGTGAAGATCTTAGATTGTGGGGAAAAATTTCTATGAGATAAAACAATTCCCCTCATCAATGTGTTGTAGAGAAACAAAAAGTTTTAAGAAAAAACCTGGGAACCAGAGGAAGTGATGAGGCAGATTTACCCACGTCTATTTTAGTGCGGGAAAAGGAAATTTTGAGGGAGAAATTTCTTACAAGGGGAAGATTGTAACAACCCAAAATTTTATTAACAAAAATTCATCTTGATCTAATTAAATGTCTTATTAAGTAAAATTATTATGTAAAACATATTCACTTCCTTGTTTTTATGTTTTTAGAATTTAAAATACTGTTAAGAATCATTATCGTTGCTAATATATCCATTTAATAGTGATCACATGATTAGTATAAATATTAGGCTTTAACAAATCAAATTTACTCAGATAGAGGAAGATCTTCCCTCATCCAGTAGAATTGCTCCATAAGAAGCTCATTAGTCAGAGCTCAGAAAGGAGGTAGCATCACCAGGCTTTTCTCTTGACCAAAACCAAGCTAAGCTTTAACACATTAAGTTTGAATGGAATTTCCTAAGAGATAATTGGAAGTTAATAGATATTACCACCAAAGAAATCCCATCCAAGCCACCCCAAGAGTCTATCAACATCGAAAAACTTACCCTTAAGTCTTATGTGGGTGTTATAAGGGGTTATGTAACAAGGAATTAGTTGATTATATTAGTGATCCATTTTATAAATAAATTTCTTATTCCATCAATTCCTCTATGGGAATAGTTTTTCTAAAAAATATAATGATTTAGTTAAGTTGATTTTTAGGTAAAATGGTACTTTTTTGAAAATATATAAATTATTTTATGAAACTAAGTTTTTATTAATATTTTTATCATAATAGTGTTATAAGAACACTCCTTTTAATTATAAGTGGTGATTATATTCCTTATTGTTTTTACTCTATAAATGATTAAGTATTTAGTTAGATAAGAACTATATTTTCATATGATAAAACTGAAATTTTATTTTTTAATTAAAGAAATTAATTTGACTTACTATTTAATTTTTGGAATAAATAATATTTTAATAAAATATTATTATTATATATTTTTTTATAAATTATCATAATATTTTTATGAATGCAAATGTAATTTTTTTAAGGTTTGGAAACCGTTTTTTCCAAAACTCGTTAATTTTCAATAAATGACGGTTTTTATTTTAAAAGTTAAAAATCACATATTTAGAAATTTATTTAGATAAAATGAATATTATTTTTTAATCAGGATGTAAAAATTATCGAACAGTTAATTTTTCATAGTTTCCTTAGACAATCGAATTTTTGGGTAAAAATTAAATACGGTATAAATATATAATGTGTTTTATGACATCATAATGACCTAATAGTGATGTAATAAAATACTATAAAAGTGCTATTCGGCCAATATATGTTTTAAATTTAAAATAATATTATTTTATATTTGTTTATTAATTTTATGATGCCTTAGGGGACCCTCCGAGACTTATAAAATATTTTCACATTTTAAAATGATTTCTTTAAGAGTGTGACTCACCTCCAAATAAGCAAGCCTAATATTTTAATAAGTTCGGACATTGGACTTATAAAATAATATTTTAAAACCCCATTTGGAAAAAATAATGGGCAAAAAACATGGGTTGGTTTGTTGGTTTGAATATATAATTATATATATTTCAAAACCTTAGTTTGTGAAATATTAAATAATTCCCCTCTCTTTTCCTAGATAAGCCCACCCAATATCCAACTTATCTTAAATAAATACCCTTGGAGAACATCCATAATATTATATAATCTCTCTATAATCCTCCAAAGTCACCCCAAGCTCTCAATAATACCCTCATCAAGCTCTTTAAGTCACACACTTAAGTAAGGGATCCTCACTTTCCTTTCTTCCTTATTTATGTCCAAGTTTCCTTATTTTGTTATGTCATTCTATTTTCAATTAAAAATGTTGGGGAATGATTTTGAACCTACCCTATACATCTATACTTATATTTTAATGATTATATACCCCTTTCTCTCTCAATAATTCCTCCCATGTACACCTGTTACCAAGCCGAAATTCCGTAATGGATTTCTCTCTCCTCATTTACTTTCAAGAAATTATTTTATATTAGGAATCTAAATTAAATTACATGTGTTGGTATAATATGTTCCATGAACCCATTAATATAAATTTCATGTATAAATTCTGATAAAACCATTTCTCTCTAATCAACCCATTTTAAGATTTCTATTTGACGTTGTTATGTTGCTGAAGTTACACAAAAATTTCCCATGCCAAAATCATCATGTAAGTGAATACCATACCCATTTATCTATAAATGGCATTCACCTTTCTTCACATATAATTATTCATTATAGATTTTCATGTATGTTTTCCACATTCCTTTATCATGGAATTGAATTATTCTATGTTATATGATCTATGTGGCACACTTATGCATGGAATGAAATATGTATAAAGGGTGCACCCTGATAGCACTCCAAAACATTGGGTAAAGAATAATATCATGATATTTCATGTGAAATGTGTGTTAAATCATGGTAATTCATGTTCAATGAGGGATTAATCATTATAATTCATCTGCAATGAGGGTTTACTCATGCACCATGTGGAATGAGCCTTGGCTCATGCTAATATCATGTTAAATGTTATTTCCACATTTCCATGTTATGATAATCATGATATAACATGCATTTATGTTCATGTTTCTCTTATGATCCATCGATATAACTATTGCCTAATATTTATTGTATTCTTCATTTTATGACTTTTTTATTCCCTTACTAGGCTTTATAGATCACCCTTTTTTTATATATGTCCTCAGGTTATCCCATGAAATGATAAGAACAAAAGAATGTTGTGGTCATGGAAAAGAAGTTTTCAATAAAGATGTTGTATTTTATTTATTAAGTTATCATGTAATGTTCCGAATTTCCCAATACACTATACATATCGATCCTTAGAGTTGTAGTAAGTGAAAGTTATTGTAATAAATCATGTTTAAGTGTGTAATAATGACAAGGGTTGTTATATATTTAGTATAGGGTCATAATACGATTCATGTGGTCACCAACTAACTAACCAAGGTAGATATCTTCCTACCTATTTGGAATCATATTTAAATGTGAATTTAATGAATATTTTATATATATTAGTGTCTCCAATTACATAGAGTATCATTAACAATATTTTTCAACTATGATTCACATTTCTCATCTCTATTTTGGAGGATCTTGTAGTAGGTATTCAAGATGAAGTTGTGGTTGAGTATAAAATTCCACCCTCATATATATAGTCAAATAAAGAAAACTATCTAGGTTATGGAGGATATATTGATGGATTTTGTGTTGGGTCCTTGTATGGGAGACCCAATAGGTTACCCATATGTTGGAATATAATTGGGGAGTCGTCACTGATAAGGCCATAATTAGTGCGTATAGTGATATAGAAGGTTCATGTGATCCAAAAATAGATAAGGAATACTTAGAGTTATCTGAAGACCTACATAGAATGATGATGAAAACCTTTCGAGTTCTTCTATTTGAATCATGTGTTCCTAAATTTCCCAATATTACGCATATTATAGAGGTTTTTTTAGTGAATAAAGTTATCCACAAGGTTTATCAGGTCATTTTAGATTTTATGTATGGTGGGTAGTGTTTACTACCACCTAACATTACCATCATAGATAGGACGAGTATAAAACATCTTCCATATGTTAGAGTTTAGAAGTTACATACATGACCAATCACATTTCATTGAATCTGGTGATATGGACACCGAGGATGATGCTACATTCTTTGAGTACCTGATAGAGATTGAGGATTGGTAAGAGAGTTCATTTCAAGTTCATATGACACAACCAGTACATGTGTTGTGGTATAATTGAAACATTTAAGAGGGATTATGAGAATGAGAGAGTCAAATACATGCTCATTACCATAAAATTTTTAGTTTTTTATGATTTTTTAGGATAAAAAGCCTTGAATATGGGGAGGATGCATCTAATTTGAACTTTTCTTTAAAAACATTTATAAAATTTTAAGTTAATGTGCCCCTTTTTAGTGTGTTTTTTATTTTTTAACTCGACTCTTTCCATTATGTAATTGTGTTTCATGTTGTAACATGGAGAGTTATATCATGTTTGGATTAATCTTACATAGTTGGTGTTGGAATGTAATGGTGGGAACTGTGATATGGAAATCATTTTTAACATTTTGGTTAATTTGACATGGGATCCATTACACCATTACACCCTTTGTAACACCTGATGTCACTACTGAAAATCGATCCTTTAACAATTCTATTAAAAGGGTCTTATCATCACTTCAGAAGCACTGTTATTACGAGTGGTGTTAAAATCTGACCTTTAACAGCATTAAAAAATCCCTAATAAAGGTACCCTTTATGAGCACTTTTTTAGCACTGTTAAAGGGTTTCTTTAAGAGAACTTTTTTTTGTGCTGTTAAAAAATTTGAAACAAAATTAACTTTTCACTCACCCCCAACAAACCCATTTATCAGTGCTTATAGCCCCCTTTCTCAGCTCTATCCAATACCCATCCACCATCACAAATCCCCTACTTCCTCATCTCTAGAAGGCTACCCAAATACATACGTGCACCTAGATTTGATCCCAGGACCTCCCTTATGCGACTAATTTTCTTTACTACTATTCCATGTGTGTTTTGTTGTATATTTAATGACTTTTCCAATTATTAGTATATATTTTGAAATGTTTGATATATATATAATTATATTTATTTAAATATATTCTCTATTAATATTCATTTATATATATTATAATATATATATATATATGTTAATTAATACACACATATTTTTATATATAAAAATTATATATACATATTATTGCATTTTTATAAGGTAACCAAAATGGATAATTTTTTTAATTTAAATAAAATGAATAATAAAGATTTATTTTATATATTTAAAAATACATTTCAATATAAATATGTTGATATATGTATTTATACAAGTGATTTATTATAAGTAAATATATGAAAATATGATTATATTTAATTATAAATAATATAAAATTGTGAAAAACAATAAAATTTTAAAACCATAATATAAATATGAATGTAATATATTGGAATAAATTCAATCCCAATTTGAAAATGGGCAAAAATATACCCTTAAATGAGGCTAAATTTTTATTGATTGTTAAATATATTGGGTAACCCAACAAAACAATTGTTTTAGAGGACTTATAGGCCTTTTTTGGCATCTAAAAGTGTTTCTAAGGGTTCCCTTAGGTCACCAGGGTGTAAAGATCATCGTAATATTCAATTTGATATGTGATAGAACCCAAATAGCCACCCAAATTGAAATTTATGCCTGTTTAAAGTTTGAGTTACACTTTCAACTTATTTTAGATCTTTTATTTAATTTGTGATATATTTTATCGTAAAATTGTTATTATATGACTATTACTTGTTTTTTTAAAGGTTGGGGCCGAAGCCTCATTTTATTATTAAAGAAAAGTAAAGACATTTTTTAACTGGGTAGAGGGAGACCCATTACATAGCCCGAAGGACCGGTGGTCTTGTAGCCCATTATATAGCCTGTAGGCCCAAATTTTGGGCCCATTGGCCATTCGGTGAATAGTAACATGTCTGCTACAATACCCGCACAGTACCGCCACTACTACAGTGCCCTTCCGTCGCTAAAGTACCCGCCGATCTACAGTGTCGCCGCTGCTATAATACTGATATAGTACTGCTATAGTACCATGTGCCCAATGGGTTTTTAACCCCCATATTACATCCAAGATTATGGGGTGCTTACCACTAAGACAAACCCCAACTACTTGATAAAAATTCGAAAATTATTAGTTGAACATATTTTTTGTAATTTTATAATTGTTTTTCACTAAATATCTTATATATTAAGTGTAAATTCCTATTTATCCTTATCTAAAACATATTTAAAAATATATATTATATTTATATCAATATAAATACATTTATACATTTATATATTATTTTTAATGAAATATGTATTTTTTTAAATATACGCTTTATCCATGCCAGTAAAAAATCACTGATGGGGGGGGGAGGGCTTTATCAGCATTTCTAATAAGCACTAATAAAGACCCCCTATCAGTGCTTTTTTACCAGAATTGATAAACGCTCCCCTTTTTTAGTGTTTTTTTACTAGCACTGACAGGGGGATTTATCATTTATTTTTTATAAGTATTGATAAAGGGATCCCTTTAATTGTGTTTTTTAGCATTTTTAAATACCCCATTTAATAGTTCTAAAAAAACTTTTGTTAAAAAATCCATTTAACAATGCTTTTTCTAGTGCTTACCAAGGGGGTCTTTAATATCACTTTTAGCTAGCACTATAAAAGGCCTAGAACTGGATAAACCCACTTTTTTAGTGGTTTGTGAGTCCAAATTTAAAAAAAATCAATTTATTTTCATTAATAATATCCCCCATTATTAATTCAAATTCCATGTAAATATTCACATTTGTGACTTTTGAGGAATTTTTAATTTAATTAGAAAATGAATCAATTGATTTATTTATTCAATGAATTTAAATGGTGAAGCCAATTTTTTATTATTAAATGTAAATATTAATTTTTCGATTCAATCTAGAATTGAAATCATTAAATGGATTTATGTATAGAGTTTTACTCATTTTTGAATTAATCAATAATCTATACATTGATTTTTTTTATTTTTTATTTCAAATTTTGAAATAAATATATTTTTTAAATGTTTATTTTTTTTATTTGAAAATGAAATGATTTGATTTGAATAGAAATGAATTCGAATTGTATCTTGAAATTTGTTTTGAGAAATTTTAATTTTATTTATATTCAATTGATAGTCATTAAGAAAAACATGAACTAAAAAAAATATTATTTTTTATTTCGACATTTGAGATTGAGAGAAATCTGAAAATGGGAGGAAGTTAATGTACACCCCATCACAAATCTATCATGATACACCTCAACAGTCTCTATAATAACTACATAATGATAACAGAAGTTACCGCATATACATTTTCTCCATTTAGGATTCTATGTGATCACTAATCCCTAACATACTATAAAGTAATTTCCAAGTGACTACAAGAAGTAGAATAAAACTAACCAAACTAATTCTCTATGATCACATAAATTACTATGGATTAACCCTTCTATAAACCTATCGTGCTACCTTTATGGTAAATAAACCGACCGCATGGTTGAAATTATGAAAAATGTTGAAGTTACCATATTAATAAAATTTCAACCTAATGTGCTGGATAAATTCAAGTGTCCCCAGATCATAATACAAGTTACCATATGATCAAACACCAAATGAATGTGAGCTAAAAATTAGAATGATCGCATATATATCTGAATCTATCAAATATTAGAGGATAATTTACCACATGACCTTAAAATATCCACATTAGCAAATCGATAGGTGATGACCCGACTGAATAATTATACTCTTCCTGAAGCTTGAAAATGTAAGAAGATGAGTCATACAATGAAAATCAATGTAACTAGGTGTGGATGGTCTTGTGGATGAGGTGTTGTCGATGGAATGTAATTGCAACCAAGCTTTTCATCCAAAGGAGCTAATCCAAACTAATGATGATGAACTACAATAGTCCCAAGTGTGGGATCATTGAAATATAATGTAAACCAAGATTCATTGATCAATACTTATTTCATTTGAAGATAATGGTGGTTTCATAAAGAAGATAATAAATTCATCCTGAATTATCACACTCAAAAACATGTGATGGGATGCGAACATATAGATAGATACTTAACCTAATGATCACAATGTCTAGATTTTGGGTGAAGGTGATCAAGAAGTTCAATCATAGTCAATAGAAACCTCTTTCGATCTTGAGAACTAAATGATGATCTTACATCATAATTTGAAACCCAATTTTTATATAACTATGTCTATTAACTATTTAAACCATTGGAATTAATGGTTAAAGAACCACTGAACCTATGAAATTTGATTCCCAACTCATCCATTGATGATGTTGAGTTCAAATATCTAGATATTACCAGAGTCTAGAACATAGATAACCTGGGAGGTAATGATTGTCTATTAATAAACCTTGGGAAGATAAAATCAGATGAAGTCCTACTAAGGCCTATACCTGATCAATTTTGATGATGTGGAATTTCTGGACTCACATATAAAAAAATCTTTAATAACATTGTTGAATAAACTCATGATATCACACTTATTTTTAGATAAGGACGATCCTCATACATATATGAAGAAATATTTTATATTGGTGTATTTTTTTCCCAATGAATTTAAATGTTGAGGAAGGATGGGACTCAATCTACCCAGTAGTGTAGTTAAGGAAATGTTATAGGATTCACATTAAGAACTCGAGAAAATTCATCAATGGACATTCAAATTAATATTTAAGACTTTCAAAAGACAATGAAGATTTTTTTGCTCAAATGGTTAATTTTTTTCAATGATGTTGACAATAATGGATAGAATGTTACTTCTAATCATGTCAATATAATCATTTATGGGTAATTTTTTTCACCCTCATGTGAAGGAAGGGAGTTTCAAGAGCTACATCAATGTAATACAGACGCTATGAAAAGGTCAGGAATCCACACTCACATAAAGGTAAATAAAGCTTCTATAAAAGTTATATAAAAGGCATACAACAAATAAAAAAGTTACATAAGGGTAACTAAAATGTTTCATGGTAATATTAAAGGTCACAAAATAACAATAGAGTTATGTAGGTTTACATCATCTATTTTCAAAGAGAATTCGAGGATCAACTCGGTATCACTTCCACATTCCATTGGTTCATCCAAATTAGGAAATGATCCAAAAAAATTCCATATATAGATCACCCATTTGGTGAGCCATGTTTGATCATGTGGGTATAATGTATTAACAAAAATTATTTGACTATGCTGAGTTGAAGAAATCATGATCGTCGAGTTGTGTATGCGATGGTGTTCTGAAGAAGAAAAATGTAGGCTCAGAATTTGTGGAATATTTTTACTTACTATGTTTATTAAAAGAAAATATTTTTGTGTATAATGCAGTTAATTATGAAGTTCACAAAGTATATCTAAGCATTCATATTTAAATAGAAAACTATTCACTGTGATGTAGGCTTGCTTTCTCTCAGAGGTTTTTTTTAAAAGAACTTGTCATTGTTGTTATTTTATTCTTTCCATTAATTTTTTTGTAATAAATATATTGATAAAACATAATTTAAATAGTGTCTGAGCCAAATAAATTCTACCTATCCCCTTTTAATAAATTATTCATTTCCACAATTTAATATATTTTGATTTTATCATTGGATTCATTCAAAATGGATTGAAATTAAGAGAGTTCTTATTTAATGAAATTGAAATTCATATTCTCTTCTTTACTGGACCACACACACAATCAAATTATGTCCTCTATATTACTAATAATATTTATTAGTGGTTTGACTTAAGGGTAATTAAAGATCTCCAATTATTGATATATTGGAGATTGGTGGTTGTAGTGGCCATTGCATCCCTCCAGTTAAATTGAAAATTCCATGTAAGGGAAGTCAAGTAGGATTCATGTTAATTAGATAGAAAATAGTATAATAGAAATTTTAATAGTGATTTAATAGGAAAGGTAATGGGATATTAAAGGTTAGGACACTTCTTTTAAAATATAAATTAAAAAACCTATATAGTTTAATTATATTATTATTGACACAAATTGAACAAAAAAAGTTAAAAAATATCCAAAAAACTTTCCACACTAGAGAAAACCTAAGTCCCAATACTACTATATTTTTCTTGGGTTTAAAAATTTCATTATTGAGTTCTCTATGATAGGTTTCTCATCAAAATTGCATCCATTTCTAGGGAGGCTAGTGTTTTTTATTTTAATTTTTTTAAATGATATTAATTAATGACTAGATAGAGTTGTTGCAACCTCATTAGTTTTGATCCCAAGGTTTATATAACTGTTCTATTGAGTATTTGAACTCTAAAAAACACTAAACAATATGAAAGAGAGTTTTTCACCATTCTATTGGCTAAGTATCCTTCCTCAACTTTTTTTCCACCATAGATACATTTGGAATTAAAAAATGGAAGATAATATTTCTTGATTTAATAAGTATTTTTGGGAAATATCTTCACCAACTTTCAACACTAAATACCAATAATAACAATTAAATTATCAAAAAAATTTGAAATTAAAACTATAATGATTGTAATTCTTCCTGAATTTCATGTATTATTAGGTGAAGTCCCAAATATTCATTTAAAGAAATTTAAAAAATTATGAAATAAATTCATAACTAGAGGAGTCATTGAGGCTCAAATCAGTTGGAAGGATTCCCCCATCTCTCATTAAGGGGAAACAAAGGAGTGGAACAATAATATGATACTTTGAGAATTTACTTCATGGGTTGAGCTATAAAGGTAATTTTTTAAAAATAATTCACCACTTCAAGAAGTTATTAACCATGGAAGAAGTTATATGGAATCAAATAAGTAAATAGAGAAACCCTTTATAAGTGTTGGGAAAGGTTCATGAAGTTGAATGAATCCAACCCACACCATATCTATGAATAAAATAAATTCTTATTATTATTTTAACAAGGATTGATAGAAAAAAACTTCAACTACTAGATGATTCTTTTGGAATAGTGTTGATTAATAAGTGACCTGCTGAAGTTATAGAAGTGATTGAGATATCTCCTAAAATTCCCAAAAATTTGGTTCAAGAACTAAAACTGGGTTTCTATATGAGTTAAAAATTTCAAAATCACATGTTTTATAAAATAAAATGTAATAACTAACCTATCTTGTGAGATAGATAGATTTGAACATGGTTAAGGAGACATCACTCACCAAACCCCCTTGGGTCTTCTAGATTTTTTATTATCAAGAGCATTAAAATGACAGATTAACTCAATTTCAAGGGACTAAATGATATGATTAAATGTTCCATAGGATGTTATAGAATTAACCAAGTGGTAACAAAGGATTTAGGGATTTTCACACCAATTATTTTTGAGTTGGGACTCTATAAACTCAAAGGCAACCGTTCCAGCAAGTTTTCCAATAATCTTATCAATAGCCTTTCCAACCCCCACCATTTAAGAGATAAGTTTTCAACCATCCAAAATCTACCAGCAGGGACACACCTAAGAGACGTCAATGAAGGACAAGATGAGATAGGTAATAGAGTCCCAAAATAGTAAACAAACCACTCTCACCACACATGGATCCAAGTTGGATGCATTAAAATGACATTTTGTCTAGCTCATGACTACCCTCAATAACTTGGTAAATCAAGGATAAAGTAACATTCCTTCTCAACCTATTCATAACCCCAAGGTAGATGTTAGTGATATTACCTTAAGGAGTGGAAAGGATCTAGAAATTAGTGAAGGATTACCCCTAGAGATTGAAACTGTAAGTATACAACAAAATGTACCTAATGAATCTACCCAAGGAAAATAACACGGTGAGGAATTTTCAAAGATATTTTCTATGAAGAAAGGAAAGGGATAAATAAAATTGAAGGCCCACAACAACCTGAAACACCCTTCCCTATATGTATGAAATCATCTAAGAAAACCAATAAAGAACCATTATAACAAGAGATCTTAGAGGTTTTCAAAAAATTATAAATCAGCATCCCATTGTTAGAGTCCATCTGACAAATTCCAAGGTATGTGTAATTTATTGAAACATGTGAACAGAGAGAATGGAAGTGTGAGGAAACGAAGAAGTAGGATTATTTAAGTATGTTTATTCTCTTTCCACCAAAAAAAATCTTAATAAATTTTAAGATATAGGTTCTTTCACTATCCATTTCATCATATGATAGATTAACTTTTACAATGTGTTGTGTGATTTAGGATCCACAATTAATGTAATCCATTATTCTATTTATTATTCTCTATATATGGGAGAACTCAAACCTACTTGTGTGCTTGTAAAACTCACCAATAAATCCACTACCAACCTAGTAGGTGTTCTTGAAGATATCATAGATAGTGTATAAGGATTCCCACTCCCTATCATCTTATACATTCTCAACATAGAAGAAATAGTATGTAAAGATCACTCTCTGATCATTCTATATAGAAAATTACTCAAGATTTGTAACGAAATAATAAATTTAAATAAAGGAACTATCACCAAGAATTTTTATGAGGAAACAGTGTATTTCAACATTATTGCCTCAATGAAACACCCACATGAAGAGAAATTTGTGTTTACATTAAATTTTTTTGAATTAATATTCTCTTCTAGGGAGGAAATTAAAATATTTTTTGATAAATCAGATTTGGAAAATAATTAAAATTTCTAATATGCTTGATAGATCTATTTTTGAAAATAATATTAATCTTAAAATAATTTTGAGTATTGATAAATTTCAAGAAATTGATTAAAATTATTTTGATAAGTTAATAAAATATGCTAATAATATTTCTACCTTACATGTAAAGGTTGAAAACATTATGAACATTGAACTAAAAGCATCTCTAGAAAAAACCCATTGAACTAGAACTTAAGTTCATGTTATCAAATTTTAAATATTATTTGTTAAAAGTAAAATAAAAAACCTCTGGTCATAATTTAAAATTAATTAGAGTCTAACCAAGATAACAAACTACTATAAATTGTTATAATATACTGATGTGGCCATAGGTCGGACATTTGGGGACATCCAAGGTATTATCACTAATTCCCACATACGTAGGATTTTTCTTCAAGATGAATCCAAACAAAAGATAAAACCCAAATAAGGATCAACCCAACCAATCTGTATGTAGTGAAAAGGATGTGGAAATAATTTTAGGAGATGGAATAATATACCCCAACTCAGAATTCCAATGGGTGAGTCATATCTAAATTTTCCCAAAGAAAACTGGATATAAAATTATATAGAATGATAAAAATGAATTCATTCCCACAATAATTAAGAATAACTATGGAGTCTTCATAGATTTTAGGAGTTTCAACCATGTGTATAGCAAATACCATTTTCCCATACCCTTTAAGGACCAAATGTTGGAGATATTAACAAAAAAGGGTCACTATTAGTTTCATGATGTATTTTATTGGTATTTTTAGGTTACAATTGTTCTAGAGGACCAAGACATGACCACCATCACATATCCCTTCATTATATTTTCCTACCAAAGTATACCTTTTCATACTTTTAATTCTTTAGTCAATTTTAGTGTTATGTGGTAATTATTTTCTCAATCATTATTGAAAACTACGTAAAAGTATTTATTGATGGATTTATAGTGTTTGAATTTTTTTTGAGGTTTTATAGAAATATTGGAAAATGTTTAGAAGATATGTATTTAGTAAAACATTGTTTTAAATTTTGAAAATATTCATTTTATGGTAGAATAAGGAAGTGTTTTGGTCCATATAATTTATAAGGATAAAATTGAAGTAGATAAATCAAAATTTGATATTATTTCTCCATCACCTTACCCCAGCATTGTGAGATGTAATATATATTTTCTAGGACATTTTTTATTTGTATAAGTTATATACGTGTCATTAGAAAAATTTATTTTCCTATAAATAAACTACTCAATAAAGAAACTGGGTTTTTTTAATGATTTATGCATGACATATTTTGATAGTTTTAAGGAATGCTTTACCACTTCCCTCATAATATATCCATAAAATTGGAGTTTCCCCTTTAAGATCTTTTGTAATGATTCTAATAGAGCTTTAGGGGATGTTCTTCCCCAAAAATTCATGTACTTCCATAGGTGATAGATTACACTTAATAGATTTCCCAAATTAACTATGTAACAATAGTGATTGAGTTTTTTCTATTTTTTTAGATTCAAAAAAATTATGTTCTTATATTTTAGGGAGTAAAGCAACTATTTATTCCAATCATATAGAATTAAGGTATTTAATCAAGAAATATGATTGAAATCCCATACTATTTTTTTGGATTCTACACTACAAGAGTATTACCTAGATATCAAGGATAATAGAGGCTATAATAATATGGTGGTAGACCAAATGATCTGGCTTCCTCACATTATTGAGGTAGAACAAATTCATTAAATTATTATATAATAATAAATACCTGGTGAGAATCTATACAACCTCACCCAAGTTCACTGGAATGATGACATAATAAATTTTACGGGCACAGTAATGGTACCCTCATTTTCAAATTATTAAACTGCTAAACTAAAATTTTGATAAAATAATATGGTTTGGAGGATCCTTATTTATGGAAAATTTTTAATGCATAAGTCATTAGTAGGTGCATCCTTGAAGAATAAATTAAATTTATCCCTTATATTTATCACACAAAATCAGGTGGAGTCCATTTTGGACTTCAAATAACTGCAAGAAATGTTTTAGAAATTGGATTGTCTTTGAAATCAATTTATAATTATTCTTATGATTTTTGAAAAAAAATTCCAAATTCCAACTTACTGGTGGAATTTCCAAAATACACGACATTTTTTAAAAAACATTGATTTTATATGTGATATTATATGTATGGGTAATATATTTCATGGGTCCATTTCCTATTTCATTTTTATTTTCCTATATTTTTTAGAATTGTTCTATGTTTCTAAGTGAATTGAATAAAACTCCACTCAAACTGATGATTAAAATAATATAATTGAGTTTCTAGAAGCAATAATTTTTTATATGTTTGGAATTCCTAGAAAAATAATCAATGACCATGGAACCCAATTATTCAAAAAGAACATTAAATCCCTCATTAAGAAAAATTGTATTTTCCACAAAACATCCATTACCTATCACCCATAGACAAATATACTAGTTGAGTAGTCCAATATAGAATTCAAATGAATTTTGGAAAAATAGTCTAAACCAACCAGAAAGACTGGAGTAAGAAATTAGAGGATCCACTGTGGGTATAAAAAAATCCAATAAAATACCATTACATATATCGGATTAGAGAATTTTTAATGGTAAAAATTTTCACTTTACTATTGAGATGTCGCACAAATCATACTGAGTTATCAAAAGTGTAAACCTAGAGTCTAGAAAGGCTCGAGAGAAGAGGAAGTTATAGATGATTGTTCTTGAGGAGATGAGAAAGGAAGTATTTGAGAACTCACTATCATACAAGGAGAAAGAAAAATCTTTCCATGAAGCATTAACCCCTAAAAGAGAATTCCATGTTGGATTAAAGGTGTGTTATTTTTTTCAAGTTTAAATATATCACCTTTTAATATTCATTCCAAGTGGACAAGGCTATAAAAAATAACTAATAATTTCCCTTTTGGTTGATTTTATATTTAAGGATAAGGCACAAAGAATCCATTCTAGGTGAATGGACAATAATTGAAGAAGTATCATGAGGAATTTTAGAAATAACCCTTGGAGGAGTCCGTACTTTCCCTTAGTTTTATCAAATTATGCACTATCATTTAGTCTCTTTCAATTATATTTTTCTAACTACATAAATTATTTTTAACAATTTTTTTTTGAAAAAATTCTTGTTGGGAATTAATTGGAAGTATTTTCTAACCAAGTATAGAGAGGTGGGGAAAAATTAGTTTAGTTTATAAATACTCATTTTCTATTTTTTGATTTCTTCTTTGTCCTAAGATAAAAAAACAAAGTCCACATTAGTTTTAGGAATCTTTAAATAGTTTTTGTAGTTTATTTTTATTTTTAGTTTGTAAATAAATAAATTTAGAAAAGATAAAAAATAGGGATATGAACATTGAACTTTAATGTGTTTTGCCAATTTAAATTACCACGCTAGATCATAGGAGTTCATTGAATTTAAATTACTGAGTCTGAATAATTTCTTAACGAAAATTACCCATATATTATAGAAATTCTATTTGAAGACTATGTATATAAACTAAAACCAAAAAGATCTTTTCGGAAAAATAATTATAACACATGGTCACTAAAATTTTATAGTTAATCTCACAGAACTTGACCTTTTCGATTGGGTATTACCTCAGGGACACATACTAAAATTAGTTCATATAATTCCATTAATTTAACTTAAAGTAAAATGAATAATTAGGATCCAAAACATAATCTCTAAGACAATGATTCTAGTTGATTGAGTTTAAACAATCTATACATATTTAATAAGATCATTGCATAATGCCTCACACATACATGGATAGTAAAAATTAACAAAATAATATTAATAGTAATAATAATAATAATGAATAAAGTACATATTTTCTAAAATTAATTCATTTAGGTGGGTGAAATATTAAACCCATAAAAAGAAGGGGGAATATAGATTATAAAAATTTCATTTAGTAAGTATCAAGGAAATGTGAAAATGAACTTTTTTTAAGAATCTTTGGATCAGGGGATAGATAGAAGTGCTACTAATTATAATTTTATTTCCACTTAAATATATCGAATGTAGTCATGGAACTATAATTTTATTCTGAATTGAAGTAATATAGTGTGTGAAAGTCACATTGGCAACATGAAATTTTAAAAATATATATATTTATTATTCTTTAATAGTAATTGGTGTATTTGAAGTTATGCATGAAAATGATTTTTTTGGAAATTAATGATTAGGTTTCCTAAGATTGAAATGCTTCAAGTGTGAGGGAGTGATGTGATCCAAAATTTTCAAAATTTTCGATTGATTTTCTTTGATAATAAGTTGCATTATTAATTCAAATCCTGGGTAAAAATTAACTTTTGTGAATTTTTAGCAATTTTGAATTTAACCAGCAAATAAATAAATTGTTGATTTTATTGATTTATTTATTCTTTTAATTTAAAGGGTGATCCAGAATTTATTTTTGAAATTTTAAGATTAATTTTTCGATTCAATATGAAATTAAAATTCTGAAAAGGTTTTATTTTTTAAGTTTTAATGATTTAATAATTTTTAAATTAAATAAAAAATTAATTTTATATTGAATTTAATTTTTATTTTGAAAATAAATTTTAATTTTAAGTGGCGAATTTTTTTTGATTTGAGTAAAATAAAGTATAATATAAATGGAAATGAATTAACATTAAATTTTTTATTTTTTTAGAACATTTTATTTGATTTTATTCAATTTAATGTGATTAGAGAAAAACCTACACTAAAAAAAGATGAATTTTGATTTACAGATCCTAGGTTGAGAAAAATATAGAAAAGGGAGGAAGTGATTGTACACCCAATCTCTATCCTACCTTGATACACCACACAATCACTATATTGATTGCATAATGAGCATAGAAGCGAGCAAAAAAAATTTCTCTCTATTTAAGTGACCATGACACCGTTAATCCCCAACCTACTACACAAACATTTCTAGGTGGCCATAAGAATAAGAATAAAAATATAACAGCCTAGGATTTCTATGTATAAATATTACATCTTAAGAGATGAATATTACCTATATTGTACAAAAAACACACCTGAGGACCTCATAAGTTTAGTGTCTTTGAATAGTAGATACCCAATATTCTTAATTCATTAAAGATCTTGAACATATCCTATAATATCTCCCCATTTAGTAATCTTCATAGACATTCCCTTCATAAAAACGTTTCTTATAACCTAGGGAAAGGAAACACAATAAAGGGTGATCTCAGATTCTCAGTAAGGGTAAATAATGGATATATCAATGATCACATAAGAATAACATGAGCATAAGGGTGTGAGAAAATGAGATTAATATTTGAAATCTACATCTTGAATGTCATAGATAATAATCTTGAGTCATGGTATAAATATTAGAAGTTCATAAGACATGAATCATAAAATAATAAAAGAACAAAATCCATGAGTGTATACCATTACCATAAGACATGGAGTTGTGGCATATACTTATAACGTTGCGAACAAGAATAAATAAAAAAGTTTCTCTCATTAAGTTAAGGAAATAAAATCAGTCCCTAGAAGAAATTTATTAACAAGAATCCATGTACACTCATGATCTTATGCAAATGAAATCTAGGCCCACTCATAAACTTAGGGATATGAAAACTAGCTTTGTGCATAAAATTGTGAACATAGAATTAGGTTCACAAATAAAATTTTTACCTCACGAGTTATCTATCTATACAGAATGCATTGGAAGGAGATATAGGTCCCAATATTCACTAAAATAATATAATACATCAATGTACACAATATCATAATACATTCATCACTCCATAACTCAAGAAAAGAAATGAATTTTGTAAATATTTCATCAAAATATCACCCATGGAAAATGAAATGGGTTTTATCAACATCTGATTATCATAAACATAAATTATATAAAAAACAATAATGATGGTATCCTTGGATAATATCCCTATTAAATTTTATCTATCATCAAAGGATTTTATCTTAAAATTAAAAATTATTTTTAAAGATCACTTGGAATAATTCTTGAGGTAAATATATTTTCAATTTTAAGATCATGTCTCTTTCAAAAAGATGTGTAATTATAAATAAAAACGTTTTCTTTGAAAATAAAATTATAAAGATATAAAGTAAGATTAAAATAAGTAATGAATCATTCTATCATGAATATTTGGTATTTCAATATATGTTAAAAAATATTCCTTCCGTATTTTTATCGGATAAGTCACAAATTACCCTGTTTCTAAAATAATAAAAAAGATTCAATTAAAACAATTTTTTAAAAAGTAAAACATGGGTAAATATGAATTTAAAAAATTTTAAGATAATGCTAAAAAATTGAAATCATTTTTAGAAAATATGAACATGGAGGAGAAATAATTCTTAGCTAAGACTTAAAAATAAATAATCCTGAATAATGATGAGATTTTGAAATAAACCCTTACCACTTTGGTAACTTTTGAATCAAAAGTCCCATGAAAGAAATAAATATATATGGATATGAATTTCCTATAATTTTTACGATAATAATCATAAAATACATTCATGGGTTTTATATACACCACACACAAAAGAAATGTGTAGTGTATAAGTCATATGTTCCATATAAATAAAAATGAGACAAAAATACATTTCCTTATTCCCAAATTCATTCTGAAATATTAAAACCACTTGTATAATGAATTTATATTGATCATAATTATATTAAATAACCATAAACATATATATCATACAATATATTATTTATTTAATCCATTTTTTACCCATTTTTTTATCAATTCTTCATTAAAATAACTATTCTGGGTGATATCTAATTTTTTTTCACATATGTTTATGTTTGGTGGTTTTTTTCCATATACATTGATCATGGTTTCAAAATATATAGATTTTTAATAATGATGTAAATATAATATATATTTATTATATATATAAATTTACAGTAATCCACAAGAGTTATATATAGAAAATGAATTACACTTTTCATAGAGACAGTAAGTCGTACGTACACATAAACACTATTTTCTTTTTTCAAAGGATGGAACGAAATAAAATTAATAAATAATTATAATTACTAGAATAATTATTATAAGTCTTATATATTCATAAACTAAATACTTACTATAATCCAAGTAAAATAGAAATGAAAAATGAATCACATCACTTTGCAGAGGTGGTAGTCCACACGTACACACGGGTGACATTATCATTTTCCAACAATTTGGAAGGCAAGAAGTTAGATATGATATTTTCATTGAAGAATTATAATTATTTTATAAATATAATTTATAAACATTAAACCCATAATAATACTCAATCATTAAATATTGGTATGAAAAATTAATTGTATCGCTATATGGAGTCGGTAAGCTGTATGTACACACGATCGAACTTTCATTTCTTGATTGGTGGGAAAGAGGGTGTATAGTGTTGTTTTCATAATAATAATAAAATTTAATAATATTTAGGATAATAAAGATATTATTTTATGATAAATATAATATATTCATTGTAGTCAAATAAAAGTATAAAAATAAATAGATCTGTTTAGGTGATTACCTCTTTTTGGAAATGACCCCTTTAGATCTCCTCTAAACAACTCTGGGGTTAGTATTTTAGGAAAAACTAAAACCTCTAAAATGTTAATAAGGAAGTTTTTAAGATAATTTTTTAGGGTATGGTTTATCTATGAGCATCAATTTTTGTGTAAATAAGTGAAGTATGAGGTGTCCTTTTATAATTGAGGCGAGTGACACTTTTGGAATTTCTTAATAGAATAAAATATAATAAGACTATTCTAGATCCAAATGTTTCCTAATAGAATATATATTCATATGGGATTAAATTTTAGACCATTTATTATATAATTTTTCATCATTTAATATTTTTATAATTTTTAATTAATTTAATAAAATATTATTTTCATAAAATATCATTATTTTCTATTCTCACTATATTCATTACAGTGACTTTAATAGCATTAAGACAACAAAATAAATTATAAAAAATATTTTAATAAATCATAAAAATATCATATTAAAATATAAAATTCTTTCTTCACATAAATTATCTCAAATTATAATACTTTTAATATTTTTAATATCATTTATTTGACTTTTCCATTAATTGAATAATTACCACATCATCATTGTGTAAGTTTTTAAAGTAATTTTTTTTCATTTAAAATTAAAAATAACTTACCAAGATTAAGATAAATTTTTATATTTATAATTAAAATTTATATTAAAACATATCATATTTTTAATCCCCTATTAAAAATATTATATTTATTAAAAACAAAAGTGTGACAGAGTTGACTTTTCGTGAAATAAAATTCTAGAAAGGTCGTAATCATTTCCAAATGGTCATAAAATTAAATATAACTGAATATTATATCCTTATTGATAAAATAGACTCATAAAATAATATAAATTAAAATTTTATGGTCATTTTCTCATCCTAGTCATTTTATTTTAAACCTAAATTAGTTAATTTACCCTTACTATGGTAATAAAATTAATATAGTTACTATTCATATTGAAAAAAATAAAAGGGACTTATTTAAAAAATTTAGACTCAAGGATTAGAAATATGGGATCCATTATTAAATATTAAACTCACATATGTGGGAAATTTTAATTTTAAAATAATCCTATTAAACGTGATGGAAAAACCATTTTTCAACAAATGTATTTTTCAAGCATATGATGATTTTATATTAACTCTATTACGAGTAAAAATCATTATATTAATATAAATTCATATTTATAGATATAAAATATATACATTCAAACTAAATTATTAACCATTTTGGGTTATTTTATTTAAATAAAATATAGAAAAATTGTGCACTTTAAAACCGTTTTTTAGAAAATCTCATTTTTAAACCCAAAAATAAACTTATAGTAAAATTTAATATAAAGATGATTAAAATGTAATTAATTAGATTACATATAAATATATATTACACTTTTTACTTTAATTAATATTTAAAACATAATTGGACTTTAAAATAACTTAATTTATTGAAAAAAATAACTTTTTTACAAAAATATATACTTTCCACTATTTTCTAAAAAATTAATCTTTTCAAAAAAATCTAAAAAAATATAAAAGATATAATTTTTAAATTATTAATTAAAAAATAAAACTTATTTTATTAAATAAATTTTCTTTAATTTTCTAAAAAATACTTACAATATTTACTCATAAAAAGAAAGATTATCCATTTTTGAAGAAAACATATTTTTGAAGAATAAATTAACTTTATAAAAAAATGGGTGATTAGTTTTTAAGAATTTATCAATAAATTAATATTAATTTGGTAATTTATATTTATTTCATAAATTATTTATTATTATTCATTATAAGAAATTTAAAAACATTGTTATAACAGACACATAATATTTTAATAATGTTACTCGGATCGTCTAAAATGGATGTTGCATATAACACAAGCTATTAAAGAAATTAAATATATTTGAAAAATATTTTATAAAATATCAGGGTGTTACATTCTCCCGCTTTAATAAATTGAGTCCTCATAATTTTTTCATGGTAATAAATGGTTTATCATTTGATAATTCCTTTATGGAAACCCACATCGTAACAAGGGATAATAAAACATCCTCTTGAAAAGATAGAAAGGGAAGTAATAAGGTCCTATGGGATTATATATACTAGGTTTAAATATAGGATAAAATTAATGGTAAGTGAAGATATGGAGATGGAAGAAAATTAAAGTTTATAGATCATTGATCATGCTAAAGTAAATAATAACAAAAACCAAAACCACTAATGTGGAAAAGACAATAAATTCATCATAATTGAAAGTTATATGATAACATTTATTTTGGAGATAAGATCCATTTCCTAGATTTGAAAAATTTATTTACTATCTAGACAAAGAACATAATCAAATATACTTATATGATAAGTGTAATTTCATACTTTAGTAAATTTTCATTACAACTACATCCTTTAATCTAAACGATGAATATTCAAGATTCTTTTTTCCATTCCTTAAGCACTAATATCAACTTATAACTGATCACATAATAAAAGAAAATTAAAAGCTACTACTTTCATTTTTACATATTAACCAAAACCAAAATGGTTAGCATAAGTTATCTAAAATTCTTAAATACCTCAATTTCTAAAACCTGAATAATAATGACCAAGGTTTAACATAATCTAATCCATAAGTAGTTAATCATAAAAATCCTTCAAAATATGTTGGACCAAAATTCTAGACCCAAAAATTTAAGAATAAAGTAACTAAGATTCCTATATAAAAATAACATTAATCCCCAAAAGTATCTGTTAATGTCACATACCTAATATGTGAACACCTTGGTCATATATTCTATGGAAATATGGTAATAACATAAATTACCATTAAACCTTAATTAAAACATGCATGCTTTTAAAAATTAACATTATCCATTTTCCTCTAATAAAACCACATATTACTAAATACATTCTTTAAATAGAAAATTAAATGAAAATGTTATGAAAGATGATTTAAATCAAATAACCATAAAATCGATAACAAATTTGAAAGTTACTAATACCATCCCATCAGTTTTAATTGTCTCATTATCCAAAATAAACATTATTATCTCCACATTGGATACATGTTAAGGGTTATCTTTCCCTCAATCATGTTTTTTCCAAAAAAATATCATATTTCCACTACATCACTTTTCTTGGTTATCGGTACCATTAAAAATATAATTTCAATTACTTATGAAAAAATAGAGGAACAATCCATTGATGTTCCATGTATCTTATAATCCATAATATTATTCATAAAACACTTTTAAAATATAATTCTCAAATCCCAATACATAATAATTTCAATCATTCCAAATCCTTTTTAATCCATTAACCAAGCTTCATTATTTTATTTCATAACAATATTTTCCTTTAATATATCATTCATAGTATCTTAATCATCAATGAAAAACCCATTACTCATATAACCAGTCTGATACTTTTATCAATATTTCCCCCATAGGACATCGATTTTCATAATACCCATACTTTCCAGATTTTAAAAATTCAACCGTCAATGATACCTTATTGAAACCATTATTTCCTTCCATTATGTTAACCAAACCATTCAATTTTCCTTGGAAATTAATTTATCTATATCCTTATTTTCTTTTCCCAAAACATCTTCCTATTATTTTGAGACATTATTATCCATGTTTATTCCCACATTCTATACATGATGAAAATTGAACTTTATTTCCTATATGGTAATCATGAAACTCACTTTTCATATTGTTAAGAGTTTCAGGAAACTCACCTATGTTGATACTGATTGTCATATTATAATATTTATTATTAGGAATAATAACAATATTTCCCCTCCCATTTCCCATTTAATTTGGATTATCAATAAGAAAATCACTCTATTTTAAATTAAATTCACCATTAAATTGAATCATCCTAGTTCTATCCATTAACTAAAACCAAAATCATAGTGTGATAAACCATAATCATAATGGGAAACCACATAATCATTTACAAGATGTCTAAATCACGACACCTTCTTTACAATCCATGACATCTTCATTTTAACCTATGTCATACATGATTATCATCTTTTAAAATCCTTTATAATGATTCATAAAGAAAATATGGATTAACTCAAATAATTTCCACTAGAAGTATAAAACTAGGTGTGTAGGAAAGCTTGTATTCATGTTCTAGGTGACGATCAAGTTTATCTCAATGCACCATTTTTGAGGTTACTACCCCTAGATAAAATTGTGTTCGAGCCATATCAACTTGTAGTATCTAGAAAGGGATGTAATTTCTTGAAAAATCACTTAATCTCTTCATTACCAAAACTTTATAATGTTATCCTATACTTAAAATTATCCACATGGTTTTCACTAAATTTTTATATCCCTAATCTCCAAAATTTTGACTAAATATTACTATAATACCAACAATAATGTTCTCTAATTTTCATATATAAATATTAAATATTAATATATGAATATCCAATACATTGTATAAAAATATTCCCAAGGATTGTATAAGTTTAGTTTCTTTAGAGACTATATAAACAATCTTATTAATTCATAAAATATCTTAAACATATCCCATAATGATCTCCTGATTTATTATTATTCCTAAACATTACCTACATAAAATATTTCTTCATAACCTAGGGAAAGGAAACATAAGAAAGGGTGAGCTCAGATGCTCGGAAATGGTAAATAAGGGACATGCCAATGATTAAATAAGAATAACATGAGTATAAGTGTATGAGAACATAAGGTTAACATTTTAAATCTACACCCTACATATCATATATTACAATCTTGAGTTATGACATAAATATTGGAAGTTCATAAAACATGAATCATAAAAGAATCAAAGAAACAATCCATGAAATCCTAACATTAACATAATACATGGAATTGTGTGATGAGATTATAAATTTGTGAACATTTATAAATATAAATATCTTCACTCATTAAGTTAAGTATATTAAATCAAGACCTCACATAAATTTATGGACATTAAACCAGGTACGCTCATGATCTTATGGACATAAAATCAAATTAGATGCATAATCTTACCGACATGAAACCCAAATCCATGCATAAAATTGTGAAAATGAAATTAAGTTTACGCATAACATTTTTAACTGATGAGTTATCCATATTTATCCAATAAAATTAAGGGAGACATAGGTCACACCCATCATAATAATAAAATCATACATATGTGTTCCAAAAGATCATAAAACACTCATCATCTCAAAACTCATAAAAATAAATAAATTTCATAAACATTTTATCAAATTATAACCCATGGAAAAGGGAACATGTTTCATAAACAACTTTTCATCCAGAAAATAAACTATAGAAAATAAATAAATATGGTACCCTTAGATCATATTCTCAGTAAATATTAATTATCATCAAATTATTTCATCTTAGATGGAAAAATGATTTTGAAAATCACTTGAAATAATTCTTGAGGTAAATAACTTTTTAATTTTAAATCAGTTTTCTTCTAAATAGTTGTGAACTTATAAATGAAAATATTTTCTTTATAAATAAACTAGTACACTTATAAATTAATCTTAAAATAATTGATCCTTCATGATGAAGATAAAATCTACTCATTATGCATAAGTTTAAGAATCATTCCTTCAATATTTTGGTCATAAAATACACAAAGTAACTAATTCATAAAATGACAAAAAAGATTCATTTCAAATTGTTTTCCAAAAATTAAAAAATGGGTAAAAATGATTTAAAACATTTTTAGGTTAGTAGTAATTTTTTTATTTTTTATAGAAAACATGGATATGGAATAGGAATATTCCTCAATTTATACTTAAAAATAAACAATCTTGATTAATGATGAGATTGTAAAATAAAACCTTAACACATTTGGTATCTTTTTAATCATAATACACTTGAAATAAATAAATTTATATAGATATTTATTTCTTATAATTATCATGAGAATAATCATAAAATATATTCATATAAAATATATACATCACACATAAATGAAACATGTAGTGTATAATGTTTATGTCCTATAGAAATAAAAGTGAGGCAAAAATCTATTACTTAGGATTTACCTCATTTGTACATGTTGGAATATATTTTATAATAAATATATATTTATTATATATATATTAATGAATCATAATCACATATATCATACCTTATATGATTCACTTATATCCATTTTACCTGTTTATTATCAATTCTTTATTAAAATCAATGTTCTAGGTGATATCTAAATCATTTTACAAGTATGTTTTGGTTTGGTAGTTTTGGTCTTTGTAATTAATCATGGTTAAATAATATATATAATTTTAATAATGATATAAATATCATATATATTCAATGTATATATATAGAGAGAGTAATCCATGTGAGTTAGATATAGAAAATGAATTAAACAATTCATAGAGATGACAAGTCGTACGTACACATGAACGATGATTTCATTATTCAATAGATAGAACAAATGAAGTTAAATAATAATTCTCATTCACAGAATCATTATTATGCATCATATATATTCATAAAATCCATCCTTGTTACAATCCAAGGAAAATATAAATGAAAAATGAATCGCATCGCTTCGTGGTGATGATGGTCCACATGTACGCATGAGCAACATTATAGTTTACCAATGGTTTGGAAGATAAGAAGGTATATATGATATTATAAATTAATAAGTATAATTATGTTGTAAATATTATATACAAACATTAAACCTATCATAATACCCATTTATAAAATATGGTGATGAAAAATGAATTGTATCTCTATAAGGAGATAATAAGGTGTACATACTCATGAGCGATATGTTCACTTCTTGTTTCATGGGAAAGTGGGTGTATAGTGGTTTTTCATAATAATAATAAAATTTAATAATATCAAGGATAATGAAGTTATTTTTTATTATTAATATAATAGACTTATATGAGGTAAATAAAAGTAAAAAAATAAAGAGATTGGTTTAGGATATTACCTCTTCTTGGAAATGACTCCTTTGTATATCCTCAAAAGGGATCCAGGGTTGGTCTTTCGGAATGTATAGAACCATTAAGATTTTTCTAAGGAATTTAATAATATATGTTTTTAGGTTATGAGTGAGATATAAGACTCAATTTGGTGTAAATAAGTGAGGGAAGTGATTCTATTTTATAATTGAGGTGAGGGGCAGTTTGTAATTTCTAAAAAGAATAAAATATAAGAAGAATATTCTAGAGAAAAATGATTCCAAATAGCATATAAATTTATAAGGGATGAAATTTTTGACCATATATTATCCCTTTTGTCATTATTAGAAACAAGGGTGTGACAAGTTTGACTTTTCTTGAAATAAAATACTATAAAGGTCATTATCTTATCCAAATGGCCATAAAATGGTATAAAATGCCAGATAAACGAATAATGGATGATTATTGAATAAATTTACTCATAAAATAAGATTAATTAAAGTTTTAATGTCATTTTATAGTTCATATTATTTTATTTTTAAACTAAATTACTGGATTTACCATAATTGTGGTAATAAAATTACTTTAGTTACCATTAATATTGAACAAAAAAAATAGGCCAATTTACCAAATTTTTAATCACTGATTCAAAATATGGAATCCATTTTCAAGATTCAAATCATATATAATTTCATAATTTAATATAAAATTAATCTTTCAAAACTCGTTGAAAGAACATTTTTTCATGATATTTTTTTTCAATAGTATAATGATTTTATATTAACTATATGAATTTTAATAATAGTTATATAAATATTAATCAATATTTATAGATATAAAATCTAAACCATTAATTTAAATCATTATCCATTAGGGTTTATTTTAATTAATTAAAATGGGGAAACATTATAAATTTTTATACAATTTTTAGAAAAATTCCATTTTTAAACCCAAAAAATAAACTTATACTAAAATGTATTATAATGCCGATTAAATTATAATCAAGTGGATTTAATATAAATATACAATACTTATGTTACTTGAAATCATATTCAAAATATAATGTCTTGAATGGCCCAACAGACTTCACATTTTTATTTATTTTTGAGAGTCCCACTATCAAGGGTGAGGGGGAACCCTTACGAGGCCCAAAGGCTTAAGTGAAAATTACATGACCCATAGGTCATAGAGTAAATCATACAGATAAGAAAACTTGGAACTTCCCCTTCCCAAAAAATGTCCTGATATCTACACTCCACCTTCACAATTCTATTCAGACAGCTCTCCTATGAAGAGTTGCACATGCCCTGTACCGAGGGAAATGCCATACCCTCTCAATCGTCTAATTCTAGTTAGATCTTCTTTGGTGAATGATCCTTCTTTGAATCCTTCATCTGGAGAATTTTCCCTCACAATCTTACTGGTTGCATCTACATTTTTCATGTGGCCTGATGGTCTTGGGGTAACCTAAAGTCCTTGAGGTGGCCTAAAGGCCTTGAGAGGCAACTCCCTCGAAGGCCTTGGGTGGCTTGAAGGCCTCGCAGGACCTGAGGACCAAACCGGTCGCTCGAATGCTCAGATGGATGAATAGTTCTGACTGGTACTGGACATGCTACAATGCATTCTATAGTACTCAGAAATATATCTCCACCCATATTTGATATTGGGTCTCATGTAAGCACTTGCCGAGTCCTCACCAAATGGTCTGAGGCTCATGTTTATGATACTTTTAAATTACTTAATTTATTTAAAATTAATGGAATTATTACAAAAATAATTATTTTCGACCATTCACCGAAAAATTTATCTTTTCGAAAATTTATCTAAAAAGCATCCTAATATAATTTTAATATGATAAATTAAAAAATAAAATTAATTTTTTCAAATAATTTTCTTAAATGTTTCAAAAAATAAAAATTATACTTATAAAAAGAAATCAAATTGAAGAAAACATATTTTTGAAGAATAAAATGAATTTACTAAAATTTGAGTGATTATTTTCAAATAATTTATTACTACATTAATATTAAATCAAAACTTTATATTAATTTCATAAATTAATTATTTTTATTTATACCCGCTGATTTAATGACTTGGTTATAAAAAACACATAATATTATAATAATGTTACTCAGATCATCTAAAATCTCTGTTTCATGTAACCCAAGCTATTAACGAAGTTAAATATATTTTAAAAAATATTTCATAAAATATCTGCGAGTTTCATAAATTGAATACACTACTTCTCCATGGTTACTTAATCGACTATGGATGACTCTTTCCATTAACATACCATGCCACCATCATGGTCATTTAACTGAAAACATGTGTGAAATTCTGGAAATTGTTGAAGTTATAAAATTAATAGAATTTAAGCCTACTATGTATAATAAATTCAAGTGACCATGGCTATGAATCCAAGTTTCCTCATGAGAAAAAACTAACTAACTGTGAGCTCCAAATCACAATGACCACATCTATATCTGAATATTCCACATGTTTGAGAATAAGATATTGCATTACTATAGGAGACTTACTATGAGAATATCAATAGGTTATGGCGCAATCAAATCATTAGTCACATCAAAAAGATTCGTCATGGAAGAATTCGAACTATCGTATGAAAATCAATGGAACTAGTTATGAAAAATCCTATTTCCAAGGTGTTGTCAATATAAATAGGTAGTGACAATGATTTTCAACCAAGGGTTCTGACACAAACTATTGGTGATGAACCACAATAGTCCTAGGTTTGAGATCATTGAAATATGAGTTAGATCAATATTCACTGATCAACATCGAATCCATTCAAATACAATGAAGGTTTCATAGATAAGATTATCAATTGAACCTGAATTAGCACAAAACAAACACACATGGATAGATGCAAACATGTCAATGGAGACTGAATCTGAAGAGGAAGACATAAAGCTTATGAGTAATGGTGATCAATAAGTTTGATCATATTTAAGAGGAACCTTGTTTAGTCTTGAGAGATGAATGAAGATCAGGTGTTGTAAGTTGAAAAATATTTTTTTTAAGAACTGAAGCTATTGACCGATGAATTCATTAGGTAAATGGTTTAAGAACCACATGAACCTGGGAATAATGATTCTTATCTCAACCATTGATGAAGATGAGTTTAAAGCTCTATATATTGACTGTATCTGGAATATAGACAACCTAGTAGATAATAATTTTCTTACATTGATCCTTGGGAGGTCAAAATTAAATTCCTTTATACTACGGGGTTTTCTTGATCAATATTGAGGATGTGTAATTTATATACCTTCATATAAAAAAATTACTAACCACCATTTTTAATCAATTTTTTGTCTCGCTGTTAGTTTCAGATGAGCCTAATCCAAATATAAATACAGAGAAATATTGTACTGCTAGTGTATTTTTATCCTAGTAAAGGTCAATGTTAAAGAACTATGGGGACTGAATCTCCCCAATGATGTGTGTGGCGTGATGTTAGAGGATGAACATCATGTTCTCGATAAAATTCCTAGATGGAAATTTAAATTTATTTGGCCGTATTTATGAAGATGGTGGAGATTTGTGTTAGTTGGGTGGTTAAATTTTATTAAAGATGATTATGATAATCAATGGAAGGTTCCTCCTTATCATGTCAAGAAACTCACATGTGGGTAAATTGCGTCATCCACATGTGAAGGAATTGATTTATAAGCACTACTTCAAGTTAGTACAATGTCTACAAAAAGGTCTAGAATCCATACTTACATAAAGTTCAATTGAGCTCCTCTACAAGATACCTCAAAGACATATCTCACATCCAAATGTTATTTTTGGGTACCTATAGTGTTTCAATGGCTATGTAAAGGTCATTAAATAACCTTGACGAAACTTAGGTGTAAATAATCTATTTCTAAAGTGAATTTAGGGCCCGAATGGGTACCACTTTCATATTCCACTATTTTGGAAAAAAACAAGTAAGACTCCCATAATATCTCCACATAAAGATCAACCATTTTGAGTGTGTATTTTGATCATGGGGATGGATATTTTAACATAAAACATTTGAGTATTTTGAATTGAAGAAATACTGACTGTCAAGCTATACATGCAGTTCTTATCTAAAGAAGAAAAAATTGGGATCGGAATTTGAGGAATATTTTTGACTTACTTGGTACATAAGAAGAAAATTTCTTTCTTATAATGTGATGAATTAATAATTTTACTAAGTATCACTGAGTATTATTATTTATAAAGTAAACTATTCACTGTGTTGGAGGCTCACTCACTCCCGAATTCTATTTTATATAATCACTCGTTTCTGTTTTTTCTGTATAATTTTATTTAATTTCTATTTGTAAGAACTCTAGTGATAGAACACTAAAACCATAGTGGTTGAGAAAAAGAAATTATTCTTATCCCTTATTAATTAATTATACATTTCAACTATTTAATTTCTTCTATTTTAACCTCTAGATTATTTTGAATTGTATTGAAATTTGGATATTTCTTATTTATTTCACTTTGAATTTATCTTGCCTTCTTCAATGGATCACACAAACATGCAACTTAGGTACTCTCCATTTTTTTGATCATGAGTAGTGATTTTACATAAGGGTAATTGGAGATATATGATTATTGGGATAGGAAATATTAGAGGTGGTAGTGTTCATTATAACCCTCTAGTTAAACAAAAAAAATACATATAAGTGTAATTGAGTAATAATTCACTTGATTAGAGAGAACATTAGAGAGTTAAAATCAAAATAATGATTTAATAGGGAAGGTAAGGAGAAATCTAAGGTTAGGCCACTTATTTTAAAAATATGAATTTCAAATCCAATCTAGTTTAATTCCATTAATTGTTTCATCAATTGAACTCACAAAACAAAAGAGAATAATAATCATTGTACTTTCCTCTTTGGAGATGACCTGGGTCCCACTAATACTACATTTTACTTAGGTTCAAATTTTTTTTTGTTGAGAAACCCATGATAGGTTGTTCATCAACACCACAATGGTGTTCGATCCATCTGGATTTTTGAATTTTTATTGTTTTTCTTGGGGAGGTAAAAAGGGAATTTATTGTGCCATGGATTTTAGATGTCAAAGACTGGGGACCTTTATGGAATGATGGTACCTATTGCACCATTATTTTATTAGTTTGTATTTAATTCATTATGGTGTGAAATGTGGATTCACAATAAGAAGGGGTTGACTAAGGGTTTATTTATAAATAGTGATCTAACCCTCTCTATATCTCTCACAAGTTTTTTTTCTTCCCCCAACCTCTCATCTTTTGGTGGAGTGTTTATGGAGACCTTGATATTTTGGAGGAACCTTCAACCGATGATGACCACGTGGTGATCGCTTGTAATTTTCAAAGTATATATTTGAGATGCAATGATGAACAAGATTTGAGGTAGGACTATTTTCTCATATCATTCTCTATTATCACATGATTTTTATTATTAATATATTTTCTATTATTGATCATTATCCTTATTTTATCTTCATTTTTAATCCCTATTAATCATTATGAGAATTAAACTATTGTATTAAACCCAAGATGTTGTATTTATCATATCTAGTATTGTGTTGTTGAATATTTCTATTTAATATCATCTTAGTGTTATTGTTTTATTGAGTGGAATCCACTAGAACTTATAATGATGAATTCTAGAATTTTTTTTGATAGTAGAGTCATGACATAGAGATGATAGTGAAAGATTGAAATAATACAGCAGTGAGTAATTATTGTGGGGTGTCTCTTTTCAGTGTGAAAATTTATGCCGCACCATGATGTAGGGGTCTCTTGTCACTCTCGTAGCCACAACAGGGATGATCACACCATAACACTCTATACATGGAACCATGAACACCCCCTTCCTATTTATACATAAGATTAGTTGGTATTAATCACACATAGAAGAGGAATATCTTGAGTTAATCCTATGAGAGGTAATTATTGATGTAATGAATAAGGTTGGGATGTAGAGGGGATGGTTGAAGTATGAAATTAGTGGTTGCATCATGGTTAAGATACATTAAATCTTGGGTTATAGTGTGAAGGATGTAGATATGTGTGACCGTGTGTATTTCTGCATCTAAAGGGTGAAAATAGGCACCAATTGTGATGTAAGATGTTTTTCCTTTAGCATGAAACTAATAAGCCAAGAATTGTGAAATGGAATTATAAATCAAACTGTGACTATTTGGATCCCTAGTGCGAATGACCTGGCATGAGTCCTTTATGGGAGTTATCGTATCTTTTTTATATGAAATTGGGATAAGGAGATATCCTATACTAGTCTTTTTACCATAAAGAACATGATGGTGTGTTCCATTATAACACCAGAGGCTATTTAAATCTTTTATGGGTTGGCCAAGGATTTACCTTTGTAGAAAAAATAATAGGATTTGTGTAGGATTATTGGAAAAGATTTCAGGTCAGTAACTCCCATAGTAGGATGTAATATAGGTAATAGGTCCCATATGTTATTCCATGAGTTTGTTACTGCCCCGCATACTTGGGTTTTAGGTCCTCTAGATCAGGCATGTGTTTGGTACTCCCTCAGTGTTGATGAGGTGTGTGCCCCCCCCCAATTTATAGAGTTTGATGCTACCCCATATACCCGAGGTGTGGTTCCTCTATACATATAGTTTCATAGCCACTCATACAATGCATACTACCCAATGAGGCATGATTCCTACATAATTTTCCAACATTTCTTATACCGAACTATTTACTTTCAAACGGTTTGGGTCCCTTGTTATGTAATCTGAGAGGTGATGCATGTTCGGTTTAGCTAGGTAGCTTGGATTCATAGTTTACATGAGGTGATTTATTTTCCCTTGTATGTCTTGGAAACTAATGGATAGAAATTGGTTTCCATGGTTCTCATATATAAAAGAATATTGAGGTTTGTTTTGTTTCTTTATGTTCTTCCTCCTTGAGTGGGTTATCCTTTACATTTTTCATTTTGAGATGACTGGACCTTCTTTTATTTACTCATTTTTGGTTTTTGGGGAATCTTACTAGGTTTATATATATATACTCACCCTTTCATATGTATTTAACGTGTGTATATCATGTATTATGTGGATGATGGAATGTTCAGTGGAGACTTTTTTGGGAATGGTGCTAGTGGATTTAGATATAAATGGTTCTCGAAGGTGATAGTAGTAGATTATATTTTTGTTTAGAGCTAGTTCATTATGTAAATCTATTCGCCTAATTTGTTTTTGATTTTCTGCTTCGTTTATTAGGCATTTATTATTCCCTTTTTACTTTATATATCACACTCTTTTACACATTTATGATTATTATCATTTTCAATCTTTGTTACATAGGTCACTTGGTTCTTATTATCTGGAATGGATTATTATAATCTATGTGTAGATATGTGGTTGTGTACATTTTATTAGGATAAGGCCTCCCATCCTGTGTGATGTGCCTACTCAGTTCTAGTCAAGATCCCCTAGCCTATTATAGGTGGTCTTGGCATGCCACACTCATCTTATTTCTAGACTAGGTGGGGGCTCAGTTGATCAGGTCATTTTATAAGTAGCATGAATGTGATGATCTCCCACCTAATTTAGGCATTGTTTGATGTTTTTTGATATATATAGATACCATGAGTAATGATAAGCATTAGGGGAGACTTGAAAAGGTGCAATGGAGGCCTTAGAAAAGTCACACATGGGCGACACAGTGGCACAATTAGAGGTTAATGTGATAGTGAAAATTATAGGGGAGGAATATTTGTAGATATATAAATTTTTACAATATTTAGTTTTGATGCTCCAAGTTACACATCATGTAATTCATGATCTACAACACTAGGGTAACATGGTTTTATAAAAATCACACATCTTGTGACTTCAGGCCACCTTCCATTTATTGCAGGACCAATTATAGTAACAAATACCCCATGTACACTTCATGTGAACACATTAGTACCCACACATCCATCACACACCATTTACCTTTGGAAAAGTAGTTCAAAATTTACTATAAGTACATACCAACAAGATGAGTGGACCTACATGCTATGTAATTTTCATTTATGCCTTATATAGTTAAGTGAGACAACTTGGTGTGTCACTATATTACATAGAAACTAGCATGTGTGACTCTACATTACATGTACCACACAAGAAACATCCAGTATATCATTTTTCAAACATATTAGAATATATTGGATTATGTGTGACTATATTTGAGGCCCACATGTCATGTAATGTATAGTACATGGTGTGTACTTGTTATTCTTCAATATTATTCACATATTTCCACTCAAGTGTCAGTTTTGGATGTATTAGTAGTGTATTCTGGGTGTTTTCTCATTTTTAATGTGATAATATATTTCACTTCATCATAAAATGGACAATTTCAAGAAATTTAAGTAGTTGAACTTTCTTATCTATATAGACATGATGATGTATGTGAAAGAATTACTAGAGTATACACTAAGTCGAAAAACCTTCTAATGGTATATCATATCAAGGGAATGGGTCATTTAATACTTACAAGAGTAGGTAACCCTCACATAGTTATTTAGTGGAGGTTATGCACTTATGGAATAGGTAACTCTTTCAACCAATTCACATTATTCATGATGAGGGGAAGATCCCCTATAGAGGTAAGTACCCTCTCAATTAACATAGTCTTTGGAAAGGTGTGGGTCCCCCGTTACTATCACTATTGAAGGATGGTGTGGAATTGATTGATGTGAAATATATTTGGTGATTTGGGTTCAATTTAACTAAATACAGTTAATGTTCTTTTCTAGTTTTAAGAATCTATGGAGTTGAGTTATGGAGATCAGTGACCTTATTGACCTTAATAACTTATTCCTTAAAGTATATCCAGGATTATTATACTAAGATGAAATTATTATTTTTTTCCTATTTTGTTTTTGGGGAATCCTACTGGGCATATTTATACTCACCCCTACATAGGCTTTGTTCCCAGACATAGTTTTTCTTTGTATATGATGCACAGTTCAACGATGGTTTTGGAGGATGTGGAGCTCGTGAATCTAGTGCATAGAGGAGATTATCACTGTTTCTTGCTTCAAAGGTTATTCTAGTTTTTACTTGATGAATTTTCACCCATTTTAGTTTTTTAAGTATTTTTATTATCATGGTATTTTGGGATTTTAACTTTTCTTTATTTCTATATTTGAGTTACATTTCATTTTTGGGTTATTTACCATTTTCTTACACACATTGTATTTCAATTTTTAAATTTATGCATTGTTTTTCATTTCTATATATACTATCATGGATAATTATAGATTTATATAAGTTTATATTATATGTCCATAGATCTATGTGATACTCCTTCTGTGTTCTTGTCACCAACCCCTAAACTATCAAAGGTGGGGTTAGGGTGGCACACTCTACCTACTTCCAACCCAGACGATGTCCCAATGGATGGTGATGTGTAAGCTATCATCAGTTTAACCCCTTATAATGATCCTTTTTTCCCTCAAAATATTAATAATACATCCTTAGTTCCTATCAAGTACTTAGGGATATCCTTTACAACATTCAAATTAATTTCACCAAGATTTGACTCATATTGACTGATTATTATTAAGGTATAATATATAGTCAGTTGAGTGAATAACATGACATACAATATTGATCATATCACCAAAGAATAATGAGTAACATTCATATATCTCCTTTTGAACTAGTTATAATGACACCAAGTCCTTATAAGACCAAAACTATGTAACAATGGTAAACCCTTTATTGGAGTTCTTTATACAGAATATATTTATCACTTTACCAATATATATGTTTAAACATAACCTAAATTTTTCCAGATACATCTCTATTAATCTTCATGTCGAGTATGTAGGTCAGTTAATCTATTTATTTTTTGGAGAAAAAATTTCCCAACCAATACATTATAAATTTAAAATAAATGATATCATTTTTTATGAGTATTATATCATCTATATACAATACTAAAAATACAGCACTGCTTCCACTATCCCACTTTAGTACACAAGACTCTTGCAACCAAAATATACGATTGCATCATCAAATTGAATATTTGACTTCAATATTCTTAACTTGATTTATAAATTTATTTTCTAAATTTTCATTACTTAATAAATAATTTGGATACTCAAAAAATTTAGGTGAAGATCCCCTATAGAGGTAAGTACCCTCTCAATTGACATAGACTTCAGTAATGTGTGGGTCCCCCATTAGTGTTACTATTGAAGGATGATGTGTAATTGATTGATTTGAAATATATTTGTTAATTTCAGTTCAATGTAACTAAATACACTTCATGTTACTTTCTAGTGTTAAGAATCGATGGAGCTGGGTTACGGCGATCAAAGACCTTATTGACCTTAGTTACTTATTCCTTAAAGTATATCTGGGATTATTCTACTAAGATGAAATTATTTGTTTTTCCCTATTTTTCGTGGAATATTACTGGGTATATTTATACTCACCCCTACATAGGCTTTTTTCCCACACATAGTTTTTCATTGTAGATGATACACAGTTCAACGATGGGCTTGGAGAATGTGGAGCTGGTGAATCTAGTGCATAGAGGAGATTATCAGTGTTTCTTGCTTCGAAGTTCATTCTAGTTTTTACATGATTAATTTTCACACATTTTAGTTTTTTAATTATTTTTATTATCATGGTATTTTGGGATTTTTACTTTCTCTTATTTATATATTTGAGTTACATTTCATTTCTAGGTTATTTACCATTTTCTTACACATATTGTACTTAATTTTTAAAATTATTCATTGGTTTTAATTTCTATAAATACTATCATGGAAAAGTATAGATTTTTATAAGTTTATATTATAAGTCATTAGATCTATGTGATAATCCTTGTTTTTTCTTTTCACCAACCCCTAAACAATCATAGGTGGGGTTCGGGTGGCACACTCTAATTACTTCCAACCCAGATGGGGTCCCATTTGATGGGGATATGTTATCTAACATCATTTTAACCCCTTAAAACGATCCTTTTCCCCTCCAAATATTAATAATACATCCTTAGTTCCTCTCAAGTACTTAAGGATATCCTTTATAACATTCAAATGGCTTTTACCAAGTTTTGACTCGTGTTGACTGATTATGATTAAATTATAATATATAGTCAGTTGAGTGAATAACATGATATACAATATTGATCATATCACCAAATAATAATGAGTAACATTCATATATATCCTTTTGATATAATTATAAGGAAACCAAGTCTTTATAAGACCAAAACTATGTAACAATGGTAAACCCTTTATTGGGGTTCTTCATGCAAAATATATTTATAAATTTACCAATATATATGTTTAAACTTAACCTAAATTTTTTCAGATACATCACTATTGATATTCATGTAGAGTATGTAGGCCAGTTAATATATTTATTTTTTTTAGAAAAAAATTCCCCACCAAGAAATTATAAATTTAAATTAAAAGATATCATTTTTTATGAGAATTATATCATCTATATACAATACTAAAAATACAGCACTACTTCCACAAGCCCAATTTAATACACAAGACTCTTACAACCAAAATATATGATTGAATCTTCAAATTGAATATTTGACTCTAATATTCTTACCTTGATTTATAAATTTATTTTTAAAATTTTCATTACTTAAAAAATAATTTGGATACTCAAAAATTTTAGGTTGTATCACTCACATCTCCTCAAAAAAATTTACATTGAAGTAAATAGTTTTAGAATATTGATAGAAAATATTGTAACAATTCATAATATATTGTGATTTGTAAGATACTAATGAAATTTATCATAGATATTAGTAAAAATATTTCTTTATAGTTAATACTATGATTTTTTATAATATTTTCTACAAAGAGGACTTTAAAGAAATAAATTCATCTGTTAGTGTTAGTTTTTTATAGAATACCCACTTACATAATATGGGTCTTACCCCTTAAAGTGGTTAAATAAATTTATAAATTGATTCAAGTAAATGAAGTTAATTACATATTTCATGACCTCTAATCATTTCATATAATCATAACATACAATGAAATATTTATAGGTTATAGTTTTATCTTATATGACCTTAACCTACCAACATCTGTTGAGTGTCCCCTTGATCCACATTTCTAATTTATGTTTTAATAATTAAAATATGATGAATTTATATTGGATAAAAATCAATCATTATATGCGTTAGTATTTTATATTAAGTTATTCTATTATTAGTTTGAAAGTTACCTCAACAAGTGACCTTTTGAAGTGACCTTGTGAACTAACCATGGGAAATGACATTGTTAGGTGACCTTGTAAAGTGACCTTGTCAAGTGACCTTGCGAAGTGACCTCATTAAGTGGCCACGTCATGTAACCTTATGAAGTGACCTTGTGAAGTGACCTTGTGATGTGACCTTGAGAAGTGACCTTTTCAAGGGAAATTGTGAAGTGACCTGGTGAAGTGACCATGTCAAGTGACCTTGTCATGTAACATTGTCAGGTGATCTTATCAAGTGACCTTGTGATGTAACCTTTTCAAGTGAACTTGTGAACCAACCATGTGAAGTGACCTTTTTAAGTGACCTTGTCAAGTAACTTTTTCAGGTGATATTGTCAAGTGACCTTGTGAAGTAACCACATAAAGAAAAAATGTAGTGCCCACATAAAGATAAATCAAGTGATTGTGTGATGAATTAAAGTGACCACACATTGATGAAAAGTGAACACATGATGGATTCATGTGACCACATGATGGATTCAAGTGAACAAAAGTTATAATATAAGTTACTGAATGTTATAAAATCAAGTGACCATGAGCATGATCTATCAAAAAGTAATACCTACCATGAAAAGAGACTTAATATAATTATGATATAAAATGAAAAACATACCATACCTAATAGGGAATGTTTTATAAGATTTTCTATTTTTAATTATTTTTATATGTTTATACATTATAATTTACTACAAGATTATTTTAAATATTTTTATTGATATAATGATCTATTAAATTACTATTAAATATTTTGAAACTAAGTAATTGTATTTGGTAAAATTAAATATAGGACTAAATTCCTGGACCATGGGTTAAAGTCTCACACAGTTTCTTTGGAAAATGTGAGTTTCAAATTTAATGTGGATGGGATTGGAATGGTTTATCTCACATTCTAAATGGGAATGATTTCAAGGGTCTTAAAAGTAATTTATTATGTATTTTTTATATTTTATTAACTATTATAACATGTTATAGTATAAAAAATATATTTAATGTTACGTATTGTTAATGTTACCGACATGGGTATGTTTTCCATACGTATTCAATGAATAAATCATATATTGATTTGTGATGAATGAAATGCAATAGGATCTATGATTTGAATTTTATATGAATATAATAACTATATATAAGGATTTTGATAGATCTTGATCGATGGATATGAGGCCAAGGATATTATTTATCTTTTCAATTGCTACATAATTTAGTGAGCAACTACTGATCTCAACTGAAGTGTGATTTTTTATCCTTTATTCCTAGAGATAACATTGTTTCCTAGACACACATATCCAAAATTTTCTATATTGTTATGTGGTTTTACTTATTTTTATTGATTTCTATGTACATAACTTTATTGAGTTACACTGCCTATTAAAATGAATGATAGTGGGATATAACTCCCATAAAAAATTTAGGCTCTGGGTTGTGCCTCTAGGTCAGCAAAAGGAAGGGTAATTTAGTTGCTTCTATGACCAAAAAATTATAGGGATTCAATTATGCTTTCAACCAATTAAATTGTAGGTTTGGTTTCTTCTAAAACATTAAAAGGTATCTTCTGGGTGGTTCCTCCAAATGTAAAAAATATAGGGTGATTAGATTAGGCCACAAAGTGTGAGAATGGATGACATATTTGTTTTTTCCTCAATGGGTTAAAAATAGACTCATAATTTTTTTTTGATCTCCCTTAAACAAATCAAAGAGTCTGTTATAGTGGATTAAATCTCTATCAATTAATGAGAAGGGTAAAGTGTAGAGTTAAATCATTTAGATATGAACTAATATAAAAATCACTATGATTATTTCTTTATATTTTTAAACACTATTAAATTAACTCTAATTACAAGTTAAAATTATTTTAAAAAGGTCGATTAACACCCTCTTGACCATTTAACCATTCAACTATTAAGATCTAATAATATTTATAAAAGTGGGTTCCCCATATCTAGCATATTTTTCTATTATTTGTGCTAATGAAATCTAGAATTAAACATTCAAGGGGAAAATATATTTTTTGATATGGTAGGAATGAATATGAATTATGGTTAAAACGTTAAAGACCGCCACTTTTTTATGGAACTAATTATGGTTATTGGTAGTCTCACATAGAGTATTTTCTTAAACACTTAATAATTGAGAGTTATATAATCATATTGAAACTATAAAAGTTACATAAATTTGATCATAGAATAGTAGTTAGTAATGATTTAGTAAAGTATGTGATAAATTACAAGGTGATGAGTATTCAATATTTTGAAATTAATAGGAATGTGAATAGTAATATTTTTGTATGAAAAAACACATGAAATTTAGACAATATTGTAATTTACTCCTCTAGATTCTAATAAGATATAAAAACTAAACTAGTCATGTTAAGTGATGAGTGTCAAGTATTAAAAATAGGAGAATAAGAAACAGTTAACTAAATGTTTTATAGATTTACATGAATTATAAATATAATGAGTACTTTGTGATAATTCATATATAATTATACTCTAGTTAAAAGAGTTTTAAGAGCCTTACTTAATAAATGGAATTCTAAAAATATAGAAATTTAAAAAAATTAAAATTTCAAATAATATACATTATATGAGCTTATTGGATCCCTACTGTAATATGAGTTATTATTGACAATATTTCTCAAGAACAAAATTTTAAAAATATAGTTATTGGTTTTAAATAAAAAAGTCAGGTTACCACTCACTCTTATAATTATAAATTGAAAATTAGTGAAAGTGACTAAGTTTTATAGGTTTACCAAGGAATAAAAAAAGAAGTTCTACTCAAGAAAGAACAAAAATAATCACCCTCAAAATAAAGGAAGAAAAAAATGGTAATGATGATCATGAAGTTATATATTATGAGTGCGGAGAAATATGAAATATGAAGATTAACTTCCCAAGATCAATAATGAATAGAGAAATAAATAAAAATAAAAAAAGGAAAGAAAAAAATGGAAGCTGGTTGGAGTTATACATATGACTCAGATTCTATTAATGAATATTGTGCTGGGAATGAGACAGGAAACCTTTGTTTGATTGATTCTAGAAAGTTGGTAAGTGAATATTAATTCTCTTCCTCTTCAGAATTTTCGAAATAAGAGTTGTATAAAGGTGTTGATAGAATCAATCATAAAGTTGATAAGATTATTGGATTATTTAAAAGTCATATGAAAAAATATTAGGATGTTCTTTCTTAAAATTAAAAATTAAAAAAATATTCCTTTAAGATCAAATTATAAATTATATATAGGTATAGAAAGTGTTTATATTGAACATATAAAACATAAATATTTTTATTCAATATGTGAATAATCTCAAATAATTAATTTTTATTCTATTTTAAAATAAATTCATAGCCTTAGAAATGAATTTAAAAGGTAAAAAGTAGATCTGTTAAGATTTGTTCAAGGAATGGTATGTTCTGATAAGATGGTAAGAATTATAAAATTTATTAAATCAAATACCAGTCCTAGTTATGATAATCAATTACCGGAAATTGATAATACCTTTTTTAAAAGGTTCAAGTAGAAATGTTTAATGTGTTACTTATTTTAGATTTCACATGAAGAGTCATTATACAAATGAATGTTCCTTGATATTTCCAAATTATATTGGTAGTACAATGGCTTTTATCTCAAAATCATTGTCTTCTATATTTCCTATAAATTATTTCATGAAATTAGTTTGGGTTCCCAATAATTATTTTCAAACCCAATTGGACCCAAATTTATATGGGTTATAAATAATTCTCAAATCTATTTTTTGGGAAAATTTTCACGAAAGCATAAAAAAGGATTTGTGATACATGAATAGTATATATTCATGAAATATGAAAATTAATATTTCTAAATTTATTTGATTTAATAAATGTGATGGTGGTACTTTTACTTTAAATAATAATTAAAATGAGAAAAGTAAAAGGTTTTAGAGAATTTGGAATTTAAAATTCAGTTATTTTTTCAACAATTTTGTATATTAAAGTATTAAAATATAATTTAATAAGTATCTCAAACATTTGTGATGATAATATGATTAAAAAAATATGAAAATTACAAATGAATTTTTTTCAAAGAAGATTCTATCTTGTTTTATGAAATATGAAAATATAGTATTCATGTTGGTTCTTGGGGGTTTTGAACTACTTATCTGGGTTCATCCTGACTCAACAATTATCGTATTCAATAGATCATTATCATATTTTAAAAGTCATAAATTCCATGAAAAATGAAAATTTTCCAAAAAATATTCACAAAGATGTTATTCGAAACCAATAAAAGATATTTTCACATTAAATTTATATGTAATTTAAATAGATCATAAGAAATAATACACCAGTCTTTATATATTTCTTCAATTATGATGTTGATCATTCGAAATCCATTCTGGTAAACCATCATTTATCTTGTGTGATCCTAGTGTAGAATATCTTTATGGGTGATCCAAATGTGCTTCTATGATCTTCGAACAAAGATAATCAATTTTTAGGTGTTATCATAGAGGATTGATCATCTTGGGGTGTTCGTTTTGATCATTGGTACAATTCCTTCATGCTTAAAGAATCTTCCTTGAACTCTCATTATTGATTTAATGGAGGATGATGGTGAATCTCTTGAGTGTTATTTATTCTTGAGAGTGAGTTCTACATTTTATTGTGAAAAAAATTCTAAATTATGATCAAATTATACACAATATACATAATTGTCTATTTATAGTATCAATGTTAGGGTTAAAATATAATTTAATTGAACAATTTCCATTAAATAATATATTAAACTTTATATGACCACATTACATGTATTATTATTATTATTATTATTATTATTATTATTATCTCATAGTGTGCACTAACTAGAACAATGATAAATATTATTTTACCAGATTTCAAAATATTGTTTATTTCCAGAAAAAATATTGGTCTTCTAGTCCTCCTTGACATTTATAAAAAAATATTATATATCTGTATAAAAATTAATTAACTTGTGAATAAATATTTATTTAATTTATGGGATCAATAAATATTAAATAAAACTATTCCTTGATCTTGAGAAAAATATTTATTCCAATAATTAAATTCAAATATAATTTAATTGAGAAGAATGGAAATACAAATCGTGTGACCCTATTGGATTTTTTCTCATTTTAAATAGGAGGTTTAGCCAAAATTCCAAGATTAATATCTATAAAATAGTCAAAACCCAAGATAAATAAGTTAATTTCACAAAATATAACACCACACTTGAGCGCTCATTGTGTAATATATAATCTATTTTTCATGATGTCCCATCAAACAGGTTTCACACCTGTGATGTAAACCTATATGCTTGATTCATATTTAAATAACTTTATAGAATAAAATCATCATTACACTATGAACTTGGAGTTTAATGTGATAGTTCTATTTCAATCAAATGGTCAAGATATCAACTTCCATAAATATGGAATGGAAAAATACTTCCTTGAATTATTCATTAATAACACATCATTCATGATGTAGCCAATATACCCAAAATCATCATGAACTATTTTTCATCATGGTTTATGGAAATAAATCTAAGTGCATGATTTGTGCATTAATAATAATCAAAATGTATAAGGACCATTACACATGCTCACATATAGGAATATCAAATGACCCAAAAACATGTAGAATTCATACTGGCAGGGTTGTTCCCATAATATCCAGTCTTAAAGATTACCAAGTGTGAAATTTATGAGATAAATTTTCATTTACTAATAGGTACTCACACATTTATTTCAATTTTCTATATTCAATATCATATAATTTTATCTGACCATAAAACTAGGTTTAAGAATATCATCATGGAATTTTAGGGTTCTCATCATAGTGGATAACTACTATACACTTTAATGTGATAGATACTCTAATACATTATTACATTAATTTCACATAGAACTATGAATGATATGTGATAAGATATTTAAATTAATATTTATTTATTTGAATATACATGTAATCTAAAGTACACATATTTGGTTCTAGGACACCAAATTCAACACTCATACTTGTACTATATCCAACTAACAATGAATTTCAGTCTTCTATAACTCACATGATGATCATGTTTCTTTTGAGTTAAGGCTTTAGTCAATGGGTTCACCACATTACAATCCATGGAGACTCTTCTCACTATGACATCACCTCTATGATAAAAATCCCTCAATATATGATATTTATGATGTATGTTTTCCATTCGTTGATGTGATCTTGTCTCCTTTTCAAGTTCCACCAATGTAGTATTATCATAATAGAGTGTGATAGTATCTTTACTTATAGGAATTACATAAAGATATTAGAGGAATTTGAATATCCAGACTAATTTCCTGAGCTGCCCTATAAGTTCTAATATTCATAGAATCTTTTATATAATTTATGGCCATGAATTTCTTTGATCTCTTCCATATCAAAAAACCTCTATTGAGAGTGAAGATATATCCATACTATGATATGAAATCTTCTTGATCTATTTTGGAAAATATCATTTACATATACTACGATGACTAGATCCTTATCTCCTTTATAAACCAATAACATATCCTTGGTTCTGAACTATATTCCAATTGGAAGTCACCTATGTTGGATCATGTTATGTAAAATATGCACAGGAGGGAGGGGGGTGAATTGTGCCATTTCAAAACTTCTTCAAGGAATATTGATTATAATGAATTCTATCCTTTTATCTTAATAAGATTTATTATGTACTGGAAATAAATAGATATCATGATGCAAAGATTTATATTGGTTCGGGGCACAAAAATTCCATAGTCCACTCCACCAACTCACTTCTCTACGAGCTTGGCAATTTTCACTAGTTTGTCCTCTTTTCACAAGACCATCAACAATTGAGTGCAGGCAGTTGATACTTTTACAGTTTAAGGATAAAATAGAGCCTTCTGGTTCTAAACACAGAATAGATCAAACAAATTAGTACAAGAATCTAGAACTCAAAATAAAAGATTATTTGAAAAAAACTTTCTGGTTGATCTCCACAATTGTAGCAATACACAACTGACAATGAATGATTCATCATTTTTAGAAATGTTGTTCTTCAGATAAGAGTAGTTCTGAATCGACCCGGTTGCAATTGATCTTGAAATATATTCAGAAACAAATTAGGAGTAGTTTGATGATATATTTTTTATGTAGAATAAGTTAATATCTAACATTTAATTCTTTGACATAAAACATAATCAGATCATTCTTTGTAGTAACATATCTCAAAAACATCTCTTTAAATAATCAGTATATATCTGCCTTTTTTGAAACTTGAATATATACAAATTTGAATCTTGTAAACATCATGAAATTTAAGAGATATATTTTCACCCCTAGAATCATACAAAAACCTAGATACATAGAATATATAGAATAAAGACGAGTGCTTTATTTATAAATTCATATCCACAAAAGTCGCCTGACTGATTGTAATATTAAAATATTTGAATAACAGAGCAATCGAAACTTCCCTTAATAATAGACATGTAATCCTCCTCTAAAATCTATCCTTTTAATTGAGAATGAATAGCTTTAAATCAGTTCAAGATGCGCTTTAAAATCGGGCCTTGAATATAGCTTGAAATTAGCCGAATATTCCGCAAAAAAATCATTTCATGATAATGTAGTAAATTTAAATATATGATACTTGAAGAAGTTTAAGCGTATGGTTCCAAATGTATGGTTGATTACAAATATAAGTTTGATGATCCATACTTTTGTCTTTTCCTTCAAAACATATGGTATAAAAGTCAGACTTTTCTCTTATTCAGAATGTAAGGTACATTATCCACACTTCTTGATAAAACGTAAGGTTCATTACAAAAGTAGGGTTGATGATCTATAATTTTTTTGAAGAAAACGTAAGGTTCCATACTTATATAAGTTTCATCATCCATAATTTTCTCATATAAACAACGTATGGTTCCTTCTAAATGTAATGTTCTTTGAACATACTTTTTTGTTAACGTAAGTTTGATTAACCATACTTTTTTGAACTCTTGTAAAAATAAACGTAGAAGTTAATCCTTATTCTACACTCTCCAACGTATGGTATGAACAGTGTTTCTAGAACACACTAAATATATTTCTGAATACTTTGAAAAATATTTCACATGAATCATATGCTTTAATATTATTCCCATATTTTGAATATAAAGAATATTAATTTCTTGAAATATACTTAATGTAAAATCATTATAATAACAAATAAGGTTATTTGTGAGCATCAAAAGCATCATAAAAATATAGAGTATTGTTGAAACAATACATGCTCATAAATCTACCCCTTTTTGATGATCACAAAATCCATAAGAAATTATTTATATAAAATGTATAATTTTACGAGGACAAAAATATTTGTTACTTCCAAATGTTTGTGTTTATTCAAATTTCTCCCCCTTTTTGTGATATCAAAAAGAATGATCGAAAAAGGTATATAACACATTTAATTTAGTACTGAACATATAAGAAAATGTTATAATAAAATGTTTATCAATAAAGAAATATGGATTTTTTTAGGCAATCTAATATAGACATAAACAAAAGTAAATACTTATCAAATATAATAAATAAGAAATTTCATTGAATAAAGATTATCTTGTACATGAATGAAAAATAATCAAGGTTATTGGGATAAGGGTTTGAAAAAGGGTATTTTAGTGACTATAAATAATATCTTTAAATTATTACAACTATAACCTTAATCACTTCATGACACCATCTCCCAGCTGAATGATCAGATCCCTTACTTCCAAGGTCAAATGAATATCTTCAATGAGGTTTACTCTGAAAAATTCATGCAAATGTTCTTATTTCTCCATAAACTATTTTAGCTTCTTAGTGAATCTGTTCAGCAATTTTCTAATACTTAGTTCACCGGAGGTAAGATGATCAACAAGTAATTTCTGATTGTCCAACAAGACCGAAAAAAGAGTTCTATTACACTGTAAATCGTGAAACCTTTTATTCCTGTTTCTCATTAAAGATGTAATGGCTTGAAATATCTTGATTAAATAAAGTGATGTACCTGATGTACTGGCTTGAATTCCTGTGACAGTTTCAAACTGTTGCTCCATAAAGGTTTTCAAATCTTCCAAATCAGATTTCAGTGCAACTTCAAATTTTAGCTTTGCAACCTCTGCTAGCAATTCTTTCCTAAAAACATCAACTTAATTCTTTGAAACCGATTTGTCCTTCAGATTTTAAAATCTATGTTTCTCATTCTATAACTCTTTTCACAAAGCAACATTCTATTCTTGATCTCTATTAAAATTTCTGCAAAGTTCCTCAACATTATCTGACATAAAATCAGAGGCACCTTGTGCTTGATTCACAGCTGCATCGTCTAAAATCATTGGTAAAGATTAAGCATCTAATTTTTTGTATTCGTTAGTTGCTCAACTAATTTGTCTCTAGAATTCTCAACCAAGAAAGATTAATTCAGAACTTCAGTATGTATTTCAGAGAAATTTTCATGAATAAGTCATTCTTCATTCTAGACTTATAAATGGAGGTGCTTATCCTGAGAAATTTATTCTTGGATTTATTCTTTAATTTGTTATACATAGTCAATATTATCCACAGATTGATCGATAATTTCCATTTCCTTAGATTTTTTATCTTGAGGAACTTCCTCAGTTCTTGTATCTACTTCAACCTGAGGAAAAATTTCTACTTCTACCCGAGAAGCATCTTCTTCTTAAATTTCTCCTTAAATCGATTCTCTCACAAATGTATAACTTATAATGTATCTAGTTTCAATAAATGTCTCTATAGAAGTTTCATGACCAACTACTCTCTTCCGTGATCTAAAAAGTTTTCCCTGACTTTCTTCATCAGTAGGTTCATATTCTACATCAAATCTTAGTTTTCTTGCAGTCATAGAAACATCCCCTATTCTGGATTCAACCATACCTTCCTTAGATTTTTCATGTTTCTCCCCCTGAGAAGATTTTTGATCCTCATCAGTGACAACATGCATGATTTTTCCTTTCATCGTGCTCCAAAAAAATCTGAGCTTTCTCAAAGTTCCAACATTTAGCACATTACTATGATGGCATCTGAATCTTGTTTCAATCAGTCTCACCATGTATTTCTTAAACAACAGCTTTGATATAATCCTTCCCTAAGGATAAAAACTCATCCTAGCCTCAGGTTGAAAGCTGTAACTCAAATATATAATCATATAGTGTAGAAAATTAAGATTAATATCACTTAAAAATAGAAACATAATATACATATTTGTAAGTATAATTTTCTCTATTTTTGACATCCTTGGGGATATCCCATTATGAATAAACTTAACTAAAATTTTCTGATCAGGTACTGAATCTTTGACTAACATTTTTCTTATGTTAGTAGAACCAAATAGAAACAACATTATATCTTCATATTTATGATTTTTTTCCCCGATGGATTTCAGATCGAAGTGAAAAACTCCATCATGAAGGAATTTTAATATTCTTACAATTTCAACAGAACAAATTGATAACTCTATATCTTTGATCTTCACAACAATCGAATCTTCCATATCTCCCAAACTAAATCAAACATATTTAAACAAATTTCTTAACCCAACTTCATATAGAAATTCAGTGTAGTCCTCACTAAACGTTTTTTTAAAACCATGAAAGGATAACACTTGTTTCAGTATTAGATTCATCTGATACAACCATTCCAGATCAACGAATTTTCCCAGAAGTATTTTCCATCCAGTTTTATGCTGACACATTGCATCCCTGGTTTCGCCTTCTTCGATTCTCTTTGTTTTTTCCATTTTTATTGATAATATTTGAAGGTTTGAGATTCTAGGGTTTCGAAGGTGTGATAAGAGGAAGACTAAATAGGTTAAGGGTTTCGATAGTTCGAAAGTTTTTGAGAAAAAGAGCAGTTTTTGGAATTAGAAACGGTTTCTGACGATCTTTGATTCTCGTGTCATTACATACACAATAATTATTATAGAATTAAAAAATAAATTAAACACTATGCGGAGTATGTAAGATTTATTACAGGATAAAAATAAAAGTGTTAGTTATTAAATATGAATTACTAAATTATTTTAAAATAATTTGATCAAATAAAATTAATATTAAAAATAAATAAGAATTATTTAAAATTAAATAAGCCTAACCCACCCATAATAAAATCAAAACTTGCAGTGGGAAGTGGTTTAGTAAAAATATCAGCTAATTGAAATCAACTATTTATACATTCTAAAAATATATCCTTTTTAAAAACATAATCTCTTAGAAAATGATGTCTAATATCAATATGTTTAGTTCTAGAATGACTAATAGGATTTTTTTTGAAATATTTATAGCCCTAGTATTATCACATAAAATAGGTGTATTGTTAAAATGTATTCCAAAGTCTATAAGAGTGTTTTTCATCCACAAAACTTGTGCACAATAACTACTTGTAGATACATATTTTTCCTCAGCTATTGATAAAGCAACTGAGTGTTGTTTCTTACTAGACCAATACACTAACACTACTGGGAATGGGGTTTATCCCACACATATATTCCCAAGGTTTTTTAAACTGTGAGAATTGGTTGTTTTTATTCATCTTTACCCACGGTTTTATTAAAACTGTGGGTATTAAAAAATCATCCTTCCCTAAGTATCGGGCTCTTCCTTAGGCTCCTCCTCACTCGGCGCTCCCCCCATCCAACCCTACCTCCCCGACCCTTGCTGTCGGCCCTGTCCTCCCCTCCCCAACCACCACCTCCCAGCCCTCTCCTCTCCTCTCAGACTCCCCTCCCCGACCTCCGCCTCCCAGCTCCGCATCCCAGCTCTGTGTCCCGGTTCTGCGTCCCGGCTCCTTGTCCCGGCTCCGCGTCCCGGCTCCGCCTCTCGGCTCCGCGTCTGGGCTCTACCTCCCGGCTCCACATCCCAGCTTCTGACCTGGACCTCCTGTCCTTCGCCTCCACCTCGACATCTCTTAAACAAGGTAATTTTACTTGTGATGCTCCATTAATGTTATGGGAGGATATCGATAATTCTTGGTTGATTATAGGGGTTACCATGTGTAATGATTAACCTCTAGGATTTGAATTTGTAGATACTGGTTGATTTAAGTGTCACATAGATATCTATAGATTAGTAAAATTGGGAATTATTTATGATAGAGTTGGGGTTATCATAAATATCAACTTATATATATTATGTATGCTAACAGTCCTCATGTCTGAATACATATCTTCATAAATTAATAACAAGACAAATAAATATATTATAATTAATGATAAAAATTAAAATATATGAAAATGTATGTTAGTTATAGGATGGAGATACTAGTGTGGTACTCTATATGTGGAATGTGAAGTTGTAAATGGTTCTCAATCAATAGGTAGGTGTGGAATAAGAAAATATTCTCTTATAATATTGATTTTCATGGGCGATGGAAGATGTAAAAATGGGGTTATAGATAATGATAGATCAGAATTTTTTTGATCCATACATGATGTAGTAATATGTGTGAAATGACACAACAATTCACTCATCTTATGTTATAAAATCCTTGATTGGATTCCTTATGTCCTAGAGAAATCAGCAGTGGATCTATATCAACACCAACATCTAGGTATGGGGGAATTTATATCTCAATTTCCATCTTAGGATCCATAAAATCCTTGATTGGATTCCTTATATCCTCAAAAATGGGATCAAAAAGTGCCAACAACAGCCCAAATCATTCCCATTCCATAGGTCCATGGTAATTTTTATCATTATTATCACCCCTAAAGGAATTAATCTTCTCTAGTTTTGAAGATAATTATCAATGGTCAACATCCCAATCATTCCTCCCACTATGAGATACACCTCTTTCATTTTGGGTCTGCTCGACAAGTATGATTGGAAATTCCCTTATGGTCACTATTAATAGACCAAGGTAGGGGGAATTTACAATAAATGAAGTTAAAAACCATAAGTTTCATAAGACAAAATGGACTAATATGACCAGGGGTCAGATAAATGACCCTAATGAAACCCTCAAAGGAGGAGTAAATAGTGGATAATTTCCCTTTTGCGTGGAGAGTGATGGGGTAAATCCCACTACTTGATACACCTTAGTGAACATCATCATAATTAATATAAAAATTGATGTCAACCAAGATTTAAAAATATAGGGGAATGATGTGGAAACTATTCATTTAGGGGTAGGTGATGTGGATGAACAAACTAAGGCTACACATACACGTAATCAGAGAAATATGTAGAACATGGCACCTATGAATGAGTAATTTCCCTCTCCTCGATGGAACTCTACCTAGGATAAAGGGAAATGTGTGGATACATACAAATCACTACCTAGGGGAACTGAAATTACCTCTATAGAGGAACTACTAGCACAATAAGATAATTTGATATAGAATCTCAGATATATCGATGAGGAACTATCAGGGACAATATTTCTGCTGGCTATCGTCTTCAAAAAAGGACAAAACACTCTCATCACATACATCAAGAGAGGGATAATATGCATTAAATGGTGTAATTTTAATGTTAGGTTGGGTATAGATACAAAAAATTGATTTACATAAATGAAGAAGTTTTGAATGATTACGACTTTCCTCTATTATAGTGACAACATCTTCCCCATTAGAGCGATCATTCAGTCTTAGCATAGATTGAGAATCAATGAGATATGAAGGTGGGTCCACCTCATTAATACTTTCCCAATACCTGTAGTTAGAAGGTGTCCTAGACAATAATACCTCAAGAACTCCTCAACACCACTGAATCATTGGATTCCAAAATGGAATCCATTGAAGGGAGGAACACCCCATACAACCCAAAAATAAGTTATATCCCGAATGTGTGGATAAAACCTTTACCCTATCCAACTTTTACAATACTATATTCTAAAGCCTTGATTTTTTTGGGAGATCTAAAATTACATCTCGCACACTTCATGTCCTAAAGAGACTTTATGATGAGCCCCTAAGATCAGTAGGAGGAAACAAAACTAAGATGTTTTTGTATGTAATTTGGAAGGACCAACCTTATTTTAGTAAAACAACCTTTCAGTAGGATCCGTTTTGGAATGTAAATTTATTCGTTATCAATTCCTAGATCATTTAAACTCTATGTTAATGAAAATAATGATTTTTTTCCTCACAGATTGCAAATAATGTGAAAGTGATAGAGTTTCTTACTTCATCGCTAGATGGAAAAGTTTAACATATTCACTCAGAATGCCTTTATCAAAAAATAAATGGATGGAAATTTGTGATGGGAATATTTAGGATGAGCTACAAAAAGCTTTTATCTTGATGAATTATCTAGGAAGATTCTATGAGTTTTCAGAGACAACACAATGCTTAGAAGATTCCATTTAAAAAATCTAGGCCAAATCTTGGCCGACACCCATGACATAGGGAAAAAGGACTAGTAAGGTAGATAATGCTTCTCTTACCCTAAAAACAGTAGTATTTCCAATTCAAGCACCTATGAAGGCCCTAAATCTCATGACACCTCCCATTGAGTGGAATTAACAAAAAATTCTCCCTTAAATGGAAGAAAAAAGTGATCTGGGTCACCCATGACTTGAGGAACGGATGGAAAAAGTGTATTACTTATTAAATGAGAAGTTTTATAATTATTTCCTTACATACATGGAAAATAACATAATCAAGATACAAAAACCTAAGAAACCTAATGAGGTCAACCTCACAGACCATCATGTCTACTATTCTTTTTATAGGAGATTGGTCGACACCATTTAAGGCTGATTTGTCTTCAATGACATTCTGAAGAGCACAGTTGATTATAGATAGATGATATTAGAGAAGGCCCCAACATAGGTGGCATATTTAACCATTACACATACTAGAAGAAGAGGGTGTCTATCAAGAAAAACTAACTATGTGTAGAAAAAAGGTTGGATAAATAGATGACTCGAAAGACACTTGACCGAGGTCATACCTCCTCCAATGGCCTGAAGGCCTTCAAATTTTTGTTAAGATAAGACTTCATTTTAAGGGATGAATTGGAAAACCCAAAGACATCATGAATTGAGACTAATAATTCCCTAAGGGTCAAGGAAAATAAAACCAGATTGACAACATAAAAACTACCCCTCCCCAACATTTGAATGTGATGAAGCTCTCCACCATTGAAAAGTGATTCAACAAGCAAGTGTCCTGTGTCAAAGAACAGTCTCGATCTGATGGCTGACGCCATACCCTCTCAAATGACCAAATCCAGAAAACACTGTATAGATGAACTGAAAGATCTAAATCATCTCTTGGGGCTATTTCATGTGGTCATGACTTGTTGCAAACCATCCGATGAAAAACCAGGAAGACCAAGCTCATACCATCCTAAGAGAATAGATTTGCAAACCAATAATGATCACAACACATAGGGAGGAATAATTTAATATTCATTGTAACACACCAGGATTTTTTTTCTATGTCTAATTTTATTTCTCTCTGATATATTACTTTTCACAAAACACCAAGCTAAAACAAATTCCCAAATATTATTGTATTTTATTGACCTATTTTGAACAACCTAAATAAATGATAAATTAACATTCATTCTTATTTCAAAATAAATAATTCATTATTTTATCGACTGGTACAATAACATTTTAGTTGAATGCATTTGGAAAATCATGCTCAATTAATTGTTTAAGCATGCTAGACTATATAAGACACATTATGACCATATATAGTGCTTTATCTGAAAAATACCATTTATAATTTATTTTTAACATAATTATATGAGTACATACATAATTCTTAAACCAATCATGGAATGATTCTTAATTAACATACTAAATTTTATGACCAGTAACACATGGAAATCATCTTCAAATCTTGATAATGTATGTTCCATAAATTATGAAAAACAATTAGTTAAATATTTTTTTTAAAATTTAATGTTTTTTACTATGTATTAACGTAACATTTCAATGTTATATTTAAAGGTGAATTGAAAAACATGTAATAGTTTAGAGCATTATTTTTTAAGAGAAGAAACCAAACCATTTACATAGATTTTAATCAGTGCTGGAGATTTAAATATAATTTATCATTTGTTTGTTGTTATTCTTATTATTTCTAGATATTATTTATTATCCTTGTAAGGGAAATAGATCTCATATTTCTTATCCAGGTTTAGTATTTACAATTATATCCAATGTGATCCTTTCTAGATTTACATGGAAAATAAATATGGAAAGATGGTTTATCCTGATCATTCTTATTATTGCTACTTATTCAATCATGGACTCCTCTTGTCATTAAATATGTTTTGCTAGCTACTAATATGCATTGATTAATTTAATAATAAAATTGATTGTAATGAATTTTTTAAATATGATTTACATTATTGATTGAATGATAATTTTTTTTCTTGTTATAGAATGGATAGAAGATGGATGTATCGTACCGATCAGATTTTAACTGAGTTTCAAAGTAATTTGGAGAATTTTTTAGATTTTTCTTTTAACAATGCGTCAGATGGAGGATGTATATAGTGTCCCTGCTATAATTGTGTTGGAAGACCATGGTTAAGATGAGAAGAAGTTAGTTACCATTTAACGAAATTTGGATTTCATGCTAACTATAATGTTTGGTTTCACCAGAGAGAGACGAGTCAATCTTTGATTTTTCATAAACGAAATGAACAAAGTGACATGGAGAATTTGATATTTGATCAGTTTCCATATGTGCATCATTCCGAGAGAGATAACATGTCGGTGAAAGAAGACAATGATATCAGTACACACGAGGAAAATGTTGAAGACGATGATGTTGAGAGAGTGAAAAATTTATTGGATGATGCCAGAACTACAGTATATCAAGAATGTACTAAAATGACCAAGTTGGAATTTTTAATGCGGTTATATCATGGAAAACCCATGTATGGGATTTCAAATACCGCCATTGATTATATTCTTACATTTTTGAATGACTTGCTTCCTGATGGTGCAGATATTCCATCCAATCATTACATGGCATGGAAGTTAATTAAGCAGCTTGGATTTGCTACTAATAAAGTCCATGATTGTCTGAAAGATTGCAGTTTATATTTGGAGAAAACAGCTGATCGTAATGACTGTAAAGAATGTGGTACATCTCGATGGAAGACAAATGCAGATGGAACACCATCTCGTGTGCCACAGAAAGTCATGTGGCACTTTCCATTGATTCCCAGACTTCAAAATGTATTCATGTATCCAGAAATCTCAGTTAATATGAGATGGAATGATGTTGAGAGAATTAAAGTTAATGATGAGCTGGTTCATCCTGCAGATGGATTAGCATGGCGGACATTTGATGCACAACATCCTGATTTTGCAGTTGAGGTGCGTAATGTCAGATTGGGCCTATCATGTGATGGTTTTAATCTGTTTGGTCAGATGCTTACTGCTCATAGCACGTGGCCGGTTTTTATTCATGTTTATAATCTTCCTCCAAGGATGTGTATGAAAAAACCTTTCACTTTCTTGAGTATACTGTTATCTGGACCTTTGGATCCTGGTAATGATATAGATGTCTACTTGCAACCTTTAATAAAAGAGTTGAAATAACGTTGGGATTTAGGTGTGCAAACATTTGATGCTTCTTCAAAGAATACGTTTCAGATGCGTTCTGCCCTTCTATGGACCATAAATGATTTCCATGCCTATGAAATGATGTCTAGGTGGAGCACGAAAGGAAAACTATCATGTCCCATTTGTATGAAGAATACACGATCGAGAAGGCTTAAATATCATCGTAGTTTTAGTTTCATGGGGCATCGTCGATTCTTGACAATGGATCATCAATACAGGAAGAATTGTCGGAGGTTTGATAATAATGTTGACACTGAAGAACAACCTCAACGTATGTCAGGAAGTGATGTGCTTGATGAATTGAAAGATTTCAGCTTTTCATTGGGGAAATGTCAGTTGAAATCTCGAAAGAGGAAGAATGATGATACTGAAGTCACTTACAATTGGAAAAAGAGAAGTATTTTTTTTGTGTTTCCATATTGGTCTTCTAATTTGTTACGTCATTGTTTAGACGTAATGCATATTGAGAAAAATATATGTGAAATTTTGCTTGCAATTCTTTTGAATATTAAGGGTAAGACCAAAGATGACCTCTGATCTCATCGGGATTTATTGGATTGGGGTATTCGACCAGAACTACATCCTGTTTGTATCAGTCAAAACAAATGGAAAGTTCCTTGTGCTTCTTATGTGATGACACCGGCAGAGAAAGATAGATTTATGGAAATATTGGAGAATATCAAGGTTCCAGATGGCTATTCTAGCAACATATCTAAACGAGTCAACATAAGACATTTGAAATTGAAATCCCTAAAAACTCATGATTATCACATCCTGCTTCATGAATTGATTCCAATAGAAATTCGGCATTTGCTACCCAATAATGTAAGAGTGGAAGTGATTCGGTTGTGTCATTTTTTAGAGACCTTTGTGCTAAAAGGTTATCCAAATCATTGTTGATTAAAATGCAGCAAGAGGCTCCGTTAATTCTGTGTGAGTTGGAAAAAAATTTCCTCCATCCTTTTTCACTTGCATGTTGCATTTAATAGTTCATCTTCCAACTGAGACACTTCTTGGGGGACCAGTCACTTTTCGGTGGATGTATCCCACTGAAAGAAATATGTGCACTTTGAAATCATATGTCCGAAATAAGAATTATCCTAAAGGTTCCATTGTGATGAGTTATTTGGCCCAAGAATGTATGGATTTTTGTTCAATGTATTTGCCTGATGTGAGCACAAGACATAATCGACCAATGAGAAATGAAGATGATCAGTATGAGGAAATTCAGCCCTCATTTCCATCTCTTCCCCAAACAGGTGGAATTGTCGGGTCATATACATTGGTTACATTGAGCTTTGAAGAGCAGAATATGGCACATCGAACAGTCTTGTTTAATTGTGGTTTGTTCGATGCCTATATCAAGTAAGTAGTTTGAATATATATATGTTATCTTATACGATATCTTATCACATATACCTTATACTTTTATTGTCATTTTTTGTAGAGAACATAAACAAATTATAAGTAGAGATCATCGGTCTTTGCCGTTGAGAAGGAGAGAGGTTATGCATAGCCAAGAGTTCCCAGCTTGGTTGAAATCAAAGGTATGACCATTACATTATATACCTTCAAATATAGATATATATTTAATTATATTACTCATATGTATTTCAGGTATTGAGCTTACCTGCTGACTTCATTTCTCAAGAATTAAGAGCATTGGCTTTTGGTCCCAATTCTTTGGTTCGTGACTGAAAATATTTAATAATCAATGGATATAAATTTGTTACAACTGATAAAGTGGTGAAAATGAGAACACATCATGATGGCGTTATGTTAACTACTAGAACAGATTGTTATGCCAGTGCATCAGATAGTCGACCTCGATATGAAGATGTGTATTATTATGGACTGGTTGAGAAAATATTGTTATTGGATTACTACTCTCAAGGTCGAGTCACTATGATGAAATGTAAATGGTTTTATTCAATGACACGACATGGTACATTTATTGATGATTGCGGATTTAGAGTTATTGACATGAGTCGATTCCTGCATACTGATGAACCATACATTTTGGCATCAATGGAAAAACAAGTGTTTTATGTGAAAATCATCTGAAACCTGATTACGGTGTCATTAATGAAGTAATCCCAAGACATATTTTTCATGATGTTGGGGATGAAATTGTCACCATTGACGCCCCCATCGGTGTTATCCAAAATATTGTATTTGATGACAAAATTGTCCCATTGTGAGAGATGATGTTGAACCTGAGGTAGTGGAGGGTAATATATAAAAGAAACCATATATATTCAGAGTTCATTCAGTTTACATTGACATGCGTTTCTCAGGTTGGTACGAATGTAATTACTATAATTTAGTTTTATTTTGGAATGATATGTCTTTTTTAGTATTGTTTGGTTTCGTTTCATTTAATTATATTTATTTCAATTCAGAAAACTGGGTTTAAAATGTGGTTTCCAAAATTGTATAACTTGGTTGTAAATTATCATTACTGAAAGATGTTATGACATTTTTTGTCTTCTTTGGCTTCTAATTTGTATGTATGATTTGTAAAAATTGTTTCTAAAAAATATTTATTTCATTCTTATACATATTATGAAGAAAACTACAGAAGCTCACAAGAAAAGATTATTTGATGTCGATCCTGTTAGACACGAGCGTGAGTTATCTTCAGTGAGTATAATAATTATAATATTTTTCTTCCGCATTACATATAATATGAAGTTCATATTTTTGATCAAATTTATTTTAGGGACATATAACTTCAGAGATTCCTCTTCCTAGTATGGGACCGAGCAGGGATCCTCCAAGACCTAGGCGGAGCTCCCGTCTTACCACTCCCCACAATGACCCATCAGTGGACATCCCATCTACCACACATGTCCACCCTCCACTCGAGACCACTGGGATGTTCCCATACATTCTACCATCATCATCCCATTTACCCTCTATTTCCCATTCCATGTCCACACCGACTCGACCGATGTTCTCACCTCCACAATTTCCATATCCATTCATGTATCCCCATACCTACTACACATATTCTGACATGTCTATGCCACCTCCTTTTCCTACCATCCATCATACACATATTGAGTCTGTTCCTTTAGTTTCCAGTCCTGTTTATGAAGATCAGCTGGAGCATGTTGTGGAATAGATACTTCCTTCAGAGGATGCTGATCCAGCACAGTCCACGGATGCCTCACAGCCTATTCAGGATCCTGTATCAGGTTTTTTTATTATAAATGTTTCAAATTATAGCATTTCACTTTTTTCTTATTGTATTGTCACTTAACTCTTCTCTTTTCACCTCTTATGTTATTTAGTGGGATCTTCTAGTAGGTGACGTGGGCACACTCAAATGCGGGATGCCGGGAATCGTGAAACTCAGATTATGGTGGATTACAATCCTCAAAATCAAATGGTAGGTAAAAATTCTAAGGATTGTAGAAGTTTCATGGCTAATTTAGCCAAATATCATGATATCGTTCCGGTGGAACCGGTCTCATGGAGACATATCAGTGCTGACATCAAGGATAGGGCATGGGCACGGATATGGGTACAGAAATTTTATAAATTTATATTTTTATTAGTAATGTATTTATATGACTTAACATTTTCATTGTAGATTCGATTTAACTTTCCTAACGGTGAAGCTGCCAAAGCTACTAGGTTGAGTGATCTTGGAGAGTATTGGCGGTCATACAAGTATGAGTTACATATTGGTTGGAGGAGCAGAGTGGGTACCGAGTTAGAGGGTGTACCCACAAACCCTGACTGTCCAAAAAGTCAATATCAAAAAATGATCACATGTTGGAAGACTGAAAAGTATAAGGTACTACCCATCTTTAATGGTTTTTATATAAAATTTAATTCTTATTAATTGTGTTGTTTTTTTCTTAGGAAGTGTCAGCGAAAAACAAAAACAAAAAAAAACAAAAATGAAATGATATATCTACACACATTGGGGCGCACTACAACGCCCGATCATGAGAAGCAGCTGGTACGTTCAATCCAATTTTTTGCATTTATCATATATGGTTGTAATCTAAATTTTTGCATTTCTCATATGCATCAAGCTGAATGGGTCATTGAAGGTCCTGTACCTTGTGACAAATTATTCTGCTTCAGTAGGAAAAGAAAAGATGGAACTGCAGTTAATTCACAAACACAAGAAAAAATTGTATGTTTTTTTATATATATTTCAAACATTTATACGAAATTCATAATTTAATATGTGTATAATTTCAACAGTCTTCCTTGGAGGCCATGGATGAGGAAGCTGACAACTTAGGGCCAAATGATCATTTGAGTCAAGTGTTAGGTGTGGAGCATCCAGGAAGAGTCTGTTGTAGACCAGGCAAAAACATTGTCCCCCTCTAGGTATTGGTCATCATCGTACTCATCTAATGCCTCTATGCCCTCTGAGTTGGAAAGTACGCGTGCTGAATTAGCTGCGACAAAGAAAATAGTATTAGAGGAACGTGAAAAAAGTAAGCTAATGAATGAACAATTCATGAAAGCTATGTCAATGTTGAGTCTGTCACTACCACCAGAGGTTGCTTCCACTTTTGATTCATGTATAGAATCAATGCGCTCTTTACATAATGCCTCGGGTGATTCCCACGAGGGTCCTAGTGGCAATGATGGTAGTGGCGATAGAGCTGGAGAGGATGTTGTTGATGCTGTTGTTGGGGATGAGATTGCTGCTGATGATGATTATTATTATATTGTTGTTACTGGTGATGATGATGCTGATGATGTTGCTGCTGATGATGATGATGCTGAACATGGGGATAATGATGATGGTGATGGGGGGATATTAATCCCCTCCATTTTTGACTTAGCAGAGAGATTGTGTTGGAGTTTTAATTTTTTTTGTATTGGTGGAGTTCTTGTATGTGAATTTCATTATGCAATGAAATGCGTTTTGGTTTATGTTTTCATCGGGGGTGTTATTTGGAAATTCTTTAGGTAATATTCACATTCCATTTTTGTTTTTATGGTTTGGTGTGTTAATTATTATCTCCCCATCTAATCTTGGCCTTAGCAGTGGAGGGGAGGCTTGGGATGGGGGGCTGCAGTGGAGGGTTGGTGTGGGGGGGGGGTGGCAGGGGAAGGTTTGGAGGGGGGGTGCAGTGGAGGGCTGGGAGGGGAGGGGGATGCATTCAAGTAATCTCTTTTTCATATACTCGACATGCAGAGGATGTTCATCAGGCGAGTATGACTGTCTCCTCCACTTTGAAGCAGAAGATCTCATCTATTGAAGGCGTTGATAAGGTTTAGTTTCTTTTGATCTTTTTCTTTAAACGTAAAGACACTGATTGGTTTGTTCTTGAAGGGTGCGCTAGAAACAAAAAGCAAGTGCACGAGTGAGGTGGATGTTAACAAAACTACCCAGAGCAGCCAATTTAATTGAATCTTGACCGATGTGTTCCTCACCCCGCAATAGGTATGTTCTCGTAATATCATTGAAATAATCTCCTAGACAATTTGCAGTATTTCCCTTCACATAATACTTTTTCATACGTTATTATGCACATCATCTTTTAAGATGAATATTGATTATTTTTATTTATATATTGCAGGTGACTCACTCTGCACAAGAAGAGATCAAGGGAATCCTGCACTAATAAGTTCCAGATCTCTACAACAGGTATGTTTTCCAAAAATTGTGGAATTAACCTCCCTACCATGCATCATTTTTCATTTTCATTTACACACTATATGAATGCAGGTTATTGGTCATAAAATCATGGAGTTAACCTCCCTTTCATCCAACATATGAATGCAGGTGATATGTTTTCACTATTGACTCCACTGTATATTGATTTTTGTGGTTCATGTCTAAGAGTTTCTAGACATACTTTGATTGTTCTCATCCCAACATAGTGATGAACCTAAATATTGGTGAATGTGCATGGGATGATGGAATGAATGCCTTTTATTTACAAGCATGGAGAAGAAACTTAAGAGATGTGTATCATTTATGTCTCAGCGAGGATTGATGAAGGTATTTTTTTCCCAGCTAACTCTTCAACAGGATAAGATTTATGGACATTTATATTGTTTACAACTCAAGTAGTAAATGATATAGTGATAATCACATTCTTCATGAGTTTGACTGGTATTTCTTGTGTTATAATCTGTTTTGTATTACAGTGAGTTGTATTACCTTAAATAAACATACCTTAAGGGAACATATTTAGTTGGACATCCGATTTTAGATTTGTTTTCTGTTATAATCTGTTCTGTAATACAGTGAGTTGTAGTACCTTATCAAAATTTTAGGATGTTTTCTAACAGTTGCAGTACCTTACCTGGTTGGGTCTGCATCCAAATAAAACATGTCATGCATCTACATATTTCATGTAGGGAGATTCAGGGGGAGGGTTGGGAAGTGGGGAGGGAGGGGGAGGGGATGGGCAAGGGGGGAGGGGGAGGGGGATGGGCAGGGAAAGGGCTAGGCAGGGGGGGAGGGGGAGGGCTGGGTAGGGGGGAGGGGGAGGGCTGGGCAGGGGAGGGCTGTGCAGGGGGGAGGGATGGGCTGTGGGGAGGGAGGGGGAGGGGCTGAGCAGGGGGAGGGGGAGGGCTGGGTAGGTGGAGGGCTGGGTAGGGGGGATGGGGAGGGATGGGCAGGGGGGAGGGCTGGGCAGTGGGGAGGGAGGGGGAGGGGCTGGGCAGGGGGAGGGGGAGGGCTGGGCAGGTGGAGGGCTGGGCAGGGGGGAGGGGGAGGGCTGAGTAGGGTGAGGGATGGGTAGGGGGGAGGGTGAGGGCTGGGCAGTGGGGAGGGATGCGGAGGGGCTGGGCAGGGGGGGATGGGCAGTGGGGAAGGAGGGGGAGGGGCTGGGTAGGGGGGCTGGGCAGTGGGGAGGGAGGGGGAGGGGCTGGGCAGTGGGGAAGGAGGGGGAGGGGGAGGTGCGGAGGGGGAGGAGCTGGGGGAGGAGCTGTACACAGTGTTGACTTATCCACCGTCGCTAAAGGTATGGTTTTACCACACCATTTTTTACATCATGATAAGTTTTCTTTTTACTCAACTGCATCCTCAAATATCCAATTTAACCCCAGACTCATATTTTAATAATATGATGCAGTAGGACTTCAAGTGCTCCCAGAAATGAATTTGCAGCTGATTTAGATGATTACCATGGCGCATTAGAGGATCGACCACTCCCAGGACTCACCTTTCTTCAGCGTCATCTGAACAATCATCAATGGGGCACTGTCTTCCACTTGAACGTAAACACTTATGGCTGCTATCATTAAACCTGACATTTCTGACTATTTATTGCAGCACAAATGCTATGTTTCCTCTCTGTTTCCGGCCATAATTGGTATGTGGGATGCAGAGTGAATCAACATTCTGGAAGCTGAAAGTGTTCTTGAAGGGTGCGTTGGAAACACAAAGCAAGTGCACGGGTGAGGTGGATGTTATCAAAACCGCCCAGAGCAGCCACTTCAATCGAATCTTGACCAATGTGTTCCTCAACCCGCAATAGGTATGTTCTCGTAATATTGTTGAAATAATCTCCTAGACAATTTGCAGTATTTCCCTTCGCATAATACTTTTTCATACGTTATTACGCACATTATCTTTAAGATTAATATTGATTATTTTTATTTATATATTACAGGTGACTCACTCTGCACATGAAGAGATCAAGGGTATCCTGTACTAATAAGTCCCAGATCCCTACAACAGGTATGTTTTCCAAAAATTGTGGAATTAACCTCCCTACTATGCATCATTTTTCATTTTCATTTACACACTATATGAATGCAGGTTATTGGTCGTAAAATCATGGAGTTAACCTCCCTTTCATCCAATATATGAATGCAGGTGATATGTTTTCACTATTGACTCCACTGTATATTGATTTTTGTGGGTCATGTCTAAGAGTTTCTAGACATAATTTGATTGTTCTCATCCCAGCATAGCGATGAACCGAAATATTGGTGAATGTGCATGGGATGATGGAATGAATGCCTTTAATTTACAAGAATGAAGAAGAAAATTAATAGATGTGTATCATTTATGTCTCCGCGAGGATTGATGAAGGTATTTTTTCCCAACTAACTCTTCAATAGGATAGGATGTATGGAAGTTTATATTTTTTACAACTCAAGCAGTAAATGATACAGTGATAATCACATTCTTCTTGAGTTTGACTGGTATTTCTTGTGTTATAATCTGTTTTGTATTACAGTGAGTTGTATTACCTTAAATAAACATACCTTAAGGGAACATATTTAGTTGGGCATCTGATTTTAGATTTGTTTTCTGTTATAATCTGTTCTGTAATATAGTGAGTTGTAGTACCTTATCAAAATTTTAGGATGTTTTCTAACAGTTGCAGTACCTTACCTGGTTGGGTCTGCATCCAAATAAAACATGTCATGCATCTACATTTTCATGCACGGAGATTCAGGGGGAGGGCTGGGCAGTGGGGAGGGAGGGGGAGGGGCTGGGTAGGGGGGAGGGGGAGGGGGCTGGGCAGGGAAAGGTCTAGGCAGGGGGGGAGGGGGAGGGCTGGGCAGGGGGAGGGGGATGGCTGGGCAGGGGAAGGGGGAGGGCTGGGCAGGGGGAGGGCTAGGCAGGGGGGAGGGTGAGGGCTGGGCAGGGGGAGGGCTGGGCAGGGGGGCGAGATGGGCAGTGGGTAGGGAGGGGGAGGGGCTGGGAAGGGGGGAGGGGGAGGGCCGGGCAGGTGGAGGGTCGGGCAGGGGGAGGGGGAGGGCTGGGCAGGGTGAGGGCTGGGTAGGGGGGAGGGTGAGGGTTGGGCAGTGGGGATGGATGGGGAGGGGTTGGGCAGTGGGGAGGTATGGGGAGGGGCTGGGCAGTGGGGAGGGATGGGGAGGGCTGGTCAGGGTGAGGGAGGGGCTGTGCAGGGGGGAGGGGGAGGGCTGGGTAGGTGGAGGGGTGGGCAGGGGGGAGGGGGAGGGCTGGGCAGGGTGAGGGCTGGGTAGGTGGGGAGGGTGAGGGCTGGGCAGTGGGGAGGGATGGGGAGGGGCTGGGCAGTGGGGAGGGATGGGGAGGTGCTGGGTAGTGGGGAGGGATGGGGAGGGCTGGTCAGGGTGAGGGAGGGGCTGGGCAGGGGGGAGTGGGAGGGCTGGGCAGGTGGAGGGCTGGGCTGGGGGGAGGGGGAGGGCTGGGTAGGTGGAGGGCTGGGCTGGGGGGAGGTGGAGGGCTGGGCTGGGTGAGGGCTGGGCTGGGGGGAGGGTGAGGGCTGGGCAGTGGGGAGGGATCGGGAGGGCTGGGCAGGGTGGGGGCTGTGCAGGGGGGGGGAGGGTGAGGGCTGGGCAGTGGGGAGGGATCAGGAGGGGCTAGGCAGTGGGGAGGGATGGGGAGGGCTGGGCAGGGTGAGGGCTGGGCAGGGGGGAGGGTGAGGGCTGGGCAGTGGGGAGGGATGGGGAGGGGCTGGGTAGGGGGAGTGGGAGGATCGTGTATTTATCCATAAAAAAATTTAAATTAGAGAACTATCTTTGAAATGGGTCAGGTTCCTCTTGGAAGCTCCTGGTTCACTAGGCCTGGTGATAGAAGAAAAGGGTCTCATCCCAGTCACTCTAGAATGACTATGTTAAAACACTAAATAAAGCACATGATGATTCTATGGAACTTCTAGAACAATGCCTTCATTTTCATGTACATGTTTGTGTACCCATATGAGACCTATGATTTTGAAACTGGAAGAGATTTACAAGTATTGATTGAAGGATAAAATGGTATTTCTATAATTGAAACGGGTGAAGTTACTTGACTCGCCGACCGATGTCTTTACTTTCAATTGACTATCTAGTTTAGAATTTATGAATATACTTGATCCTTCACTATACTACTAAGGTGTAGAACAACGAGAGTCCATGGTTGATCCCACAAGGAACACGAGTGATCTGCAAGAGCCTGGCATTACTTAGTTGTTAACCTGGTGATTTGTAAGCAAACATCAGTTTAAACAGAATTTTAAAACAAGAATTTAAATGATATTTAAAGACAATTAATAAACATAGAAGCGAGATATCAATTTCAAAGGATGTTTAACAAGATATTTCCACCTCTTCCATTCATGAACGAGTCGAATAAATTGACTGCAAGATCATTCTAAAATCACGAACTTCTCTATGGTCAAGTCCATTTATTCTTCCTAGGTTAATCTAGTTCTCTTGGTCGGAGAAATAAACTAACATAAGCGCATTAATACGTTGTTAATATTTTCATTATTAATTGTTAACCATAAGTGATGGTTATTTATTTTAGCTTTTGAAATCGACTCATGTCTACACATTCTTTCTTTTATGTTTTCATGTTTTAATGTTTTCATGTTTTCATTTTTTCTAGGTTGACATGGCAGCCCTGTTACACATGGGTGATGGGGATCTTAAGGCTTTGCGAATTACAATGGTAAATGACTTATTATTCCTTCATGTGATTTGATCATAGGTTTTTAATGTTCATTGTAGGAGGCCAATACTGTTTTATGGGGGCATTTTATTTCTGTATTAGATTTTTTAAAATTATTTTCTATTTGCCTCAATTGGAGGTGACAAATTTTAACTTGACATGATATCTAGACATAACATGAGTTAAACATGTTTGGGTTAGACATAATGTGGTTCAGGTTGTGATAGGGTTGAGGAATATTACACAAATAACTCAACATGAGATAACATTTTATTATAATTAGAACAACATAAGTTTTCAGATGATGGATATGAGCAACATATGCAAGTGAATCATTTGTCTCCACAATTACTTACAGTTTTGCTCTTGCTATATCTTATTAGAGCTTCTACAAGTCGAATTGTAACATGAATTCTGTTGTAAGTTGTTTTGTCTGAACAATTCATTGTCTTTTACATATTACTTCTTAAATTGAAAGAGAAAAACTTTATGAGCATGTCTAGTCTCAGTGCTTTGCTCGTTTACTCGTTACATCTACATGATTTATTAGCTGATTTTTGACTGTGTTTCATTTCATTACTACTTTCTTTGCACCACAATTATGGGTTTGAGATAATTTTTTCTCTTCCATTCAATAGATACATCATGTTGGCTTTTTCGACTCTGAAGATATGAATGATATTTCTGGTGAAAGGAAGTTCACCAGTTTAGTGGGATACTCCAGGAGCAAGCTTGCACAGGTGCACATGCAGTAGTATAGTGTTTGGTAAGAATGTGAGTCTTCCTTTGTTTTTTAGTCAAGATGCTTTGACGAGGCCCTCTAATTTCCATTGTATTTTCATGTTGGGATTGATATACCAGAGTAGGTATTTTCATATTATTGTTGATTTCTGATATATTTGAATGGCAGGATTGATATGTCTGTAGGTGCAGAACGGTAGGGAGGGAGGTGGAGTTGCAGCCACCTGGGGAACAAGTCTATACCCACGGTTTTCCAAACCGTGGGTACTTTCTGGGATTTTAATTCAGTATACCCACGGTTTGCAAACCGTGGGTACATTGGCATGATTGAAATGACTATACCCACGGTTTGAAAACCGTGGGTACATATGGCGATGAAATCACTATACCCATGGTTTGCAAACCGTGGGTACATATGGCGATTGAAATCACTATACCCACGGTTTGAAAACCGTGGGTATAGATGTCTATACCTACGGTTTGTTAAACCATGGGAAATGTGATTTTTTCTTCATCTATACCCACGGTTCTATGGAAACCGTGTGTATAGTCCTACTGCGACGGCACTGCAGCCTGCGGTTCTTGAAACTGTGGGTATATCCTATACCCACAGTTTCAAGGGCTATACCCATGGTTTAAATCCGTGGGTATAGGTGCTATTTCCAGTAGTGTAATGATTTTCCTTAAAATTGGTAGGTTCTTAAGGTGCTTTTTCTATCTAATCTACAACTTAAAAAATCAACATCTCAATATGAAATTAAATTAAAATCATGAGTTTTTGGATAAAAAAGAGATTGAAAATAGTTCCTTTAAATATCTAAAAATTCATTTAATAGCTGTAAGATGAGATTCCATAGGATTTGATTGAAATCTTGCAAAAATACATACTGAATAGATAATATATGGCCAGCTAGCAGGAAGATATAATAAACTACCAATCATACCTCTATATAACTTGTTGTCTACTTGTTTTCTAGCTTCATCAAAATCAAGTTTTATATTAGTACACATAGGAATTGTATATGTCTTTCTGTTTTTGAGTCAAAATGTATTTAGTAAATCAGTAATGTATTTTCTTTGATTCAAAACATTTACAAAATATTTTTTATTGATTTGACGTCCTAAAAATAAATTTTGTTTTCCCATCAAACTCATTTCACATTCTTTTTGAATTAATTTTGAAAACTCGTGACAAATTTTTCAATTTGTTGATCAAAAAATTACATCATCAATATATATTTGAACCAATAGAATATTATAATTTTTAGTTTTCTTAAAAAGTTTTGGATCTTCCATACCAATAGTAAAATCATTTTTCAAAATAAAATAACTAAAACTTTCATACCAAGATCTAGGTGCTTTTTTAAGTCCATAAAGAGATTTTGTAAGTTTAAAAACAAAATCTAGGTTTTGAGAATTTTCAAAACTAGGAGGTTGATATATATAGACTTCCTTCATTAAATAAACATTTAAAAAAAGATGACTTAACATCCATCTAAAATAATTTAAAGTTCATATGAGATGCATAGGCTAAAATGATCCTAATGGCTTCTAATATTGCTACAGGGGAAAAGGTCTCATCATAATCTATGCCTTCTTCCTGATTATATCCTTTAGCTACTAGTCTTTATTTATTTCTAGTTATAATTCCTTGACCATCATACTTATTTCTAAAGACCCATTTATTTCCATTAATAGGGTATTTTTTTGTTCTTTCAACTAATTTATGAACTTCATTTCTTTTGAATTTGTTTAAATCTTCTTGCATTTCTATCATCCAAGTTTCATCAACTAAGGCTTATTCTATTGACTTAGGTTCTAATTTGGATAGAAACACAAAAAACTCAACTAGATTTACTATATTTCATTTAGTTTTTATTCCTATGTCTAGGTCTCCTATAATAGTTTCTAAAGGGTGATTCTTTAGAGTTCTTGACTATCTGCGTAAAACACTATCAATTTTATCAGTGTCGTGTTCTTCTGAACTGAACTGATTTTTTTATATTATTTTCAAAATCATCTTTTAGGTTTTCAAGTCTCATGTTATCATTAGGGTTGGATTCATCAATTTGATCTTTCCATTTTTCAAAAGTGTCAGATTCATCATACTTCACATGAATTGATTCTTCAACAATCCTCAACTTTCTATTAAAAACTCTATAAGCTTTGGAGGTAGAAAAGTATCCTAAGAAAATGCATTCATCATATTTTAGATCAAACTTACCAGGATTTTCCTTGGGGTTCAAGATATAAACCTAGCATCAAAAAACTTTACAGTGTTTTACTTTAGGTTTTTTGTTATTCCAAAGTTCATAGGGTGTATTTTTGAAAATTGGTCGGATTAAAACTCTATTCATTATATAACAGTCTATGCTTACAGCTTATACCTAGAAATAGGTAGGATGTATATATTCACTTAGCATATTCCTTTCCATCTCTTGAATAGTTATATTTATTCTTTCAACAATTCCATTATGTTGAGGTGTTCTTGATGCAGAGAAGGTGTGTTTAATAAATAGATTTGAGAAAAAGGAAATGAATTCCTGATTATCAAATTCTCTACCACTATCACTTCTTAGTAAAATCATTTTAAAATCATTTTCATTCTGAATAGCTTTGAAAAAAATTCAAATATAGTAAAATCTTCATTTTTATATTTTCGAAAATATATCCCTGTAAATCTAGAATAGTCATCAACTAAAACATATAAATATAAATTACTAGTCAAACTTGTTACTCTTGAAGGTTCAAACAGATCCATATGGATAAGTTATAAAGGATTAGATATAGAAATTTGGCTAATTGATTTGAAGGATGATATTTGTTGCTTTCCAATTAAACATGAATAACCAAATCATTCACTGTTAAATTTAAGACTAGGAAAATCATAAACTAATTTTTTCCTATATAATTTATTTAAATAATAAATATCACAATGTCAAAGCCTTCTATACCAGATCCAGGATTCATTTATTTTAGCAGTTAAACAATTTACTTTGTATTTACACAAGGAATTTAAGTCCAGGTTATAAACATTGTCAGTTCTGGGTGCTCTAAATTTAATAAATTTATCTTTAAAAATATAACAACTGTTGTTATAAAAACCAACACAATAAACATCATCACAAAGTTGAGAAATACTTATCAGGTTATGTTTCAATATTTGTACATAAATTACTTTGTTGATTGAAACAACTTCTAGATCTCCAACTATTCTAATACCAATAATTTTCCCTTTAGCATTGTCACCAAAGGTGACTAATCCACCATCCTTTTGAGTTAAGGTTTTAAAGTTTGATGAGTTTCTACTCATATGCCTAAAAAACCACTACTCATATACCATATTTCTTTTTAGCATCTGTGACCTGCTTCCTGCAAATTTATTTAAACAAAGGTTTGTTTTAGTACCCATATTTTCTTGGGTCCAGTAGTGCTAGCTAGCAGTGATTTGGGTATCCATATTTTCTTTGTTTTTCTATAATAATTTTAGTTAAATAAACATTTTGAAATAAATACCTTTTTAATTCCACTTATTTGGAGTTTTATTAAATAACAGTTTTTGGTTATATGGACTTTTGTTCCATAGTAATTACAAATTACACTTTTTAAATTTGGAACAAAATAGTTTTTGTACAGTTTAGGTTTCTCACCATTACTACATATTCCATATCTTTCTTTCTTAATCACATTCTTACCTAGAATTTCATTTAAAGTATTTTCTCCTTTTGGAAAAAAAGAGCTATAATTTTGTAGGTTTCTACTTCATCTTGTAGTGTTTTGGTATTGGTTTCATAATCTATAATGTTTGTGTTATATGAGTTATATTGTTTAATTAACTTTTGATGTTGTTTTAGAAAAGTGTCTCTTTCTCCTAAAATTGCATTGTGAATGTTTTTCAGTGATTTATGATTTTTTAATAATAAATAATATCTTTATTCTGGCATGTTACAGTAGGATGAATGTTTTTCATTTGAATTGTTAAAGTCAAAATAAAAATTGAAAGAGTAATAAAATTGTACCACACTATCATCAGCCATGAAGCACATGTTTTCTTTTAGATTTAATTCTTCTTTTTTTGAGTCAGAATTTGATGAACCAGTGAAGTCTTTATAAACACTCCATGTATCTTTCATTGGTTTCTTTATCTTTCTTATCATAATTAGTATTTTTGAAAAAATTATTTTTCTTTTCTCTATTTAGAAGATGACAGTCAGGACGTATGTGACCCATTTTCTTCCATTCAAAGCATCTAACTTCCTTTGGATATTTCTCATCTTTCATGATGGATTTTATAAATCCTTTATCCTTATTATAAAATTTTCTTAATTTTCTGGCCATCTGTGCCAGTTCCATTTCTGAATCATATGAGTCAAAATTTTCTTCTTTTTTGATCTCTTGTTTCATCTTTCTTCTCTTCTTCTCCTGAGATGTAACTTTCATAGCAGTATTTTCTCTTTTTCTTAAGACTTTATTCCCATTAGCTTCCTCTTCCATATCAGCTTCATACATCATCAGGGTTCCAATCAATTCTTTCATGGTTAAATTTTTAATGGTGATGATTGCATAATGGCTGCTAATAACCCATTCCATTGGGTTGGAAGTACTCTCAGTACTTTCAAGGCATGATTTTATTGTTTAATAGGTTCTCCCAAGGTAGTAATTTTTTTAATATCTTGGTAAGGATTCCATTCAAATGAGTGATTCTTTCACCATAAAGCATTCTAAATGCATCAAATTTTAGTTTTGTTGTAACATACCTCATTTGTCTGATATTGTCAGTTCCTTCATAGGAATCTGCAATTGTCTGCTACATCTCATATGCAGTAGGGCATTGAAATACGTGATTAAATTCATCTAGTCCTAGACCACATATGATAACATTCATATCTTTTGAATTTATGTCATAATCTGATTCAGTAGCTCCACTCCATGTTTTAGGTTTCTTAGGAATTTTCTAAGGAGTAAGAATTTTTTAGTAGACTCTATATCCAAGATTCTTCATGTAGATGATCATCCTTGATTGCCAACATCCATAGTTTTCACCATTGAAGTAAAGATCTCAAATCATTGATATTCCCTCTTGTGTACCTGCCATTGAGATATCTATATAATCTTTCATCTTGTTATAGCTTTAACAAAATAACCACCTTTGATACCAATTGTTGGATCGTGTTATATAAAATATGCACAAGAGGGGGGTAAATTGTTCCTTTTCAAAACTTCTTCGAGGAATCCTAATGATAATAAATTCTATCCTTCTATATTTATAAGATTTCTTATGCAGCGGAAATAAATAGATATCAGGACGCATATATTTGTAGTGGTTTGGGGAACAAAGACCCCAATACTACTCCACCAACACTATTATCTACGATCTTGGTGATTTTCACTAGTCGTTCCTCATTTCACAAGACCATTCACAATTGAGTGCGGGTAGTTGATGCCTTTATAGTTTAAGGTTAAAATAGAGCCTTCTGTTTCTAAACACATAACCAATCAAACATCTTAATATAAGAAGTTGGTGCTCAAAATAAGATATTATTTGAAAAAATACTTTTCTGTTGATCTCCACAGTTATAGAAGTTTACAACTGAAAGTGAATGAATCATCGATTGTAGAAAAGTTGTTCTTTAGATAAGATCATTTCTGAATCAAACCGGTTGCAATTGATCTGGAAATATATTCTGCAACAAATCAGCAGTAGATTCACAATAGATTTTCAATGTAGAATAAGTAAATCTTCAACATTTCTTTATCTAACATAAAACAGAATCCAATCGTTCTTTGTAGCAAAAGATCTTAAAAATATCTCTTTAAAGAATTAGCATATCTTTGTCTTTTTTGAAACTCAAATATCTCCATATTTGAATCTTGTAAACGTCATCAAATTTAAGTCATATCTTTTCACCCCCTGAATCATAAAAAAACTTAGATACACAGAATATATAGAATAAATACAATCACTTTATTTATAAATTCAGATCCACAAAAGTTTCCTGACAGTTTTCAATATTCAAATATTTGAATAACAGAGTAGTCGATACATCTCTTAATAATTGGCACATAATCCTCCTCTTAAATCGATCCTTTTAATTGAGAATAAATATCTTCAAATTGGTTAAAGATGTTCTTTAAAATTAGGCCATGAATCTTCATTGAAATCATCCATATATTCCAAAAAAAACTGTTGCACGATAAAGTCCTAAATTCAAATCTCTGATACTTGAAGAATTTTAAACATAAGGTTCCAAATGTAAGGTTGATTACATACCGAAGGTTGATGATCCATACTTTTCTCTTTTCCTTCAAGATGTATGGTAAAAAATAAATATTTTATCTTCTTCATAATGTAAGTTACATTATCCATACTTTAAGATAAAATAAAAGGTTCATTACAAAATTAGGGTTGATGATCCATACTTTTGTGAAGAAAACGTAAGGTTCCATACTTACGTAAGGTTCATCTTCCATACTTTTCTTATATAACAAACATATGGTTCCTTCCAAATATAAGTTTCCTTTAACATACTTTTCTGTTAATTTAAGGTTGATTATCCATACTTTTCTGAACTCTCATAAAAATAAACATAGGTGTTAATTCTTACGCTATGGTCTCTAATGTACAGTATGGACATTATTTCCAAAACATGCTAAATAGATTTTTGAACACATCGAAAAATATTTCATGTGAATCATATGCTTTAATAAAATTCCAAAATTGGAAAAATAAAGAATATTAATTTCTTGAAATATATTTAAAGTAAAATCCTTATAATAACAAATAAGGGTATTTGTGAGCATCAAAATCGTCATAAAAATATAGAGTATTACTGAAATAATACATGCTCAAAAACCTGGTTCATATCGATATCTTTCTACAACACTCAATGTGTATGCGACATCTATCCTTTTACATAACATAACATATATTAATAAACCAATCACAGATGCATATGGAATCTTTTCCATCCTCCATCCTTCCTCTGTGTCTAAGGAAATATTTTCTTTGAAAGATGAATTCCATGTGATAATGGAAAAAATCTCCTATTGGATTGTTCCATACTAAATATTTTCATTATCTTTTTAATGTATGAACTTTGACTTAAATCAGTCAATGACATGGATCTATCATGATGGATATTGATCCCAAGAATATATGTTTATTTCCCCTAGTCCTTCATGGAAAAACATCTGTTCAACTAGGTGTTGAATGAATTTAGGACTGGTACTTCATTTCAAATAAGTAGTATGTCATCGACATAAACTATTAAAAAAATGGCCATACACCTACTAAAAAATTTATAGACACAATGATCGCATTCATTCTTTATGAAACCAAATTCCATTATAGATTCACCAAATTGAATGTTCCATGACTTGCATGCTTTCTTAAACCATAAATGGATCTCAACAACTTTAATACCTTGTTGGGATCCTTTATAGTTACAAACCTTTTGGGTTTTTTCATATATAAATCTTAATAAAGGATCCCATTAAGGAAGGTTATTTTTAAATCCAACTAGAAAATCTCATAGTCATGGTAATACACTATATAAATTATAATTATGATGGATTTCAGTATAGAAATCAGTGGAAAGGTTTCATTGAATTATATACGTTGATTCTATTTGAACCCTTGTTCAACTATTCATTCCTTATAATTTCTGAAATATCCATCTATGTATAGTTTTTTCTATAATACCCATTTACAACCAATTGGATTTAAATTCATTAGAGGATCTACCAAAATCAAAACATTATTTTGATATATGGAATCCATTTTAGAATTCATAACTTCTTTCCACTTGGAAACTTCTATGTCATTTACTGCTTCCTTATAGGTTACATGATCATTATTATAAAATAAAAATGAGTCACCATCCTATGTGATTAAAAAACCATATCTTTCATGTTCTATAACTTCTCTTTTACTTATACAGACTACATGTGTCGCTATAATTTTCTATTCCATAGGTATTTTTGAGTCTATGTTTGTGCCAAATATTGTTTATCTTGAGCAAGGACTTAATCAAATTTTATCCCACTCCTACTATCTATTTTATAGATATGATCCCTCTCAAGTAATGTGTGACATCATTAAACCAAAACCTATCTATATGAAGTTTCATATAGGTAATATATCCTTTTTTCTATTGTATATCATATAAAGATACAATTAGTGACTTGGGGTGAATGTTTGTTTCCAAAAATAGCCTTAACAAAACTCTTCATCCTCACAGTCATACATGCAACAAAATGGGTTTATTTCCATACCAAAATTCATATCGAACACTATTTTCTACTTTAGTTGGAACTAATTTAAAAATGTGTGCTTCTATTTACAATGTGTATACCTAAAAGGATAATGAATGAATCGCATGACTCATCGTTGATCATACAATATATAACAGAGTGAGATTTCTAATTTTGTTTACACAATTTCATTATAGGGTATAATGATGATTTAGTTGGGATATAAACATAAACTCATATAAATAATCAATAATGATCTGTTTCTAATATTCTATGCAACATTTCAATAAATGTTTCTTATTCTTCTTACCAAGACGGTTCTGAACTTCATTCTTATATTCATAGAATTTATCAAAAGAATCTAACTGATACCTTATTATATAGACATATCTATATCTACTAAAATCAATAGTAGAAGTTATGAAGTATGAGTACCCAACCCTTACTTCAACTAGAAATGGTCCGAACACATCAATTTTAACTAATTATAGAAGATACTTTGACATTTTACATTTTCTACTAAATGTGGATTTGGTCATTTTTCATTGTAAACATGTGCGACATACACCAAGTGGTTTTAGTTCAAATGAATACAAATATCCATCCTAGTGTAATTTGGTCAAACGCTTTTCATTTTCATGACCTATCTAATGATTACATAGTTTGTTGTGGTATGAGTCATGTGAACTAATTTAATTATCAATTTCCATTACTTGGTTCACATAATCCAACACAAAAATACAACTATTTAAACATTTCTTACCATAACTTATGTTTTATTTATAAAAAAATCAATATATATTCCCAAATATGAAAATAAATCTATATGAATCAAGTATGGATATAGATATAATGTTTTTGGTAACTAATAACACATAATACAAATATTTTTAAAACCAAGGTCATTCCCATCAACAACATGAGGTGGATTTCCCCAATAGCTACAACAGAAAGTCCAACTCTGTTGGTTTCTTACAGATCTACCTCCCCTCGTGAAATCTTCGAGGAACTACTTGGTTTCTATATTTTGAATACATATGTGAGAACTATATGTTGTATCTAATATCTAATTTGTAGAAATGGATATATTGAACTTGATAAAAAATGCACCAGAAATTTTCCCTTACCTCTTTTTCTATGTATATTTTTTTCTTCAAGTAGCCCTTCTTGACACATGAAAAATAGATAGAATCAAGTTCCTAGGTTCATCCCTTGATCTTTATATTATTTCAAGGGTTTTTACAAGATTTTTTTGGATTAGAATTATTCTTGAAGGTATTTTCATGGAATTTTATTTTTTTCACTATAAGAACAATATGATTTTTTTATTCATATCCTTGTCAACTTGGATAAGTAGAGTGAGAAAATCTAGGAGAGAATTAATTATGTTGTTCATATTAAAGTTAAAAACAAAGCATGAGAATCTATATGGGAGTGATAAAAGTAGGATATGAGTTCATATTTCTTTAGGTATCTTAAACAATAGAACTCATGGTATATCAATGTATCTAATGATTTTTGAAAACACGAGGCCCAAATATCATACCTTATTCAAGTTTTCTATAAAAAAGAACCTTGGATATCTTAATATGTTCTTGTCTTTCCCTCTATTGATAAAGACCAATAAGATACTAGAGCATGCTAAAACCATACATGTATTCATGTGAATTCATGAGTTCATTATACATTGATGAAATCATTAAAAATAGGATGTCAACCGCATAATTCGGGATTTATCATAGATAATGAACTTTTCATCACTCGTCTCCTTTGTAGGTGGATCAGACATTGAGTATTCTAGCATATAAGACTTTCGTTTGTGGTGTAACACTACCCGTAGCTATCTGAAACATTCTTGCATGTTACTACCAATTATGAGATTGTCTTTCTCTAGAATTGTTCATAGGGATATTGTGGTTAATTAACATTCCATTATTCTTCAATAATAAAAGAGTATATTATTAATATTTTTATTGATTACAAATTGTGTGAGACCTAATAATTTTAGTTTGATTAAGTATCCCACTATTTTATCACGTCTCAATGACCCTAAAAATTGATCTTAAAATTTCCCATAATGATAGAAATTAGAGTAGAAACTATAAATATTTCCCATATTATAATCTAGATACAGGACATGAAAATTTTAAAAAATTATTTAGGTAGGCAATTTTTTCAACTAAAAATCGACAAATCCTTGAACTATTTAGTAGACTCCCCAATCCAAAAGTCCAAAATATAATTTCCTCAAAACATGCCTAAACTTTTTAATTTTATAGACATAGGATATTAAATCCCATATATATTTGGTTTTGTAAACCCACTATCTTAGTTAAGAGTTATCGATAATTAAAAGTTCCCCCAACAGAGGTTGAACCGACACTTTAACTATGAGTTCATTTTAATTTAGACTGTTTAAGGAATAATGAATTAACATTAACTTGAATAATTTTTTTATTATGTGTAATGAATTATTTCTTTATCCTTTACATGTATTGTTAATATAAAGTTGATTTTACTTTAGGTATTAACCATGACCCAATAAAACATTTATGCATAACCCATTTATTTTAATTCCATATTTTCATATTAAACTATTTCTTTATGTGATCATAGTCTTGTATCCATAAAATAAATCAGGTATAAGTAAATGAAATATATAAATAAATGAAATGATAATGATCTAATCTAATGGTTGATTTATTTAGATGATAATAAATCAACTAATTACCCTAGGATAAAAACTCATTATGCTATTCTTTTCCTGAGTTGCAACATTCAACCTGAGAACTTATGTATCATCAAGGATGATTTCATCTCTTGAACCACCTTCACCTTCACTCCATCCTTAAGTGACTCCACATGACTTTATATACTCCTTTTATTAAATATGGTTTATATCTCACATGTAGTTGAGTAGAATCAAAGGATTGGTTAATAGAAATTATATAAAAACCCTAGGACACACAGGTACTACATAATAAAAGGAGGGATGACCCACATTCCATCATATTTAATTTATTAGTAAATAATTGCAAAACCATGTAATAAATTTTTAATTAAATAGATTCAATTCATAAATAGGTCTATTCAAAGCACATGATTAGTCATACATATGAAATGACTAAACATTTAAAGTAACTATCTAGTATTCATTTCAATTCAACTTTGATAAGATAAAACATTATTGAATTAATCCAATTAATTGTCTTATTAATCCATTAATTAATTTTATATTATTCAATATAATCATCCAGAAATTTATATCTTCTGTGTTTTTAAATTAAATAAATTATTTTATTTTATTTAAAACTTAATAAAATCATAAAAAAAATTGTACTCATAAGAAACTCAGCATGTACAAATCCTCACTACTCAGTATGGTTCTAATTGTAAACAATGCCCTCATACAACATATTGTGTTAATGAAAGGTGTTGTAATTTCTCTATTAACACATGAATATTACGTTGCATGAATAATTTAATGTTTTTAGTCTTTGTTATGCAATTAATATACATCAATCATAGTTTCAAAATATTATATGGAATTAATTAAGAATTTAATATAATATAAAACCTAACGATAGGTGTGTATTGTCAATTTAAGGACCTAAAAAACATTGGTTGATGATGTATAATGGAATAATTAAATAAATTTAATATTTCCATATAAATAGGTAAAGAACATGGAATGTGTAAGCTGACCACACAACATGTACTTCACTTCTCCAGATATCTATAGTACATGCTAAGGGACTCAGTGTATACTTATTATAGACATTTATGAAGTAAAAACATATATAATAGAAAACAATAATGTAATTAAAGTTACATAGATTCCATATTGTACATGTTTCATATTATATTCACAAGTTGTATTAATTAAATATCATTTTTACCCTGTGTTTTCTGCATTTAAAACACATGGACTAAATGTTGTCTAGGAAATATAAAAGTTGTGTAGTCCAGAAAAGATGGGTACCACCCTGACCAGTCAACACATGATTAATTTAATGCATGTTGTATTTATTTATTAAATGATAACCCTAATTCCACATAGGTTTCATGGTGCAATGAAAAAGCATACATGGTGTGTGAAAAATAAGTGCATTCCATGTTACCCTATATTATCTAGTAAGAGATATTGGCACCACGGGATGGGTTCTTCATATGCATTATTCATTAATTAATAACTGATCTTGGTTATATGAGAATGAAATGAAGGAAAGGGATAAGATATTTTGATGAAGAATCAAGAATAAATTAAAACATGAAATGAAATTTAACTTTTAAACACACAATGATAAACAAAAAAACAATTAATTATAAATTTGAATGTGATCACATTAAGAACACTTGTTCATTCTAGGTGTAGTGGAAGTTCTTATTGGGGTTGATACTAACTCAAAATTTTTTAGATTTAATGTATAATTTGTATATTTTACAAACCATAAATATGAAGACCGGTAAAATTTTTCCAAATAATTATTACTAACAAGGCCATTGGAACCAACAGAAAATATTTTCATGATAAATTTATAATTAATTTACATAGATACTAAGAAAGAAAACCAAAGTATTGAGGTATTTATTCAAGTAATATGTTGATCATATGAAACCCTTTTAAATTTACCATTGTTTCCCTTATAGTATCCACATGTAGAATCCCTCTAATGGTAATCCACACATCCTTCTATTATCTTGAAAAACACTAATAGATTTCCATGTGCTGGCATGGTGGATCAATTGTCTTTTGGCATTCTCCTAGATCACTACATTGATTCCTCCATCATGAATAATTTTACTTTCACTCTTGTTCTTATGGTGAAAGAGTAGGAAAAAGAATCTTTAAATTACTATTTGATCTTGAAAGAGATCTCAAGATTTCATTATGCACAAAAATTCTAAATTGTAATCAAACTCTAAATAATAAACATAGTTATCTATTTATTGACTTAGGGTTAGGGTTAAAATATAATTTAAATGTACAAAAACCCTTAAATAATATATTAATCATTATATGACCTCATTCCATGTAATAATAAAATTATTATTATTTTATCATGGCGTATGCTAACAAGCACACTGATAAATATTAATTTACTATCCTGTAAAAAACTATTTATCACTGGACAAAATATTGATCAACTAGTACTCCTTGAATTTTATAAACAGATATTATATATACATGTAATAATTCATTACCTTATGAATAAATACTTATTTAATTTGTTTTATTAATTAACCCTAAAAAATTATCCCTCAAACTAGAGAGTAATATTTATGCTAATAGTTAAATTCAAATAGAACTTAATTGAAATCAATGGAAACACTTAGTGTGTAGCCCTATAAGATTATTTATAGTTGTAATTTTTAAGGCTTGCCTAAAGTCTATTATTATTTTCTAGAAATGGGGAATGTCACCCTAGAGAAAGAAGTTAATGTCTCAACGTCCACATCCCCACATGAGCGCTTTCTGTATAATATAATCCTTTTTTCATGATATCTCATCAAGTAGGTTTCACATCCATTTAATTAACCCATGTTCTTGATATGTATTTCTTTGTCAATATAAAATAAACTCATCATTAAATGATGACTATGGAATTTAATGTGAACATTTTATCTCAATCAAAGGATTAAGATATCAACTTCCATAAATATGGAATGTAAAAATCCTTCCTCGAATTATTCATTAATAGTAAGTTATTCAAGACACACCCAACATACCCAACATCACCATGAACTATTTTAATAATGTTATTTGGAAATAAATATAAGTGTGTGTCATGACATGTATTAATAAAAACATTGTAGTCTAAGTACCATTACACATACTCGCAGATAAGAATATCCAATGACACATAAACATTTAGAATTCCTATTGGTGGTTCTATTATCATAATCTCTATTCATAGAGATTTACAATTACAAAATTCATGAGATAAAGTCTAGTTGGATTACTAGTACTCACACCAGACAATCAACATACTATGTCTCCTATCATATAATGTTATTTCAGTATAGAACTAGGTTTAAGAATATGCTCTTGTCATTTCAAGATTCTCATCATAGTATAGAATCACTATACCATTTTAATGTGATAAATAATCAAGTAAAATGTTACATTAAAGCCATAGAACTATGAATGATATGTAATAATATATTTAAATTAATATTCACTTATTTTAATATACATGTATTCTAAAGTACACACATTTGGTTCTACGACTCCAAATACAACCATTTATTCAATTAATATTTCTATGTTGACAAAATGTAAAATTTTTAAATGATACACAATATGAAAATGTTTTATGGTATAGAATATTGGGAAATGAAAATTTCATGTTGTTATACAAGATTTAAAAAAATTAAAAAGGTGTTGTATCTTCCTAATTTGAAACACGAAAATGCCTATGTGTGTGATGCATGCTTAAAAGGCAAGAAATATAAATATTCATTCAAGTCTGTCCAAGAGGTATAAACATTCTGACCACTTCAACTTTTATGTTTTCATTATTTATCCAAATGAAAAATTCTACACTTAGAGGTTAATGTATGTGCTTTTTATTATTGATGACTATAATATATATACTTGGAATTAGTTTCTTATCCATAAATGAGAGACTTTGCCTAAATTTATTTCATATTAAAAATTAGTTTAAAACAAAAAAGTCATCTAACTTTATTAATTAAAAGTGATAGAGGAGGTGTTTTTTCAAATCTAGAGTTTGATAAATTCTATAAATTTAATTGGTATGATCATAATTTTTTAACCCCTAAGACTCCACAAACAAATGGTGTGGTGGAAAGGAAAAATATGACCTCACAAGAAATGTCCAAGACAATGTTAAATGAGTATTATTTACCAAAATATTTCTAGGAATAAGCTATTAACTCAACTTGTTTTGTTTTTAATATAATTTTTCTTTAGGATTTATTTAAAGGAAACACCTTATGAAATATATAAATTAATGAAGCCTATAATTTTATATTTTATATTATTTTTATGAAAATTACAAATTGTCAATACCAAAGATTCACTAGAAAATTATGGTTCATAATTAGATGAAGTTATATTTATAGGGAATTATAATAAGTAATAAAGGGTTTTTAATAAAAGAAAATTAGTAGTTAAAGATTATTTCCATGTTAAAATTGATGAAAACCATTTAAATAAAAGTAAATATAATTTATAATATGTTAAGGAATAATTTTGATATTTCAACTTTGGTAAACCTAAAAATTTAGAGTTCATTTAATTTCTTTATGAAGATGATACTTCTCATGAATAAAAATTAAAATTCTATAAAGATATTCTAATTGAAAAACTAATTGGTGATATAACTACTCATGTTAAAACTATAAATTTATTATAAAACTTTTATACTTATCAAGATTTTATGTATTTTTCTATGACACAAAAAAATTGATTAACCTTTTATTTATTCAAACTATATTATGGAGATGCATGAAGAATAAAATCAGTTTTTTAGGAATAAATTTTACACCTTAGTTAAACTCCCTAATGATAAAAAGATTATTGGAAAAAAGTGTATATTTAGAAAAAAGTTAGATGTGTTTGGTAAAATGATTATAAATAAGGCCATGTTAGCGACTCAAGTTTATAAACATAAAGAAATAATTTATTTTGAAGGATATTTTTCCCTAGTTTCTAAATTAGAATCTATAATAATTTTTTTGGTACGTGAATCTCATTGAGGAATTAAAAATTTTCATATGTATTTAAAAGTGTATTTTTAATGGATTTATTTTTGAAAATGTTTACTTAAATAATCCTTATAGTTTTGAGAATGAATCAAAATCAAACCATGTTTTGAAACTCTCAAAATATCTTTATGGTCTCAAATAATCTTCTTGAGATTGGTATGATAGATTTTATTTATTTAATTTAAATATTGTTTGGGAAAAGGGAAAATTTGATCCCACCTTATTCATAAATATAGATTTAAAATATATTTTTATAATAAAAATATATATTTGTGTTATTATATTTGGTTCTTAAATTGATATAATTTGAAATGAATTTTCAAAGATAATGTCTTCAGAATTTGACATGAATTTTATGGTTGATCTTAAGTTCTTTTTAGGTTTTTAAATAATTCAAATAAAGGATGGTATATTTTGTAATTTCATGACCCCAGAAGCCTGGAGCCGGTACATTATTTTAATACGTTGGCATGATTACAAGGAATCAAGTCCTGAAGGACCGATCAATTTAGAAGTCTTGGAAAATAGATTACATACAAGAATATAACATTACAATTTCTAACATAAAATATAGCATAGATAATACTTTTAGAATTCCATTATCCCCCAATCTTAACCCAACGTATCATGCATAATACACTTTTTGGAATCCTAGGAAAATAAAACATAAGAAAGGGGTGATCTCAGATGCTCAGTAAGGGTAAATAATTTAGCCGAAACTATAAACTTTTAAGGAAAGATGTATAATAAAAAAAATCCTTTTTAAAAATAAAATTGAACATAATAAGGAATAAATAAATCAATAATTACCTTATAAACATGCACATGTATATTCTACTAGTCAAATAATCACATGTAATAACTAATTTCACAATTAGGGAATGCATAATTCCATACATAATAACTACTATGTCAAGGACTTGTGCTAAGACAATAAACAAATATTCTGTCAAGGCCTTGTTCCTAGACACTAGTTTGTCTCATGAGACCTACCGATGCCTCGAGGGCTATAGTGGGACATTCCCATCACTTATTAAGTCCAATGCATTCTTTATATAAAAATGTTGAAACATAACATAAACATTCATATTAAAACTTGCATACAAAATGTCAATACTTTAACCATAAACCATGAATGGTATAAAAATAGCACATCCACTATCAAACATATCATAACTCATTCAATAGAATATGGAATATTGTATTATAATAAACGAACTTCAATCAAGAATCATATCTTGTAAAGGATGTTTACATAGTTGAAAATGATCAGTAAAAATATTTGAGTGAAATGTCCTTTTTCATGAACTCATTTAAAATTCCCACAATTTATTAAGGAAGACATTTAAAATATATTTTTTAATCAAAGTGTCTCATACCACTTTGAAACTTTTTAAAGGAATTAACATTTTAAAACATTCATGTCCATATAAATAAATCCTTAAAACCCTTTTGAAAACATGGATATTAATTAGAAAGGTTTAGAAGAATAAATATTTAAAACATTTAAAATGATGTTTTAGATAAAGAGTCTATTAAAAATAATCCTTTTGAAAATTCTTTTATGAAACATTGACATGGATGATAAATATGTCCAAGTACATACTTACACATAAACAATCTCAAATAATTGTGAGATATAGTAATTAACCATTAACATGTAATTTTCCTTTGTCGAGGGTACATTAACTTCCTTTATAATGGTTAAATAATTATTATTAAATTGTACAAAAACCATATACATAAATACGATATCATATATGATCCTTTAATATTTATTTGTTAATAATATTTTAGTAGTATCATTGTTTTGGGTGTTAACTGATTTGTTGTGTTATGTAAGTCATGTTTGTTATAGATAGGATGGGTTTGATTCATATATATAATGATATTATGTTCTTAAAAATTATTTTTTAATCATAAAATGAAAATTATTATTGAATTATTACAATGGGGAATGAAATCTAATCACGTCGTGGAGACGGTAAGTCGAACGTACACACGAGCGATAATATCATTCTATTAATAGTGAAATAGTATGTAATTTAATGATATATAATATATAAAGAATTATTAAAATGTTATATTTTTTATTTTAATCAATTAAACTCATTATTATACCCATACAAATAATTATGTGTTGAATAAAATACTACACCACGACGTGGAGACTATAAGTCGTACGTACGCACGTATGATGACTTTGTCATTCATAGGATGGACATAATAATGAATATGGTTGTACCATATTTATAATAACATCTCTATATGTATTAGGTACTAGAGTTATTATTTTAGTATGCAAATAATAAAGAAAGAGGGAGTATAATAAGAAAAAAACATTGAAATAGGTGATAAAATAATTACCTCTTCTTCAGGTGCTTCTTTTTTATTTGAACAAAAGGGATCCTTAGAATGGATTTATGATCAAATTAATTCCTATAGGTTAAAGTGAGGATATTTTGGAGGATATTTTATTCGAGGATGTATTATCCAAATGGCTTTGGAGCAGTGAATTTAAGAGAAGAGGAAATACCCTTTTATAAGAGACGTGAGGGTCACTTTAGGAAAAGTTTGAAATATTAATTTATTATAAAATTATTTTCTGTTTCTAATATCTCTAAATAGATTTATTTTGAGTATAATATAGGTATGGGTCGAAATACTCTCAACCAATAGGTTTTATACATGTATAGGTCACTATAATAACATTATCTCTTAGATTTAACCCTTAGTTAAATTTTTTAACTTTTACCATGTCTTCTTGTATTTATATACTACATGGTTAATATAGTTATTATAAAATACCAAGAGAACCTAAATTGGTTCATTAATGACATATGTAACATTATATAAGTCATTTGTCTGAATATTATATTTTTAGTACTATTATAAAATTTAATAAAAGAGTGTTTGTTTTAAAAACTCATTTATGTTAATTTTGAAACTATTTAGTATTTGATTTTTGTTAGTCATAAAAACTTTATTCTTTAAAAAAAATACATTGAATCAACCATAAAATTTCATTTTCACCACGAAAATTCCTGGATGGAATCTAAAGTTTCAATTTATATTTATTTTAAAATTTATAATATCAGTTATTTTAATATTTCATTAATAAGGTAATTACAACATAATCATTGTGTCATAAATAAATTTAATTATTTAATGTATAAAATTTATAAATAAAATACTATGATGTAGGAAATATTTTTAGATTTTTAATTAATATTTATAGTCAAATTTATCTTACATATAACCCAATATTAAAAATGGTTTAATAATTTAAATTTTAATTTAACACTTTTAACTCTTCTTTAAATAAAATATAATAAATGTCCTAATATAATAAAAGTGGATCAAAAAGGATCATGTTTTTTTTCTACGTATGATTTTGGTTGAAATATACTTATCCAATATAATCAGTACATGTGTTGGGGTAATTGTTTATTATAATAATATTATTTTTACCTTTAATTACCCTATTTACATTTAACTATGGAAAATAAAATTCAAAAGTTACTATTTAAAAAATAATAATTTTCATCCTATTGAACCACATTTTACTTACTGATGACATCCATGTATTTTGAAATTTTGAAATTCAATTTACAGAAGTGGTAAAATTATGTTTTATGCAACTTCTGTAAATGTGTCTAGAAGGTGGGTAAAATACAATAAAAAGTTCAATAAAATTTTATATTTCTAATATTATTATAAAATGACTCTAATGAATTACATTGGACTAATATAGATATTATTTATCTATTTTTTATTTAAAATAAATTTAAATTAAAAATTATTATTTAAATGAAAAAGTCAGTTTTTATGTACCGTGTAATATTTTTCACTATTCATCAAAATTGAATGTTGTGAGAAAAATACCAAAAATTCACCCCAACCTAATTTTGATATTACAAATTCAAAAATTAAGTCTATTTTACCAAATTAAATTTTTATGAGTGTCTAAAATTAATTTTTTTTATTGTTCACAAAAGGACACAAAAAATAGTTCTTTTAAAAAATAGTTTTTCTAAATATATAACTATTTTAACAAAACTTATACATTTCATTATAAATATTTTATATTTATGTGAAAAAATTATAAATAACATTTAAAATTTATTTTCTACTATTTATATTACAATAATTATAATACTAATGTGTTGTTTCGCATAAAGTCAATCTTGCGTATAACGCAAGCCAAGTTAGTGGTGCATGCAATATAAGCTATTAAATTACTTTAAAGAGAAAACATAATATGAAATCTTGGTTTGTAACATTATCCCCTATTTTAATAAATTGTGTCCTCGGAATTTTAAATTGTTCTTAAAAATAAAAGGTTGAAAATAGAAGATACCTTTTTGGAAAACCCACATCCAAAGTAAGGTTAATAAATTTTAGTCTTAATAAGAGGGAAATTGAAATGAAAAAGGCACCACCAAATTAGGATTTCAAATAGAAGAAAATTGGTCAAAATTAGAGACAAATAGTTGGAGGAAAAATTTAAATATTTATAGGGAGTGATTGAGGTCATCAATCACAAAAAAAGTGAATAATGGATGGAAAATTTAGGGCCTCAAAGACATAAATCTATGATGATTTAAAATATCATCAGTTCAAAAAAACATAAGGTATTAGGATAACACATTTTTTTGATAATTTTTTGAAGTGGAGGGATTAATTTACTCTCAAGATAAGAACTCAAGAAAAAATAATTCATTTCATTACCTGTCATAATCATATTCTCATCATTCGGTTGTGCTTCGATCTATTTTCACTTCATCCCTTACACTCAGAAATGAATGTTCAAAAATGATTTTTTACACCTAAATCGCATTTCATAAATCATAAGGTCCACAAGTATTATCATAATCCTATAAATGTTTACTGAAAACCAAATGGTTAGGTTAAAGTATCCAATAAATTATACTTTAACCTCAAACAAAATATCAAGTGCTCAACTTACTCAATTCCAACCTTTAGAATTATCCAAAATACTTGTGTCCAAACTCAGAGTAAAAAAATTATAAGGAAGGTCAACATAACATAATGAAGATCAACATGTGAATTCCTTCATCGTGTATTCTATTTAAACATGGTAACAACCTGAATTACCATAAAATCTTATTTGAATACGTATGTACTTCCTTATTCCTTATGTAAAACACAGAATACATGATATACTACTTAAATCAATAAATGTTGTAAACTCCAACAATAATGGAATAAAAAAATCATTAATTAGTTCCAAGGATGTAAATAATATCCAATATAATTTATCCAAATGAATTATATCTTATTCCGAAATTATTATCTCAGTTTTAGAACCATATTAAGGGTTATATTTCCCCCAACCATATATTTTCCCAAATATTTTACTTGAAACTGTGTCACTTTACTTGGTACTATAAAATATCAAATCCTTAATGAAATAGTATGGGATTAAAATCCTTATATACACTATAATTCCTATAAATTGTACATCATTAATACAATAATAAAATGACACAATTATTTAATAACTACATCATAAAACTAATCATTCCTCTTCATTTGTGGTATTATCATAAATTGATTATTATCCAATAGCATCATTTGCGGTATACTCTAATGATTTGGACATTGATTAATATAGTGTCCCAACTCTTGTAGAAGTTGAATTGTATATTTGAAACCTTTTTCTTACCTTTTCAATCACAAATGTGGTGTCCTTTTTCTCTACACTAACAAACTCCCATTCTTTTCAAGAATTTACCAAGGTGATTATTTCCATAGTTATCACATGTAGGAAAATCCTTCTTTCCCTTCTACCCTTTATCCATCATTTTCTCTACCATACTGTAATTTTCTTGATTCCATTCAAATACATATATCTTAGAGAATTCCTTACTTATCTTATTAACACATGATATTATTTCTTCATTTGATGGGAATACGTGGGAGACTATTTCCCTTCTAAAAGTTAGATTAAGACCATAAAAGATATGATCCTTCTTACTATTTGGATCATGTGTATTGCTGGATTTCTCATTACTTCTACTAGGAACCATTTTTAAATAAAGACATACACAAGATTAGATCATATCAAAATGTATAATCCAAAAAATATAAAAAATATCATCATTAATTAAATATTTACACATATCTAGTATGATAATCATAAAAATGGTTTCTTTTCCAATATATTTACTCATAAATCCCTCATAACGGTTTATAAAGAAAATGTGAATTATCCTAAGCATATCACCATGGAGTGTCAAACCAGGTGCGCAGTAAGGCCCGTTTTCATGTACCAGGTTACTCCAAGTCACGCTCAGAACACCTTGTCATATTTTTCACCCCTAGGTACATCATTTCGAAAACCACATCTATGTGTATTATCCATATATGGTTGTTTTTTCAAGGAATACCCCCATAATCTGTATTTTAAAATTCTAGGATTCTCTTCAATACTTATCCTCAATGTCCATCTTAGGATTATGATCCCTAATATTTGTTTTCTAAATCTGTTTTTAAGGTTGTTTCTAAACTTCATCTGATACCAAATGTAATTCCCTGACCCCAAAAGCTCAGAGATGGTGCATTATTTTAATACATTGGCGTGATTATAAGGAATAAAGTTCCAAAGGAATGATCAGTTTAACAGTCTTGGAAAATAGATTACATACAAGAACATAACATTACAATTTATAACATAAAATATAACATAGATAATCCTTTTAGAACGCCATTATTACCCTATCTTAACCCTTCATATCAAACATAATACACTTCTTGCCATCTTGGGAAAATAAAACACAAGAAAGGGGTGATCTCAAATGCCTATTAAGGGTAAATAATTCAGTGTAAGCTATAAAATTTTAAGGAATGATGTATAATAAAAACAACAGCCTTTTTAAACATAAACATGAACATAATAAGGCAAAAATATATCAAACATTACCATATAAACATCCACATGGATATTATACTAGTCAACTAATCACATGTAATAACTAATTTCCTAACGAGGTAATGTATAATGTCGGAGATAATAACTACTACACTAAGGCCTTGTGCCAAGACAATACACAAATATTCTGTCTAGGCCTTGTGTCAAGACACTAGTTTGTCTCATGATACCTACTGATGCATTGAGGGGATATAGTGGGCTCCACCCATAACTTACTAAGTTCAATGCATTCATTATCCAAAAGTTGAAACTTAACATAAAAATTCGTACTAAAACTAGTATACAAAATGTCAATACTTTAACCATAAACCATGAATGGTATAAAACTAGCACATCCACATTCAAACATATCATAACTCATTAAATACAATATGGATGATTTTATTATAATAAATCAACCTCAATTAATAATAATATCCATTAAAGGATGTTGATATAGTTCAAAATGATCAGTAAATCTCTTTGAGAGAAATATCCCTTTTTCAGGAAATTGTTTAAAAGTCACACAATTTATAAAGGAAGGCATTTAAAAAAATATTTTTGAATCAAAGTGTCCCATACTAATCTGAAACTCTTTATGGGAATTAACATTTTAAAACATTCATGTCTATATAAATAAATCCTTCAAATCATTTTGAAAATATGGACATTAATGAGAAAGTTTTAGAAGAATAAATATTTAAAACATTTAAAATGATTTTTTAGTTAAAGATTCCCTTAAATGTAATCCCTTTGAAAATTATTTTATGAAATATGTACATGGATGATAAATATGTCCTATTACATACTTACACATAAACAATCTCATATAATAGGGAGATTAAGGAATTAACCCTTACTTTGTACTTTTCCTTAGCTAAGGGTATGTTAAACTTATGTGTAATGATTAAATAATTGTTATTAAATTATAAAATATCCATATACAGAAATATGATATCATATGTGATCCTATAATATTTATTTGTTAATAATATTTTAGAAGTATCATTGTTACGGGTGTTAACTGATTTGTTTTGTTATTTAAGTAATGTTTGTAATGGATATGATCTATTTGATTTATATCCATAATGATATTAAGTTCTTAAAATTTATTTTTTAATCATAAAATTAAAATTATTCTTGAATTGTTATGATGGGGAATTAATTCTCATCATGTTGTGGAGACGGTAAGCCGTACGTACGCACAAGCGATAATATCATTCTATTGATGGTAAAATCATATATAATTGGATGGTATTTTATATATAAAAAATAATTAACATGTTATATTTATTATTTACATCAATTATAATCATTATTATACCCATCCAAATAATGAAGTATTGAATAACAAACTACACCATGACATGGAGATGGTAAGCTGTATGTATGCACGTATGGTGACTTTATCATTCATAGGATAGATATAAAAACATGTTATATTGTTAGGTTGGATTTCTAATAAAATTAAGGCCTCTCGGTTGAATTGAGTGTAGTTGGTAGGATATTTGAGCAGGGGTTGGATGAGCCAAATGGCTTTGGAGGTGTGGATTTAAGAGAAGGGGAAGTACCCTTTTATAAGAGAGCTGAGGGGCACTTTATGAAAATCTTGAAATATTAATTTATAATAATACTATTTTGGGTTTATAATAGATAAAAATGTATTAATGTGGAGGATAATGTGGGTATGGGTAGAAATCCTCTCAAACAACAGGTTTTAGAAATTTTTAGGTCACCATATTAACCTTATATTTTAGATTTAACCCTTAGTTAAATAGTTTATCCTTTACCACGTCTTCTTGTATTTTTATACTACATGGTTAATATAGTTACTATAAATTGCCAAGAGAAACTAAATTGGTTCATTAATGACATATGTAACATTATATAAGCCATCTGGACAAATATTATACATTTAGGACTATTATATAATTTAATAAAATAGTGTTTGTTTAAAAAACTCATTTATGTCTATTTTGACACTATTTAGTACTTGGTTCTTGTTAAAGTTATCACAACTTGGTTCCTTCGAAAAAAATACATTGAATCAACTCTAACATGTCATATTAATCTATAAAAGTCTTGTATGTCATCTAAAGTTTCAATTTATATTTATTTTAATATTTATAATATTGATTATTTTAATCTTTCATTAATAAGGTAATTACTGTGTCATCATTTTGTCGTAAACAAATTTAATTATTTAATGTATAAAAATTATAAATAAAATACTATGATGTAGGAAATAGTTTTACCTTTATAATGACTATTTATATTCTAATTTATCTTATGTATAACCCTATATTAAAATTGGTTTATTTATTTAAATTTTAATTTAACACTTTTAACTGTTCTTTAAATAAAATATAATAAATATCCTAATAAACACAAAGTGGATAAAAAAAGATCATATTTTTTTCCTAATGTTGATTCTGGTTGAAATATACTTATCCTATAGAATTAGGACATATTTTGTGGTAATTTTATATTATTATAATATTATTTTTACCTTTAATTACCCTATTTACTTTTAACTGTGGTAAATAAAATTCAAAAGTTACTATTCACCAAAAAATATTCTCATCCTATAGAACTAAATTTTACTTACTGATGGAAACTGTGTCTATCATATTTTTGAAATTAAACTCATAGATGTTGTAAAATTACATTTTATGAAAACTTGTAAATGTGCGTAGAAGGTGGGTAAAAGACGTTAAAAAGTTCAATAACATTTTATATATCTAATCTTATAATAGAATGACTCCAGTGAATTAAATTGGAATAATATAGGTATTATGTATCTATTTTAACTTTAAAATAAATTTAAATAAAAAATAATTATTTAAATGAAAAACTCAGTTTTTATGTACTATGTAGTAATTTTCAATATTCATCAAAAATTGAATGTTTTCATAAAAATACCAAAAATTTACAGTAACCTAACTTTGATATTCAGAATTCAAGAATGAAGTATATTTTACCAAATTCAATTTTTAGGAGTGTCTAAAATTAATTTTATTATTTTCCACAAAAGGACATAAAAAATAGTTCTTTTAAGAAAATAGTTTTTATAAATATAAAACTATCTTAACAAAACTTATACATTTTATTATAAATATGTTTTATTTATGTGAAAACATTATAAATAACATTTAAAATTTATTTTTTACTATTCATATTACAATAATTATAATACTAATGTGTTGTTTCGTAGAAACTCAATCTTGCATATAACGCAAGCCATGTCAGTGTTGCATGAAATATAAGCTGTTAAATTACTTTAAAGAGATAACATACTATGAAATAATAGGGTGTTACATATTTATTTATCAATTAAAATATACTAAATAATTAATTAATAGGTTTGTTCTTGATAATTTTCAAAGATAAAATATTTGAATGAGTATTTATTGTAATCTAGACTATAATGAAGTCATAAAATTTATTTATAATAAAGAGTTTAAAGACATGATTTGTAGATTTCTTTATTTGATGGTATCTAGAATATATTAAATGTTTTCAATATGTATATGTGTTAGATTTAAATCTAATCCTAAATAAAGTCATTTAAATGAAGTTAAAAGTGTAATAATATATGTTAAGGGATATATAAATCTTGGATTATTTTATCCTTCACATACTTAATTTGAGTTAACTATTTATTTAAAAATTTATTTAAAAGGTTGAAAAATAGATAGAAAAACCACAATAATTATGTGTCACTTTCTTGGTAAATATTTGTTTTCTTGGAGTTTTAAGAAAAAAATTAGTTTCATTATCATTTTATAAAAGTGAGTATGTTGTTGTTTCTTCTTATTGTTCATAGTTTTTATAGATTAAACAAAAAAATATTATGGTTTTAATATTGAGAAGATACTAATTTTTTTATTAAAATACATTTTCAATTTTTATCTTTAAAAATCCATTACTACTAGGACCAAACACATTGATGTCAGGTATCACTTTCTTAGTAACATGTTCAAAAATGAAATATTATTTTAGAATTTATTTCTATAAAATATCAATATTTTGGCATTTTTACTAAACCCATGGATTTATCTATTTTCAATAAAATAAAATTTTAATTTAGAATGTTGGATATTTAATAATACAACATATATTTAAGGGGAGTTTGAATCTATTTTTGAGTTAAAACTTTATATATATTCCATTTGGATAGTGTTTCTTCTCTTCTATTTTCTTAGATCACATGAATGTGCTTATTTAGTTTGATCTTATTTAATTCATTAAAAATAATTAAATTATTATTGTAAAATAATTAAATGTTTCCATTTCTCCTTAAGTCTTCAACAATATCATTCTTAGATAATTTATACTGTTATACACAATTATATTTTACGTTTGCACATAGTATTTAGAAAGTTATAAATTTAGGGAAAGCCTAGTGTTATCTTAGTCCAATAGATACTTATTTTAATGATAAAAAATCATATTTTTTATTTTATTAATGAGTTTTACGTTTTATTATAGTCAACTATTTTCTAGAAGAACTTATAAAATTGGCCAATTTTTTATGTAACCATGATATGATATCACAAAAGACAAGTGACCCTATTGAAGTGACTGATGTTGAACTCAAAGTGACCGCATAAACAATCAAGTGACCATGCATCAGATAAGACAATTTTGTCTTAGTCTTGAAATGATTGCAAGTTTATTTTCAAGTGATTGCATGTGTACTAAACCCACCCCAAGTTTAAGATCAAGTGACCATGAGAAAGATTAAACCTACATCATAAAAAACCATGTTAACATGTGTCAGGTGAAAAAAAATCAAGTCTTTAAATGAATGCGTGTGTGTTTAATGTAGTGAGCATAAGAACAATTCAAGCTACCATATGAAGTAAAGAATCTTCCACAAGAATTAATAAAGTGACCATGATGAGTAATGGACCTACAAAAATAACAAATAAAGTGACCTAATGAAGAAACCAAGTTAATATATAAAGAAACCAAGTGAATTTGTGAATAATTAAAGTGACCTCAAGAAGAAACGAAGTGAATCTGTGAAGTAAAGAATCTACCATGTGAAAATAACAAGTTATTGCATGTTGAATATAGAAACCCTAATTTTTCTTACATTAATATTAAATAATTATAATGATAAAAAAAATAAAATAATTACATGAATAGGATCCAAAGGTTTAGTGTCTTCGGAAAATGAATACCATACATAACATTTAAAAAATAAAACATAATCATTTACTTAATTCTTTCTCCTCTAGCTTCTTATTGGACCTCAAATTCTCCTTAGTAAAAGTAGTCACCTAAGGATATACATCAAAAATAGGTGATCTAAAAGCCTAGTAAGAGGATAGATAATAACATGAAAAATTATTACATGAGGTCAGAATCATCATCATCATAATAACATAGGCATCAGATAATAATCATGAGAGGAATAATTATGAAAAGGCTTGAAATGTGGTAAGTAATTAAAATGAAACATCATGTATTAGTGGTCAACTACCACACATGGTTTTGAAAAAAACTATCATCATGTTCACACATAATTAACTTTAACTCATGAGGTTCATCACATTACCCAATGCATTGGAGCATTATATAATTCTTGGTACACATGTCACATCAAAACTTTTACATTGCACTTAATAATTCTGAGCTCTCTCGTCACATCACAACATTTACATTATCATGCATAACATATAGAACATATATAAATCATGAATATAAAATATCCCATGGAAAGGAATGGGTTTTATTTCATAAGCATACATTCATAAAATTTGTGTCACACCCCAAGTTTCTGCAGTACGTTTCCCTTTGAATAATGTAGTACCTTGCGTTGTACGCAACTTGGAGTTTTAACACACCACAACCAATCAAAGTAGCCATTATGAATAATATACCTAATTTTTGAATTTTTTGAAATTTTATTTTCCAAAATGGACTTAATTTTTGGATTCGGGGTATAATAATTACCTTAGGGTTAATTTTCGTTATTTTTATGAAAACTTTCAATTTTTTATGAATAGTGAAAAACACCGAATTTTTGTTTAAAACCGACTTTTTTATTTAAATAATTAGTTATTTTATTTTAATTTATGTTAGGTAAAAATATATACATAATACCTATATATGTTCAATGTAATTAATTGGAGTCATTTTATAATATGTTTAGATATATAAAATTTTATTGAACTTTTTACCGTCTTTTACCCACCTTATAGGAGCATTTAAAAATGTGCATAAAACGTAATTTTAACACTTATATGAGTTGAATTTAAAATATCTGAGAGACATGGTGAATATCAATAAGTAAAATGTGGTTCAATAAGATGAAAATAATTTTTAGTGAATAATAACTTTTTACTTTTATTTACCACGGTTAAAAGTAAATAGAGTAATTAAAGGTAAAAATGATATTATAATTACCCTAACACATGTACTAATTCTATAGGATAAGTGTAATTCAACCAAAAACAAACTTATGAATAAATTAAGATCCCCTTTGGCCCACTTGGATTATATTAGGACATTTATTAATATTTTATTTAAAGAAGAGTTAGAAGAGTTAAATTCAAAGTTTAATAACTAATATATTTTTAATATATGGTTATAAATAAGATAAATTCTACTATAAATATTAATTAAAAATATAAAATTATTTTCTACATAATTGTATTTTATTTATAATATTTAGACATTAAATAATTTAATTTATTTATGACATAATGATGATGTTGTAATTACCTTATTAATGAAATATTAAAATAATTGATATTATAAATATCTAAATAAATGTAATTTGAGACTTTTTATGAATTAAACTAATTTTATAAGTTAATATGACATGTTAGGGTTGATTAAATAATTTTTTTTCTAAGTAATCATGCTGTTATGATTTTCAAAAAAACCAAATACTAAATAGTGTCAAAAATGACATAATTGAGTTTTTAAAACAAATACTATATTATTAATTGATATAATATTCCTAAAAATAAAAGGTTCTTCCAATGGACTTATATAATGTTATATATATTAATAATTAACCACATGTGGTTCTATTGTCTTGTTACAGTAAGTTTATTAACCATATAATATAAAAATACAAAGAGACATGTTAAATGTCAAACTATTTAACTAAGAGTTAAATCTAAAGGATAAGGTTAATACGGTGACCTAAACCTATCTAAAACCTATTGGTTGAGAGATTTAAGACCCATACACACCTTATCCACCATATAATTCATTTTTTATCCATTAGAAACGGAAAATTATTTTATTATAAAATAATATTTCATGCTTTTCCTAAAGTGACCCTCACCTCTCTTATAAAAGGGTACTTCCCCTTATCTTAATTTCACATCTATAAAGCCATTTGGCTCGGCCAAACCCTACCCAAAAATCCTCCCAACCTTACTCCCTTATACTAGAGTCCTTAATTTGTTCATAAATCTAATCTATGGATCCCTTTTGATCAAATCAAAAGGAAGAACCCGAAGAAGATGTAAATATTTCACCACCCCTCATTCAAGTTCTTTTCTTCTTCCACTGCCTCTTTCTTTGATATTTTCATTATAAAATAATAAATCCATTATCTTCTATATACTGTGATATTATTATAAAAAATTTACACCCATATTCATTATTCTATCCATCATATGAATGACAAATTCACCATACGTTCGTACATACGGCTTACCGTCTCCACGTCATGGTGTAGTTTGTTATTCAAACACTTCATTATTTAGATTGGTAGAATAATGAGTATAAATGAAATAAATAATAAATATAACATGTTAATTATTCTTTATATATGATATACCATCCAATTACACATGATTTCACCATCAATATAATGATATTGTCGCTCGTGCATACGTACAGATTACCGTTTCCACAAACACGATGAGATTCATTCCCCATCGTAATCATTCAAGAATAATTTTCATTTTATGATTAAAAATTATATTTAAGAACTTAATATAATTCTTGATATGAATAAAATACATCCTATTCATAACAAACATGGCTTACGTAACCAATCATATAAATGAAAATGAATCAGTTAACACCTGAAACGATGATACTATTGAAATATTATTAACAAAGAAATATTAGAGGATCATATATGATATCATATTTATGTATGTTGTTCTTGTATAATTTAATAAAAGAAATTTACTATTATACAGGAGGTTAACATACCATAAACTAACGAAAATTAAAATGTAAGGGTTAATTTCACAATCTCTTTATTATTTGAGGTTGTTTTTACATAAGTATCTACTAGGACCTCTTTATCATCCACATCCATGTTTTCTTAAAAATTTATTTCAAAACATTTTTACTATTTACTAGACAGTGGGTTAAAGTCATTTATACCCTTATTTTAACTTATATTTTTTGAAAGGAATCTTTCTGTCATTTTCCTAACAAGGTAATTTATGACCTTTTCGACAAAATTAACGTAAGAATGTCTTTTTTAACTTATACGGCGAGTGTGGATATTTTTTACCGTTATAATATCGTCGAAGCTTCCCTTACAAGATTATAATAATATTTTTAAATTAAATGTTTTCTTTTATAATTACAAGTCTTCTAAATGATTTCAAAATAGAAAGAGATATTTCTCTCAAAAAGATTTGATGTCATCTATGTCAACATTCTTTGATGGATTATAAACCTATTTGAAGTTAATTTTTTTATGATACAAATATTCCATATTGTATTGAAAGTTTTGTGATATATTTTACTATGGATGTGTTATTTTTATACCATTCATGGTTTATGGATAAAGTATTGACATTTTGTATGCTAGTTTTAATACTAATGTTTAGGTTATGTTTAAACATTTCTATATGAGGAATGCATTGGACTTAGTAAGTGTTGGGTGGAGCCTGATATAGTCCCTGAGGAATCAGTATGTCTCATGAGACAAACTAGTGTCTTGGTATAAGGCCTTGACAAAATCTTATTTTTATTATTGGCACAAGGCCTTGATTATGTGGTTATGAAGTCGGGCATTATGCATTCCATCATTATGAAAGTGGATATTGATATTTCATGTGATTATTTTACTAGTAGAATATCCATGTGAATAATTAAATGGAATTATTTGATTTTATCATTTCCATATTATTCTAAAGTTTAATTTTTAAATGTTTTTTATTTTAGTGTTATACATTTCCGTAAATGTTTATTCTCATTTATGAAAGTTTCCACTATATTGTTATCCTTACTGAGCATCTAAGCTCACCCCTTTCCAAGTTTTAATTTTCCCAATATGTGAAGAATTATTTTATGGAAGACCTGTAGGGATAGGATAAGGGTATAAGTGTGTTAATAAGGTGAAAAAAGTTTGTTGATGTTTTTATTTCATGATGTAATGTAAAACTTATGAATGTATCTAGTACTTCTAAGGCTACTAAACTGATCGGTCTTTCGGGATTTGAACCCTTGTGACCATGACAATGTTATGTAATAATGTACCAAATCTAGGTAATTAGGGTCGGGGAATTACAATTTGGGTTCCCAAATGAAAGAGGGAATAACATACTTTATATAATAATCATTAATCTTGAGTGAAGAAAGAAAAAATCTCAAGAAGTAAAGGTGTGTTTTTTGAAAGAAGAGTTATTTTGGAAAATATTGTGTTTGTCATAAACTCAAGTAGAAAACATATCTATACCAACAAAAGGTACGATAATGATAATTAAATGATATTTAAGTAATATAAATATAGAAAATTTTGTGAAAGAGGGAGAACCCAATGATAGAGAGTTAGGTTCAAGAATTCCCCTTACCTTGTGTTTGAATGCTTCCTTCACATTAATATCATGTATAATCACATTATATTCATTAATTAAAAAATACAGAACCTTTTATACATTAATTTTATTCATCATGGTTTTATTAAGTTAATTTATGGGCTTTTGGATGAGTTATGGAATTTAATTTCATCATTTAAGAGTGTTTTTTTCATAGTTTTCATGATCGATTAACTTTTATACCTGAATGAAAGTTCATTTAACATACGCGTAAATATCCAGAATTGTTATTATATGTTATTAGTGATATTATAGGAGTTTAAATGATCTTACAATGTTTTTTTATATATAATTAGGATGGATCATTAGATAAAAGTTAATGATGATCCTTTTAGGTTAATTTTGGCGGTTTTTCGATCACAACAAAAATCATTTTGTTTTATCATTTAGTATTATGTATATATATTAGTTATATAACATAAAGAGGGTTGTAACATAAAATTTACAATCTTTTTTTAACTATTTAATTTTTTTTATTGACATACTTGAAGGTGATAAAGTAAAATGAAAGTGCATCGCCCATATTGTCGGTAAATTGACACATCTCGGGTGATGATTTCATTTTTAAAACAAAAGAAAGAGATATAGAAGATTTTAATGATGGATCTTCCATTAAAATTATATAATTATAGTATATTTAAGTTACTAGAGTTATCATGTCATTTAGATGAAGGGAGGTGAGGATAGAATAATAAAATAAATGAAATTGAAGAGGAATTAAAAAGAAAAAGGAAGAGTATTTTACCTCTTAAATATCTCCTAATTGAGATCCTCCTTTGGGAAGAGGTTTTGGTCTTTTTATGATACCAAGAGGTCTTGGACACGGATAAGGGGATAGGGAAGAGTATTGGGTAGAATTTGGGCAAGGCACAAATATTGAGAGGTGTGTGGAGAAGAGTGTTGGAATAGTGGGTTCCCTAGACCCAACTATTCAGTGCTTTTGGTTACAATATCGTGTATATAGTTAGCTATACATGATTTATTATTACCATTATAGTGTATAATTTTCTCCATCCACTATTGAAATGGTAATTTCCAAAGGTTAATTGTCATATCAAGATGTTATAGCAGTTACCAAGATATAATGAGAACCTCAAGATACTATGAAATTAATCTTAAATATATGTTCTATGATCTACATACATCTTACTGACTAGATATAATAGATATTAAACTATCAGGTATTGGGGGATCACAATCTTTGAGACTTCTTCTCACAAAGTTTGAACATGCTGATCTAAATTAGTGAGATCATGAGGAGTGACCTACCAAAAGGAACACCACATGTTTTGGGTGTCATTGGATGTTCCTATATACGACCATGTGTAATGGTCTCCTGACTTGAGATCATTACCAATGCATGTCATATGATTGCATACATTGATGCAAGATGAAAACCATGGTAATGAAGTCGTGGCGAGGTAGTTTGTGGTGGGTGTTTCATTAGTGGCATGACATTAGTTTAATGGTCAAGAAAGGTTTTGTCACTTCTGGGTTATAGAAGTAATATATCTCAGGTCATGTTTATAAGGATGGTGGTACCTTTATAAGACCATGTCCATGGAAGTCAAGGGTAAATCCATCCAGTCAAATCAATAAACAATAAAGCGAGAAAAATGGCAATGACACATGAGTGCGTCCTTCTTTACGAGATATTAAAAACAAGGAGATTATATTACACAGTGTGTGTTCATAGGTTGGTTGTCGCTGCTGTGACAATACTTATCTCTTCAGGGACCATGATGGGTTGCTAGATCCTACTCTTGGTCTGTGAATACTATTCACTACTATCGATATAATGGCCAAAAGAGTCACACACAATAGCTTATTCAAGAATCTTCCCTATTATATTGAATAGGAGTTTTGGACATGGTGGGCCCCACCATTGGGGTCCGAGATTTTCCCAAGGTAAAACGATCACCAATGAAATAAATGAATTCATATTATTCGAGTTTAGAATAATGAGTATTGCATTTATTTATTAAATGTATTTATGAGTGTTAAGTAAATACATGAAAAATATTAATTGAAAAATATTAAATTATTCAATGTTCAATTAATATTTATGGGTGCGACAAGTCGAGTTAATGACTCAATTATTATCGCGTAATATATTTTAATATATTACAAATGAATGATAATAATATTTATGACTCATATTAGTTGTCATAAAATGTCATTGATAGTGCGTTAAGTATCCGGGTCCAGCGAGGCTATACCGGGTATTTTAATTAAGCATTAAAAATAGAAGAGGAGGGGATTTTAACAAATACTATTCATGGGGATTATCTCTCCTCTCCTCTCTCCCATGATCTAGAGAGACATGCTCTAGATCTAAGGAGCTCAGATGGATCTATCTCTCAGGCATCGCTAGTGAAGCGATGCGGTGATCATTGGGGCATTGAAGGAATTGTCAGTATTCAGCACTAGCACATGAATTACAACGAACAACGCTCCCACAGATTGTTTGAAGCATGCATGGATGATCTAGAGGAATTTGACTTTAGATTAATCAAGCAGCAATCTCCAATGATGAGCAGAAATCGTGCATGTCTTCAGAATTAAACCAGGTACTTTACAATTTATTTTTTCACTTAAAATCCTTCATGTGTGGTCCTCTGTTAAGATCGTGCTGCTGTTCACCAACATTGACAAGTTTACGTCGATCGTCAGTATATTTTTTTTAAAAACCCACCTGTTTGGGGCTTCTGCTGCATGTCTAGTTCCAAAAATTGGTATCATAGTTATGTGTACTGATTTTAATCCAAGGAAAATTAAATTTTTATTAATTTATGAAGAGGACGTTGATACGGTCCCAATGGTGTATATTGTGTGTTAATCCAACATCAAATGACCATTCTGCGGTCATCTGACATTTTTAGTTCATATTTAACACCAGTTAAAACATATGAGGTTTTAGATCTACGAACCTCAATTTCATTTATCCAAATCCCTTGTTTCCACCAGAATAGTGTTTTCCTTTATGTTTTCATAATAATTATTATTATTATAATTTCATTGTATAATAATAGTTCTATTATAATAATAATTTGATTATTATAATTATTTTATTATAATAAATTTTTAATATTATAATAATACTATTATTTTCTGAAATGTATATATGTTTAGGAAAATAAATTTAAAAAGGGGAGAAGACCTGCTTTTGCATGTCAAGAAAAAAAAGGTTGCAAAGGTGACCTACAAAATTGCGCACGGTTTAACAAAAATAATAATTATAATAATAAATGGTTTTTTGGGAGGTCCGAGTGACCCCTATTTTATTCTCCTTCCCCGTGGAACCGGTGCTTGAGGCCGCCTGTTCGCCTTTTTCCTATAGAGCAAGCAGGCGCAGGGTGTGCAGCACCGGTCCACTGCCCCCCATGCTACCCGCTCGACGACCTATCACCTCTTATCCTTCCCTGTGGTGGCAATCTGTCTCATCCACCTGGTCCACCTCCCATAGTGGCGCCTCCTCTGCTTGTAGCAACCCGGAGAATCCCTCCCCATCATGGACTTCCGCTCAAGCCACCACCTCTCCTTCCCATGAGGTGATGACACCGCACCCCATGGGCCACCCCGGAGACCACCCGTGCTTGTTCTACCCTACGAATCCATGACGCATAGACCCATCACCCCGAAGACACCCTCCCGGTACCCACCTCCTACACCACGCAGGCAACGCGCTTCAACGGGCCAGCCCAGAGTCCCCTGCCCACCTCCTTCCTTCCACTGGAGCGGCAACAAGTCGGGAGCCCCAGTCGGTGTCCGCCTTATGCTACTAGACAACCTCCCATTTTCCGGCCATCCATGACCAGCCGGAGAGTGCCTCTGCTGGAACCCTCCGACTGCCTCATCCACAATAAGGGAAACCCAGACCGCCTCCCTACAACACTCGATGCTCCACCGGTACCCGCAACGCAGCGTACACCCCTATGAGGTACAATTTTTTGGGTTATTTCTGGTCTTCACTTACTAGGTTCGCCCTGCAACAGGCCCGGATGGGTCTGCCCAGCCCGGAACGGGCTTAGGTGGACCTGCCTCTCCCATAACGCCTCTACACGGGGTTGTTATCGCCCAGATTGGGCCTGTGCAGGTTCGCCCCGACCCGCACAGGCCCTGCCCAAACTTTCATGGGCCCGAGTGATTTAATTTAAAAAAAATTAATTAAAATAACTAATTTAATTACGGTTGATAATTAAATTAATTAAATATTAATTTTGGTTATTAAAAAAATTTATGCAGCATAATTAATTTAATTTGGGAGATAATAAATTTTTTTAATTTTTTTAATTTTTTGATTTAAAATTAAATTAATTCATCGAGATCAAATGAAGTTAAATTGAATTAAAAAAAGAGTGAATTTTTTAATTCAATTAAATTCCCCCAGGTTTATTTTAATGAATGTTTAATTTTATTCTACATTTAGTTTATATATATGTGAGTTAAAGATTATACTGGTCATGAGTCGTGGACCTACCAATGTGTGTTTGGTGCGTTTATTTAATTTATTTATTTAATTCTTGCATGGTATTTTAATAATTAGTTTAATTAATTTAAAGGTGACCGGAATATCTTCTCAATGTCATTATATGCATAAGGACTTGCGTTTCCACTTCTCTGAGTTGTACTTTTTACACCCCAAGACCACCTCACCTGCGTGTGAGTACAGTTGTATAATAACGAGACGAGGCATGACACACTTTACGCCAAGTGATGGAGACACACCAGGAAATAGTTTCATTAGATGAGCATACGTTTCTATTCAAGTTACAAGCCACACAACTAAAGGTACTTACCCCTAGGGTTTCGGTTGGTCCGTTATTCACTCAACAGATCAACCATTAGAATCATATCATCATCAGGGTTTTCATTTTATTTCTAGATGGTTAATTATTATTTGAATTTGTAGTTTATAACATGATCAAATAGAATAATAATAAACAACCAGGCAAGATAAAATGAACATGTGACGAGTTGAAATTTCTATTTATTGCATGGTCAGTTGTGAGTGAGATCACATAGTACATGCTTATAAAAATTGAAAAGGATTTATTTCGTTACAATAAAATAATAAAACCTTCAAAAATATATTAAGTCAAAACAGCCTTATGTCATTCAAATTAGGACAAAACTGACTGTTTGAGGTGTCGTCCATGCCATAGATGAGGGTGCCTCTTACTATTGGGGAGTCCTCATAAGAGTTATGGGTTGACATAACTAAATTTGCAGCAAAGAAATATCCCTAGCAAGCATGTTGTAATTTTAGAGGCTAGCGTTGAGTAAATCAAGTTCTGATATTAAGAAGTTGGGACTTCACTCAACAGATCAAGGAACTACAAGTTAAAGTGATCGGCCAACGAAAAGCCTACCTCAAACCCTCCGAGTAGTGGTGTAGCCATAACATGTATACTATGAGGGGTGGTTCTGGGATCCTTTCCACTACAATACTCAAGCGACAGAGTATTCCGATTCAAGTACAGAGGGTGCCTAGAATCCAATAAAATAGTGGGAGACAGTACATGATTTAAGTAATCAATCAAAATGTCTAAACTGGTAATCCCGATAAAAAGCACTCATCTGCTAAAATTAATTTTTTTTAGAAAATGGGAATATATACCACAAGTTTAAAAACTATGATATTATATTCGACACAATAAATTTCCACACTAACAATAGTATCCATGAATAGTACAGGTGTGTGTGCATAGTACTATGATAAAAGAAACTCAAGGTGTCAATGTACCCAACACTATTAAATTACTTCAAGAAGCGAGGGTGAAAATTTATTACAGGAGAATAATGTAAAAATCGTATGATACTTATATCATTATGCTTTCATCAACATCCAGTTTCAGTTGCGGTCACTACACCAGGACATGGATGATATAACATGAAGTCTCATCTCCGAGATGTTTGCAAGGAGAAAGAGAATTAATGATATGAATAAGGTGATCTTACACCAACATGTGTAAATTAAAAGATTTATCATGATCTTTAAATGGATCCCTTTCTCATATCATTTTCAACCCCATTTCCTATGTTTCATTCTGAGCCACAAAATGACCAAGTATCAAGTAAATGCTTCATTACCATTCCAGGTAAGGTTCTCCAAGTGAATAAGAATTCAAAGACAATTTTATCTGTAATTCTTATGGTGTATAAATTGAAAGACAATGTGGAAATGTCAAAGGAATTTAATTCCAATGACACATTCACGGAATCCTTCAATTAATGAGGTACTAACAATGGTTATTTCATTGAATTTTATAATACAATACAATGGAAGTTTAAAAGTAATAAACTGATTTAAAGTAGAAAGTTTTTGCTTCTACATCAGGCATATTCATCAATGTAATGTTTCCTTTTACTACATGGGTATTTAATAATATATGGTTTTTACATTTGTGTATTTAAATAGAATAACCAAGTAAGTATAGAAACATTACTAGAAGTAAGGTGTATTCCCCAAGTGGCTGCGAAAGGGTGATACCTAGGCCAATGGTGAGAAGTACACGAATTCTTAATTTTCAAGTGAAAGATTCATGTTGAACTATTATTGAGTATAACAACAAATATTAATCTCATGTGTCTTTGGGTGCAATAAGACATTCTTTCAGGTTTTGGAATGAATTTTGTTTTGGTAAACTCAATCACTAGTTCAGAAATACATGAATCATATGCAATTAGTGATGAATATAAATGTAAGACTTATACCCAGTTGTGACAAGATAATTATTTTGCATGTAAAGCTAAAAGTGGACGTCATGCATATACCAAGTATGGTATTTAGGCTTGGAATAGCTAAATACTTTTTGTATTATCGACATCTTTAGTTTGGACAAAGGAACCTTTAGAAACAAAGGTATATCAAAAATATTTTTGGAAATAGTTCAACAGGTAAGCATGAACTATTCCAAGTATAAGCTAGAGGTATACATACTTCTTAAGATTCCTTCAAGTAATTAAGGAATAATAAAGTGAAGTATGTGAATGGTCAGAATATATGAGTTTCTTTGGGTTGGGAAACCGAAGAATATCTCAACCAAGTATGCATCAATCATGATTATGTAGCGTGGAGTAATTCCTAAACACAGATTACCTTACCAAATTCATTACATTGATGTTAATGAGGAGTATTGATGATAAAGTCTTACATGAAAACAATGATAAACAAACATGTAGTGTGAAGCAATTCCTAAATGAATATGTTAAACATCAAATTGATGTAACTAATATCAATGTTGCAACTAGCAGAAACATCCATTATATTTCATGAAATTATTTTCAAATAACGGTGTAATCCCATAATCATATGACAACTAAAATGAAAAACAGATATCATACGAGTCATAGAATGATGTAAATCCATTATGTCATATGGACATGTGTTTGGATGAAAATAGTTTTGAGAAACTTGAATCAAGGTAAAGACATTGTGCATCTAAGGTTCTTATCATAATGATTTCTTAGGGTATTACATAAATCCCTAAGATAGACTACAGTTCTATATAAGGGTGCACATATGTATTATAGATAGTGGGGGATATATTGACTAGTGTTTAGTTAATGCTAAATATGAACAAATAGTTGACATAGGAACTACTTCCACAAGCTCATGTGTAACAAAGTATGTTATAGAGACAAATACTACGTAGGAAGGATAAAACCATGGTGATGGTTTTTATATTCACCACGGTCAGTGACATATTATTCAATATGAATAATATTTCCTACAAGTAAGAAGTATATGAAAATTAGCTAAAATTGATAAGACCAACTAAAATTAAATTAATGGATTCCATGTATCAAAGTGCAAAGGGGATTATTATTATGAATACTATGGTGGGTATTCAATTGAATTGATACATGGATTGTACAAGTGTAGTACCAATAAGGCTCGATTGGATTAACCAAGTCGTTATGCCTAATTCCATTAGAATTTTACTTATCATATCTAACATCTATGATCAATTTATTTAGCATTGGATTTCTTGACCACCAATCATATATGGTGTCTATACGATACAAAAAGAAAGGGATGGTCACATCACATAATGCTAATATAGGTTGCAAGTTACTGAAATCTAGTTTAGGATTAAATTAAGCAACATGATCATAGAATATAAATTTTCAACAAATGATTTTCATGTGTCTACGATAGGTTAGTGGGAGTGTCAAAGTTTTCCAAGTAAAATATGTTCGACAACATATGGAAAATAGACATTGGCATCATAGTTAGTTAAGACCAAGATGAAATTTATTATCTAGTGATTGACTTAAAGTAGCAACCTAAGTTCTATGGAACAGGATCTATTAAAGTATATCTATAGGTTTCTTGGTCCTAGGAAATCGTATATATAGTGACATTGTATTGAAAAATACTAGTTGGAAAAATTAAAGAGATAAATTGTTGACAATGTCATAGGGAATAATCTCTCAATGTTGAAATGTTCAGGACATGGGAAGAGATAAACGCGGTGAGTTTAAATTCATACGTTGAAGAGATGGATCAATCACATATGCCATGATATGTACAAGAACCTATATTTACAAGGTATATTTGATAATAGGAAAATATCAGTTATATCCAGGAGCACTACAAGGGATGCAGTCAGAACTATCTAATTTTATTTCGTCTAGTATAAAATATATGTACTTAGTAAGTGGAGAAGAAGGGATACTAGTTTTTGGGGATACAAACTAGTCTGTCATAGATCAAAGTGATCTACTATCATAGTTATTCTAAATATGATGAGTAAGTAAAGTTCATATCAGCCAGTAGTGGTCATACCTACAAGACCGAGTATGTTTCAACTTCTGAGGCAACTAAGAAGTAGTTAAATGCAATGATTTGTTCCAGTTATTGGAATCACACTTGGTGAGAAAAGTATTATCATAATGTAAATTACGATATTATTACTAGAAAATATGTCAAGTTATGATAGTGGATAAAAAGGATATACTCGAGATACCATATCTTGAGAAGTTTTACTCAAGGAGACGAGGTCCCTACTACAGAATTTCCATGTGGTAGAACCATGGTAGGCTTAATAGATAAAGTCATTACTCAGTAGAAACATGATGTTAATCATGTGAGTAGCTAACATGTTTGATTAGCAAGTTGGATCTAGTGAAAGTGGGAGTGTTGAAATAGTGGGTTCCCTAGACCCAAAAATTTAGTGCTTTTGATTACCATATCGTATATATAGTTGGCTATACACGATGTCTTATTACCATTATATTGTAGAATTTTCTACATCCACTATTGAAATGGTAATGTCCAAAGGTTAATTGTCGTATCAAGAGGTCATAGAAGTTACAAAGATATAATGAGAACCTCGATATACTATGATATTAATCTTAAATATATGTTATATGGTCAAGATAAAACTCACTGACTAGACACAGTGGATGTTTGACTATCAGGAGTTTGGGGCTCATAAGCATTGAGACTTCTTCTCATGAAGTTCTCACTTGGTGATCTGAATTAGTGAGATCATGAAGACTGACCCACCAATAGGAACACCACATGTTTTGGGTGTCATTGGATGTTATTGTCTATGATTATGTGTAATGGTCTTCTGCCTTGAGATCATTACCAATTCATGCCATTTGATTGTGTACTTTGATGCAAGTTGAAGACCATGGTAATGAAGTCGTGGCAAGGTAGTTTGTTTTGGGTGCGTCATTAGTGGTATGAAATTGGTTTAATGGTCAAGAAAGGATTTTTCGCTTCAAAGTTATGGATGTAATATATCCCAGGCCATGTTGATAAGGATGGAAGTACCATTATAAGACCATGGCCATGTTAGTCAAGGGTAAATCCATCCAGTCAAATCAACAAACAATAAATCCAGAAAAAGGACGATGACGCGTGAGTGCGTCCTACTTTATGAGATATTAAAGACAAAGAGATTATATTACATAGTGTGTGTTCGTAGGATGGTTATCGCTACTATAAAAATCCTTATCTCTTCAAGGTCCATGATGGGTTGCTATATCCTGCTCTTAGTCTGTGAATATTATTCACTACTGTCGAGATAAGGGCCTAGAGGGTCACACACAATAGCATATTCATGAATCTTCCCTATTCAGTTGAATAGAAGTTTTGGACATGGTGGGACCCAACAATGGGGTCCAAGATTTGTCCAATGTAAAACAATAACCAATTAAATAAATTAATTCATATTATTCATGTTTAGAATAATGATTATTGAATTTATTTATTAAATGTATTTATAATTTTTAAGTAAATACGTGAAAAATATTAATTGATGAATATTAAATTATTCAAGGTTAAATTAAAATTAATGGGAGTGACGAGCCAAGTTAATGACTAAATTATTATCACGTAATATATTTTAATATACTACAAGCGAATGATAATAATATTTATGACTCAGATTAGTAGTCATAAAATGTAGTTGATAGTGCGTTAAGAATCTGGGGACGACGAGGCTATACTGAGTATTTTAATTAAGTACTATAAATAGAAGGGGGACTTTTTCCAAATACTATTCATGGGGCTTCTCTCACCTCTCCTATATACCATGATTTAGAGAGAGATGATTTGGATCCATGGAGCTCGGATGGATCTCTCTCTCAGGCATTGCTAGCAAAGCGATGCGGTGATCGTTGGAGCATCGAAGGCATCGTCGGTATTCCATGCTAGCACCCGGATTACGATGAATAACGCTCCCACAAATCTCTTAAAGCATGTGTGGATGATATAGAGGAATTTGGATTTGTATTCTTCAATAAAAAATCTCCAATGATGAGGAGACTTCATGCAGTACTTCGTAATTAAACCAGGTACTTTACAGTTTATTTTTGTGCCAAAAATCCTTCACGTGTGGTCCTCCGCTATGACTGGGCTTTTGTTTAGTGACGTCAACAAGTTTACGTCGATCGTCGGTAGAAATTTTTTAAAAACCCACCTATTTGGGACTTTGTCTACATGCCTGGTTCCAATAAAGAGAGGGTAACAGGTGGTATTTATAGTAGAGAAGAGGGGTGTTTTCTTATTATTATATTCATTAGTTTATTACATTGTATCAAGAATATGAATAGCTTGAGAATTTTGATTAAATATATTAAAATAATTAAGGATAGTTTTACAATTATGGGTTACATCATCCTTACATCATCTATGACTCCATAATTCAAGTATTTAACATTTATCGTAAATTATTGTATTTTACTATTCATAAAAAAATTCAAGTATTTTAGAAAAATACCAAAAAATTAACCAAACCATTTTTAATGTTTAGAATACAAAAATGAACTCCATTTTATGAATATAATTTTATAAATATGAGTAATTTAATTTTTAATTAAAATCAACATTTACTTGGAAAATACAGATTTTAAAATTACAACAGATTTTATAATGTTTTGGAACATTAATTAAGGTCTCATAAAATTATCTTAAAATAATAATACATAAAAATATTAATTTTGGAACACATTTTATAAAAATAAATTTTATTTTAAACTATTAAATTAATCATAAAATTCTAGTAAAATATTTATAACTAGCATAAATACCAATAATTAATTACTATTTTTTTAAATATTTGCTTACTTATACTATGATATAAATATATCATATTTTCACATATAATATGTATAATTTTTATTTATATTTTAATGGGTGAGGTTACTATTCATTTGGTCAGTTTACTATTCACAAGGGTCATATTACTATTCCCAAGGAAAAATTACTATTTCCTTGGTATAGGTTCCTTATCATCTAGAAATAATTCTTATTTAAAGCTTTTATTAGGGTATCTAAGTTATTTTAAGTGATTTATACTATATGAAATTTATATAAGAAAAAATAAATTCCATTCATAAAAGTTTGGATCGTTACTTTCTTCTCCCCTTTTTAAATTTCTCTCTCAAAATTTTGTTTCAGATAAATAGGTGAGAGTACTTATCCTTCATTTACACCTCAAATTACCATGTTTCTACTTCATACTTATGGTTCCTCCACAATACTTTGACAAGGTGGGTTGTATTTTTTGCATATAACCTTATCTATTTGGTCCAGAATCTTTACTGGTTGCTCCTTATAAGAGAGATCATCTTCCAACTATACCACCTCTTAGTTCAGTACATATGATGGATCTGGTATGTACTTCCTCAGGAGTGATACATGGAACTCATCTTGTACTTGATCCATATTCGTTGGAATTAAAATCCTACTATCCCTAGTTCTTATGCAATCAATGATCTCAAAGGTGTTAATATACCTTAGGCTTAGCTTCCCTTTCTTTCCAAACCGCATGACTCCTTTCCATGGTGATATTCAAAGAAAGACATTATATCAAAATGATAACTCCAAGTCCTTTTGAAGGTTTTCAACATATCTCTTTTGTCAACTATTAGTGTCATGTATTGCACAAGATCTAGTCCAAGTAAATCTCTTCCACCAACTTCAACCCAACAGGTTGGAGTTCTACATCACTTTCCATACAGAGCTTCATATGGAGTCATCTAAATACTCGATTTGAAGGTATTTTTGTGTGAGAACTCAAAAAAGGTATATATTGATCCCATAAAACTTTGTATTATAATTAATAAGATATTCTAATATCGTTGAGCGTCTGAATTTTCCTTTTAGATTGGCCATCACTTTGGGGGTGATAGGTCGTACTGAAATTGAATTTAGTAAGCATTTTGAAGACTCTTAAATAATTTATATTGAAGCTAGGATCATGATCAGAGAAAATTGAGATTATAACTCCATGAAGTATCACCACTTATTTCACATATATCATCGAATGTTATTCAAGTGAGAGATCTTCCCAAATAGAGATACAGTAGTCATTCTTGGTGAGTCGGTCCACCACAACCCATATTGCATTATTTCCTTTTGATGTCATTGAGAGACCCATGATGAAATCCATATTGAAATTATCCCATTTCCACATGGGTATAGGCAAGGGTTTCATCATCCCTTTGGAATTATTTTACCCTACTTTAACTTTATGACATATCAAGCACCGTGAGATATACTCAGCAATCTCTTTCTTCATGTTATCCAACCAGAAGTGTTCTCAGATATCACAGTACATTTTTGTACTCTTGGGATGGATAGTGAAATTTGAGCTCTATTCATTGTCGAATAGATAATTCTTTTTCCCAGGAAATTAAGGCACATATATCCTCATTCCAAACAAAATCACACCCTCATCATTGATATGGAACTCTTGCAACTTCCCTTGCTTCACTGTATTCATATAATTTGGCAACTTTGGGTCATCCCTTTATGCCTTCTTAATGTTATCTAGGATAGATGGTTGGGAAATAATTTGGGAAAGGTAGGATTTATTCCTTGATGTTATGATTTCCAAATACATCCCTTGTATATCCCTAAATATAGATCTTTCTAAATTTGAAACATGGATAGAGTAGTGGGTTCTTTTGTGCTAAGAGAATCAATTACCTTGTTTTTCTTGCTAGTATGAGAGTTCATAGAGCAGTCATAGTATTTGATTATATTTAACCATATCCTTTGATGCATGTTGATGTCATTTGGTGTGAATATATACATTAGGCTCTTGTTATTGGTATATATGTCAAACTTATCACCCTAGAGGTAGTGCTACCAGATTTTCAAGGAAAAAATCACAATTGCTAACTCCAGATCATGCATCGGGTAGTTTTACACATGGATTTTAAACATCTGTGAGGCATATGATATCACATTATCATTTTTCATGAGTAGAAACCCCAATCCGTTCTTTTAAGAATCATTTTATATCACAAAAAGTTATCCACTTTTTGGTAATGTGAGTACTAGTGTAGGGAAAAACTTCTTCTTTATCCTCCTAAATATTTTCTCACATTCTTCTGTCTATACATACTTTACCCATTTCCTTGTTAACATAGTTAGAGGTCCTAAAAATCTTGAGAAATTTCTCAAAAGATGTTATTAGTACCATGTTAAGCTAAGAAAAACACAGAATTCTGTGACACTAGAGGGTCTGGGAAATTCCTCAATTGCCTTTGTTTTTTAACGGTCCATAGAAATTTCCCCACTTGTGATCACATGTCCAAAGAATGTGCCTTGATACATCTAAAATTGAAACTTTCTGAACTTGGTATTCAACTTCACCTTCCTTAATGTCTCCAACACAAGCCTTAGATGTTATTCATGTTCCTCCTTTATCTTGGATTAGATGATAATATAATCTATAAAAACTACCACAATTCTGTTATGGTATTGTCTAAAGAATCTATTAATCAAATCCATAAAGATTTTAGGGACATTAGTAAGTCCGAAGGGCATCCCCAAAAAACTCATAGTTCCCATACCTTGTATGGAAGATAGTCTTATGAATATCTTCCTTCTTCACCTTTAGCTAATGATATCCAGAACAAATATCCACCATTGAGAAATATTGAGCTCCTCGTAGCTGATTTGACAAGTCATCAATCCTTGGAAGAGGATACTAAATTTTCATGGTGATATTGTTGAGTTTTTGATAATCGATACACAACCGCATTGATCGATAATTATTCTTAAAAAAGAGCATTGGCACACCCCATGGTGATGCACTAGGGCGTATGAACCATTTATCCAAAATATCATACAGCTGATTCTTTAACTCCTCCAGTTTGATAAGAGACATCCTATAGGTACACTTTGAGATAGGAGTAGCTCTGGGTAAGAAGTTCTATTGAGAAATCTACCTCATGATCCATGGGGAGTTTGGGTAACTCTTTAAGAAATACATCATTTTATTCCCTCATAATGGGCATTTACCCTAGGATGATACCTTCCTTTGACTCAACCATTTGAGCGAGGTATGATTATTCATAGGGAATCAATACCCACAACATTGGAGGATTTTCTAAAGGATATTCATGATCCTCCTTTAATTTTTAGAGGATCATGGGATGGTTCAGAATATAAAAAGATATTTCCTTTACCCAACATTTTATATGTGCTATATATAATGAGAGCCAATATATTTGTATTATAGCGTCAAATTCCACCAAGGGAAGTATTAGGAGATTCGTTGGTAGAATATTACCACATATTCCAATAGAAGTGGGAAACATTTGGTTTGTAATTATTATACCACTTTTTATTTTTATAGATATCTATAATTCAATATTTTGGGGCATCAATTCAATAGTTCTTGAAAACATTCAAGATATAAAGGAATGTGTAGAACCATAATCAAATAAGATTTTTGTTATTCTTGAAACTACTAGAAATAAGACCTATACCAATGGACCCATACCAATGGTTTGTATACAACCATTAGTATTGGTACCTTAGAGAGACCTATACCAATGGTTTTGTCCAACCATTAGTATAGGTTCATTATAGGTCCATCCTATGCCAAGGGTTTCATCAAAACCATTTTTATAGTTAAAAATGTCAAAGAATATATATGAACAGTTCTCAAAACCATTAGCATAGGTCTATATCAATGGTTCTTAAAACTGATGGTATAGGTACCCATATTTTTTATGGAATATTTTGTCAAATAACATAAAATAAATCATAAGTTGAAATAATTATGAATATACATATATATATATATATATACGAAATTATGTTTACAAAAGTCATGTTATGTTAGTGGTTAGGTCGTTGGATTATAAACGGGAGGTTATGGGATCAAAACCAAGACGGGTTTTATTTTTTTAATTACCTATACCAACGGTTTTATGAAATCGTTGGTATAAGTTTTTCATATGACCTATACCAAAAGTTTTCCCAAAACCATTCGTATAAACCTATCCCAATGACAAACTATACAACGGCCTCCAAACTGTTGGTATTGGTTATACCAACAGTTTGGAGTCCAATACCAATGGTTCCAAACCGTTGTTATAAGGTTTTTTTCTATTAATTTGAGTGAATATGAAGTGTACCTTGTACAACTTCATTTTCTTATTCCACTTTAGTATTAGTGATGGTATAATACTACCCTTGCTTCTTCAGTTTTGGTGGTTTATAATACAGATTATCCTCAAGGACATGAGGTTTAGTGCACTTGATTGCATAGTTCCATGGATCCCTATTGTTTTATCATTGGACCATGGGTGGTGTTCTCCTTTCCTCTAAAACATTATCCAACCTATGTATTTTTTACATTCATGGTCTTGGTGGACTTCCCTCCCACACTTGAATCATTTTCCCATCCTGTTGAGGCAGTTCCCATGATGATTCTTTCCACATTTTTGACATGTGGGTGGTTGAGTTTTCTTTCCAACTTTATCATTCTATCCTTTGACATGAAACTCCATATTTTGTTTCTTATCACTATAGTCATGTGACTATTCTCAAAACTCTATATCCACATTAATAACACATCGAATGACTTCTTTATAACTCCCAAAGTCCCAAATTGCTGGATTATTTCGAATGTGTGATTTCAATACACTAAAGAATCAATCAATTTTTTTTTATCATTTTTTATAATAAAACCCAAAGAGTACATTGTAATCCTTGTAAAATTTGATTCGTAGGCCATAGTATATTTAGTTTCATTTTTCTTAAGCTTTATGAATTATCCCTAAATCTTTTTTCAAATAATTTCAGAGAAATAATTGCTAAGAAACATTATCTTAAAGTCTTCCCACTCTATCACTTTAATTTCTTCAGTCGGATTGGAGTTCTTAATCAAATACCACCATTGGCCAACCTCTCTGCCTAAGCAGTAAATGACCAGAGTCACACTCTCCATCTTAGAATAGTGTAGAATAAAAAGACCTTCTCCATTGATTTGAACCAATGTTCTTCAATAAGTGGATCAGAAGATCCACCAAATGTCAAATTTTGTTGCTTCATAAAACAATCGATAGCCAGATGCTCCCTCTTTGGTGAAGGGGGAGGTTCCACATTATTCGGGTTATTGTTCATAACCTAAGATAGTTAGGTAATAATCTCCATGAAATTTTAAACTCCACCTCCCAAATCATTAGGGATGTCATTTGGGAAATCTTTGAATTGTCCCTCACAAGGGTTGTTCGGAAGGTTTATTCTGGTTCCCACCATTTTCTAAAATATAAAAGGTTAGAAAAAAACATAAGTCAATAAGTCATGAATAAATAATTTATTCATTTGTGTAATTAATTATAAATGAATATCTTATGGGATCCCTACATTTAGAATTTTCTAAAACAAAATATTCTTGGGTTCTTACTTAAACATAGTCTCATATTAAGGGTTTTCACTAAGGTTATCTAATCCTAATTACCAAATTAACTAAACTATGCTCTGATACCAACTAAAGTGACCCTGCTTTTTCTTATATTTTTATTACATAATTTTAATGATAAAAAACATAAAATAATTACATGATTAGGATATTAAGGTTTAGTGTCTTGTCCAAATTCGGACCATATATAAAATTAAAAAAATAAAAAATAACCATTTATTAAATTCATTCTGCTATAGCTTTTTACTGGCCTTTTAATTCCCATTATTACAAGTAGTCACCTAAGGATATACATAAAAAAGGGTGAGATGAAATCTCATTACAGGATAGATAAGAACATGAAACAATATAACATGAGGTTAGCATCATCATCATCATTATAACATATTAATAGGATCATAATCATGAGAGGAAGCATTAAGTAAATGCTTAAAATTTGGAAATTCATAAAAATGAAACATCATGTCCTAGTGGTAAAATACCACACATAGTTGTGATAAAATATCATGTTCACACATATTTCAATTTAACTCATGAGATTCGTCACATTACAAAATGCATTGGAGCGCTTTATAATTCTAGATGCACCATTCACATCATAACATTTACATTGTGCTATATAATTCTGAGAACACCTGTAACATCCCAACATTTACATTATCATGCATGCCACATAGAACATATATCAATATTGAACATATAATAACACATGGAAAGGGATGGGGTTAATTTTTTAATCATACATTCATAAAATTTGGGTTCCCAAATTAAATAGTGATTAACATATTTGATATAATAATCATTAATCTCGAGTGAAGAAAAAACAATCTTGATAAGTAAAAGGTTTGTTTTTTTGAAAGACTAGTTCTTTTGGAAAAAATTATTTTTCATAAAATCAAGTAGAAAACATTTATATCCCAGAAAACGTAAGATATTTATTTTTAAAGAATACCCAAACTGAAAATGTGGTGAAATAGGGAAAACCCAATGATAAAGAGTTGGGTTTGAGAATTCCCCTTACCCTATGTCTGAATGATTCCTTCACTTTAATATCCTATATAATCATATTATATTCATTAATTAACAAATAACTAACCTTTTATATATGAATTTTATTTATCCTGGTTTTATTATGTTCATTTATGATCTTTTGGATGAGTTTTAGAGTTTAATTTCATCGTTCAAGAGTGTTCATTTTCTTAGATTCCAAGATCGATTCACTTGTATACTTGAATGGAAGTTTGTGTAACATGAGGGTAAATATCCATAATTTTTATTATAATTTATTAATGATATTAAAAAAGTTTAAATGATCTTATAAATAATTTTTTTATTTGGAAGGAGGGTGAATCATTATATAAAAGTTAATTATGATCATTTTAGGTAAATTTTGGCGGGTTTTCGATCACAACAAACTCATTTTGTTTTATATTTTAGAATTATGTATATATGTTAGTTACAGAACATAAATAGGGTTATAACATATACTTTAAAATCTATTTTCAACCATCACTACTACTAAAACATCCTTTAACAGAGCTATACTAGACCTTTATAAGTGCTAAAAAGTGCTGAAAATTTGAGTGGTCAATGGCCCAAAACTTTTATTTGAGATAAAAACGAACTGATAAATGCCCTGATGAAAAAGGGTATATAAAAACTTTCCCACACCCCACCCACCCCCTTTTTTCCACTTCCCATCCCCACCCTTTATTAGCGCTTCCCTCACCCCTTTATTAGTGCTTTAGATAATCCCACCCTCCTGTGCATGCCCCTACCTCCAGTGAGTTTCTAACCCTAGACCTTAAATATATATATCAAAGCCTTTTTCACTCCCCTATACACTTTTATTTCAAATTTTATGATATATATATATATAAATATTTCATTACATTTTGTATCGATATATTTATATATATGTTTATATGTTAATAAATATATTATATATGTAAATATGTTTAATTTTTTATTTATAAAATTAAAATTTTATGTGTGAATATATAAAAAATATTTATATATTCTTATATATTTGATTATAAATAATATTACATTTTGAAAAATGATAAAATTGTAAAACCATAATTTCAATATGAATGTAAGACCTAGGAATAAATTCAGTCCCCACCAAAAAGGGCAACAAGACCCCCATAAATGAGACTAAAATCCATCGGATGTTAAAAAATTAGGGCATGCTAACTAAAAACTATGATTTGGAGGAATTTTGGGCCTATTTTTTCCTTAAAAAATGTGATAGATGTTTACCTGTGTCACTAAGGATGTATATTTTATCGCAGGCTTCGATTTGATATATGGTAGAGCTCAAATGGACACATGGATCAATAGTTATGACCATTTGAAGTTTGTGTAACGTTTTCAACTTTTTTTAGATCCTTTATTTATTTTTTTATTTTTTTTAAAATTGTTATTAAATGATTATTACTTGATAATAATTTGAAAATTATTAATTAAAAATGTTTTTTAAATTATTTTTTAAGTTATTTATACTAAATATCTTATATATATTAAGTGTAAATTCTAATTTACCTTATCTAAAACATATTTTAAAAAATATATAATATATTTATATATAAATATTTTTTTTAATGAAATATAATTTTTTTGAAGTATACTTTTATCACCACTTGAAAAAAAAACACTAATAACGGGAGGGTATTTTATCCGCACTTTTAAAAAATTTCTCATAACCCCTATCAGTAATTTTTACAAGCACTGATAAAATACCCCAATTATTAGTTATTTTAAAAAATCACTGATAAAGGGCCCCCATTTACAGTGGTGAAAAAGAGATGTTAAAGACCCCCTTTAACAAAAGTTTTTTTAGCATTGGCAAAGGGGGTCTTTAATAGAGTTTTTAGCTAGAATTGTTAAATACCCATCATAGGATAAACCTAGTTTTGTATTAGTTCATTTAATGGTTTTATTAACATACTTCAAGGTGTTAATGGAAAATGAAAGTGCATTGCCCACAATGTCGTTAAATTGAAAAATCTTGGGTGACGATTTCAATTTTAAAATAGAAGAGAGAGAGAGAGAAGAGTTTAATGATGGATATTTCATTAATATGATATAATTATAGTATATGTAAGGTATAGGAGTTATCAGTATATTTTTATGAATGGATGTGAGGATATAATAATAATTTAAATGAAATTGAAAAGGAATTTAAAAGAAAAAGGAAGAGTATTTTACCTCTTAAATCTATCCTCCTTGAGATCCTCCTTTGGGAAGAGTATTTGATCTTTTGAGGATACCAAGATCTCTTGGACATGGGGAAGGGCTAGGGAAGAGTAGTGGGTAGAATTTGGGTAAGGCTCAAATCTTGATAGGTGTGAAGTTAATAGGGGGTGAGGGGTGGTATTTATAGTGGAGGAGAGGGGTGTTTTCTAATTATTATATTCATTAATTTGGCTCAAGACAATGAATAGTTTGAAACTTATGACTAAATATATTAAAATAATAAAGGAGGTTTATAGATTTTGGGCTTACATAATCCTTACATCATATATGACTCCATAAATCAAGTATTTATCATTTATCATAAATTACGGTATTTTACTATTCATAAAAAATTCATGGTTTTTAGAAAAACAAATAACCCTAACCATTATTCAACATGTATAATTAAAAAATAAACTCAATTTTAAAAAAATAATTTTCTAAATATGAGTAATTTAATTTTTAATTAAAATATTTATTTACTTGGAAAATATAGATTTTAAAATTATAACTGATTTAATAACACTTTGAAAAATTACTTAAGGTCTCATATAAATTATATTAAAATCATAATACATAAAAATATTTATTTATGAACATATTTAATAAAAATAAATTTTCTTTTAAAAATAAAATTAATCCTAAAATTGTTGTTTAATATTTATGACTTACAAAAATACTAACACTTAATTACTAAAATTTAAAATATTTAATTACATATACTATGATATAATTATATTATATTTTCCACGTATAAGATGCCTAAATTTTATTTATAATTTAATGGGTGTGTTTACTATTGATGTGTCATGTTTCTTATTCATAAGGGTCATATTACTATTCCTAATGTCAAATTATCATTTTATCAGCATTAGTTCCTTAACATGTAGAAATAATTCTTATTTAAATATTTAATTATGTAATTTAAGTGATTTTATGTGATTTATACTATATGAAATTAATATAAGAAGGGATAAATTCTACAGATAAAATTTTGGGTCATTACATTGAAAATAATTGACTGCAATAAGAAACTGAGTTACCATGTCAACATTCTATTCCGAGTGATAGTGTCGAAGAGATCATGGAAAGTATCCATGTGAAGTAACTGTGAGCCAAAAGTAACCATGATTTTAATAAAAGACTAAGTAACCATGTCTAAATTATGTAACGAGGGATTTTAAAATCTCCAACAGCTATATTTTGAAGCATTAATTATAGATCCAATCTATTTAATAATAAAATGAGTATGAGAATTAAATTATTTATATCCTCTGATGACTAATTTGAGTAGGTGATCTATTTAAGAAGAAAAGTAGTTAATGTACAAGAGAGAAAGATAGTTGTTCATGTGAATAAGGTAAATTTTGATATTCTATATTATAACATTGAACCTTCCAAGACATTCTAATTTTAAGAAATATCTATGCAAACTTGGTTTAAGATTTTCAATCACATATTCAATAGAATTTTATTGAATGAAGTCGATCAAATTGAGATACACCAAACCTTCTCACTACCGATCTTTTTCTCTCTCTCTCTTTTATCTTACATTTCAATAATTTCAAGCTATTTTTGTGATACTTTGTTTATTCTTTAACGTGAACTTCTGTATTGTATTAAAGAGTGATAAACACTCTTTATTTAATTATTTTACATCTGATATACCATAGAGAACTATGGAGGTTGTTGTGTGTAGTATGGAAAACCTATAGAATTTATTTTATATAAAAACTGATCTAGGTGTTAGATTATTTTATTCCTTAATAAACTTATTTGAAAAAAGTGACACCCAAGTATAGAGGATTGGGTAATATATTAAGAATGAATCTATAATTTTATTCCACTATGTATATTACTATTTTGATTTTTAAATTTTAAAAAACAAATCTTTTTTTCGTTTTCAAAACTATATTGAAAAAATAATTTGATATTGATATTTAATAGTTTTTTTATATATAGTGTTTGATACAAGTAAAATAGTTTCAAAAGTTATAGTGTTTTAAAACCTGTTTTAACTGAGTTTTGATCAAACTTTTGAGAATATTTTTAAAATATAACATTCTATAATTCTACCAATTTTGTTAACAGAACCATTTTTATAAATAAGGATATTTAGCTTCAAATAAAATTTAATATAAATTTTAGTTGGAAAATCAATTCACCCCCTCTTGAGTTTTCCACTTTGACCAAAATTTTGTATTAAAGGATTTTATTTCTTTTTTAATGTGATCTTGTTTTACCCAAACGATCAAATTTTTTGTTATTTATAAATTTATATCTTTAGGGGTAATAATAAGCTTGAGGGGACTATTAAAAATGTGCATCCTTATTTTAATGTCACCAATTATACTAAGTGGAATATTAAAAATAAAATTCCTATTAAAAGCATGAGATCTGATATTTGGACTAGGATAGAGGAAATATATGAAAAACCCAAAGTTGATAGATCTTAATGGAGATATTCCACTAAGACAACTTATGATAGTAACTATAAATCCATTAATTAATAATATTATTCTTTAGGATAAAATGAGTTTAATATAATTTATATTTGTTCTACTTCTTATGAAATATAGGAAATACTTTTTATTTCTCACAATGGGACTTCAAATGTTAAATAGATAAGACTAAATAATTATACTATTAAGTATGATACAATTAAGATGAAACATGATGAAAACATTTCTGACCTGTAACTTAGGTTAAACATGATTTTCAACATGATGCATGCACTTGGAAAGAAAATTGAAGATAAAGACCAAGTGATGTGAATTCTACGATGCTTACTAGATAGGTGTAGAGGAACCTATGTTTTCGTTAGATAATCTAGTGATATAAGTAAACTAACAGATGAAGAGATTATTAGAAAACTCAATATAAATTGTGAATAATTGAAAGTGAAAAATAAAGAAGTTGAACCTAAGATAAAGTTAGTTTCTTTCATGACATCTAGCTCAAAGCTAAAGGAAAAAATCAAATATGATAGTTTGAGTGAGGATGAATCATATGTTGAGAGTGATGAGAAGATGGATTACCTAGAAAAGATATTAAAGAAGTTATAAAAGAAGAATAAATTCTTCCATAAATCAAATTATGGAGGGAAGTTTTATTGAGGAGGGTGTTTGAAAAAGGAAATCATTAAGGTGAAGTGACTTGTTATGAATATAAAAGAAAAGGACATGTCAAATTTGAATGTACAAAAATAAAATATAATAAAATATAATAAAATATATAAAGATAATGTAAAATGTATAAATAAGGATATGAAATCTACCTAGAGTTCCTATTAGGATAGTTTCAGTTATTCTAACTCAAGGAGAGAAGACAAAACAAACATAGAAAACATGTGTTTTATAATAAACACATATGAAGTAATGTTTCAACATATACTGTTCATCTTTATAATCTTTCTAAAAATTATAATAATGATGAAAATAAGTGTAGTGAAGATTTATTTGAGTAATGTAATATGATGGAAGAAACATTTAATGTTCTTAAGTATAGGTATAAAATATTCAAGAAACAACATGCTTTATCTGTTTAATTTAATTTTGATCTTGATGTAGAAAAAGATATGAATGTTAAGTTATTAAAAGAAAAAATGAACTTAAATTTTCATATAAAAAAATCAAAAAAATTATCTTTAAAGGTTTACAAATGGTAGATAAACCTTTTCTAGGATTTTTAGTAAATATACCATGCCCAAGTAAACAACTAGAATTAGATACCATCGAGGTTAGTGTAGAATTTATAAGAATAATTGTTTTCTAGATTAAACTCTTCCAACACGATAGAAAGTTCATATTCTTATGGACCCAATAAATTATTATTTCTAAAAGTCCTAAATTTTTTTACGTTAAACCTATTAAATAGTTTTGGATTAGAAAATCTTTTATTTATAACATTTCTGAACACAGGAAAGTTTGGGTACTAAAATTATTCCATATTTTAATGTGTGTAGGAAACCGTCTTAAAGAGTACCATTAAAAGATAATAGTATCTATAAATTTTATTTTCTAGAAACATGATTGGTAACTACATAATATTTAATAACCTTATCAATGTGGATGGTGGGCATGTAACTTTTAGTAAAAAATTTTAAGTAAAAATAATTATACTCAGTCAAATCAGTAACTCTAGTACTATTTTAGTTTCAAAAGTTTTTTTATTATTTAAAGTATAAAGTTCTTAGCATACCTAAACTATGTGATGATTATTATCATGTTAAATTTGAATATAATGTTTAAAGATTTTATGATTCTAAACATGCTTTGTTTTTTACACTTGTGTGTAGTGATTATGTTTATATAGTTGATTTATATTCTTTATTTTCTCAAAATATTTTTTCTTAAGTTTTTTTGAGAAATATTCCTAGATATGAAATAGGATACTAGGTCACTAAAACATTCAATTACTTTTAAATATAACAAATAAAGTATTAGTTAAGGATCCTTCTAAACTATAATCCCCAAAATACAAAGTTTGTCACCCAAGTCAAAAACAAAACTAAAAAATATATCTTTCAAACCAGAAAAGAAGTTATAACTTTTCAACCCCTATAGTTAGATCACATAAAATTGTTTATACCTTATAGAGTTTCTATACTAAATGGAAAGATGTATTATTATATTCTTTTAGATGAATATTCTAGATACAATTGGGTATTATTTCTATCACACAAATGTTGTGTTTTCTTCTATTTTAAAAAATATGTGAAATATATAGAAAATATTATTGGAATTAATATTATTACCTTAAGGAGTTATCATGGTCATGAATTTTAAAAATAAAAACTTTGAATATTTATGCTCACAATATGGATATAATCATTATTTTTTTTCTTAAGACTCCCCACTAGAATAGTGTTAAAGAAAAAGGATTAGAACTCTTCTAGAGATTTCATGGATTGTGCTTAATGAGAATGAACTACCTTCTAATTTTTTTGGTATAATCTGTAAATATGTATTGGTATATTATCAATAGGGCTCTTATTAGAACAGTTTTAAAGAATACTCCAAATTAGATATGTAATAAAATAAAGTAAAATCTTAATTAATATATATTTTTTGGATGTAAGGTCTTTATACTCAATAAAAATAATAAATTAGATAAATTTTATTTTTAAGTGATGAAGTAATGTTATAGTATTATTAAACCTCCGGTAAATACTATAGAGAATTCCATAAAATAACTAAAATTTTGGAAGAATCGTAACATGTAAAATGTAATGAAACTGATCCACATGAGCCCAAATCCCTTTATAAAACTTTGATAATGATCTTTCTAACATGAATATCAATACCTCAACCAAGCCTAATGATGTGTTAGTCAAACATAAAATAGAAATATCACCCAGCATAGAGGAACTATTTGAACCAAAACCTGAACTTGAAGATCGAGTATTAAGTACTTCTATCCCTATATTAATTAGGACTCATAAAGGAAATCCATTTGATACTATAGTTAGAGATCTAGATAGAGGTACTCAGACTAAATATTCTCTTAGAAAATAGGTTGATCATAAAGAATTATTATCATATATTTAACCTAAAAGAAACATTGAAGATATAGATTATCAATTTTGGGTAACGGATATACAAGAAGATTTGAATTACTTTGAAAAAAAGTATGGGAGCTAGTGGAAAGACCTAAATAATTTTCGACTATTATAACTAAGTGGGTGTTTAGGAATAAGTTTTATGAGTCCGGCTCTATAATTATAAATAAAGATATAATGGTTTCACAAGGGTATAGTCAAGAGGAAGGTATTGACTATGAAGAAAAAAATCTACCAATAGAAATAATTGAAGCAATCATATTGTTTCTGGCATATGCAACACATTTGAATTTCAAATTATAACAAATGGATTTCAAGAGTGCCTTTATAAATAGTGATATCATTGATGATGTTTTTTTGTACAATCCATGGATATGAAAACCCTCATTTTCCAAATCATGTTTCTAAATTAACCAAATATTTTTATGGTGTAAAAAATATCCATGAGATTGTTATGATAGGCTTAGATCATTTTTTATTTCTAAAGGTTTCTCAAAAGGTATTATAAGGCCCCAGCCTTAAACCTTACTTAATCTTGAGTTATTACAAGATTACACAGTGAGGATCTTTTCAGGTTTAGAGTTTTAGAGAATTAGATCATGAAACATGCATTACATTCCACATTTAAACAAAGTGGTTACATAAAAGGCAGTATTCATTCTTCTCATCACAGAAACATATTTAAAATATAACACGGATTCTTTCTTGACACATCCTTGAAACTATCATCACATCATGTACCTTTCCCTTGACCTGTGAAAAACATTTCAAAAACTTGGGATGAGCATAAAAAAAGCTCAGTAAGGGTTACAAAAAATATGGAAAGGAAACATGAGTTCATATATACATGAGAATGAAATCATACTTTACCCATAAAACATAGGCACTTTAACATACCTCATCAAACCATGAATAAATCATAGAAAACATAAGACATAAAGGTAACTTGAGGCATTCATAACATTCTTACGTAGGGAGTAACCCTCTTGGTTACGTTTGGAATACCCATCACAGTATATTCCCTAAATCTCTTCGGAGAAACCTTAACGTTTCACTCCTTCGCGTTACCCAATGCATTGGAGAGCTATATCGGGCTCACCCGCCCTTAGTTTATCACGAAACCACCCGTTTTCATAACAATGCCCAAGAACCATAACATAAACGTATCACATAAAACATGCATAAAGTAAACATAACATTTCCACATTTCAATCACAATATAACATTTTAGTATATTGATATTATGAATCCATTTCAAAAGAAACCATTTCCAAAACCATTTAAAACATTTAATAAAGAGATTTTTGAATAAAAGTGTCCCATACCCCCTTGAAGCTTAAAATTTTAAAACATTAATATCCATATAAATAAATCCTTAAAACCATTTTGAAAACATGGATATTAATAAGAACAAATAATTAAAACATTTAAAACGATATTTTGGTTAAAGGGGTTTTACCAAAAGTAGAGACACTTGAATACAATAATTGAGGAATAACATTTAGTCAGAACTTTATAATATCATGAGAATAAATGGATTCATGATATAATACTCCAAAGGATAGTATATACACCATATAAGAGTGAATTGGTGCATAACAATAATGAACCCTCAATAGAAATGTCAAATGTGATGAAATCCCTTATAAAGAAGGTATCCTTAAATTAAGGACAAATAAATCTCAAAAATATGTGTGAAAAATATATATACACCCAATATAAGTGGATATTAAGTGTAAAACAATAAAAGGTCAATCACACATATTCAATGGATGACATATTCAATGACTACAAGTTGAACCCAAAGAAATCGAAATTGGGTTAAAAAGTTCCCTTGACAGCCTAACGGCATCACATCAAAATGAGTTGATGAGAGATAAAAAGTGTATCTCATCACTTGGACATAAAATTTACATCAATAATTATTTATGAGAACATATCCCAACATAAAAATATGTAAATTAAAAGACCCAATAAAATAAGTCTTTTAAAAAAGAGGAGGGTGAAAGGTTCCCTTACCGACTTGGGTATCTTTCAAAACATACACCCCATGAAAGAAAGACAATAGGTCATTGATGTAAATACTCATAAACGAAAGTATAATACACAAAGGGTATAATAATGGTCAGTACATACACCACTCAATGGAATTTGTGGCGAATGTAGCATAAATCTCACGGGAATAAAAGTGAGATGAAAAATCCCTTACGAAAACTCGGCAGCCTAACGGCGCCACATAAAACTTCCAAAATGGATTGATGAGAGAGAATAGGGTCTCTCATCACATGAACATAAAAATTACAGTAAGTGTAATATAAAATATCATCCCAATAACAAGAAATATGAGCTTTAGAAGGAATGACATAAAAGTGTATACTTAAAAAGAAAGAGAGGAGTAGGATCCCTTACCTCAGGTCTGACTTGACTCGATCGTTCTTTAATCTCCTGAATAATAAACATGAGTTAATTTATTATTCCTTAAGAACCTTTTTCAAGTTCATTATTACTTTTATACAACTTATTACCATGTCATAAACATTATGTAATCATTTAAGTTAATAATATTTGTTTTGTCGATATTTGGTTCTTAAGTCGAAAGTGGACTTCTTACAATTACATGTTGTTCGTGTGGCCAAATGTTTATTATTTCCATAATTGTATTCATTATATAGATATCATATATGTCATATATATCCAGTAAATTCATGCATTTATAACATTACATAATCATTTAGAGGTAAGAAATGAAATGCACCGTTCATGGAGACGGTAAGTCGTACGTACGCATGAACGCTACTTTCATTTCTATTTCGTATTTTATAGAATGGAATAATAATGATATAAAGGTATATTATAATTCCAGTATAATATCATATATAATATAATATTTCCATCCTTTATACATCCCACATATGGTATTTAACGAATCAAATCACTTTGAGGGGGCGGTAGTCCGCACATCCTTAAATGAAGATATCGCGTATACCCATAATGGAAGCCATAAAGGTAAGACAAAAATGAAAAATACAGAAGAATAAATAAAACATAACATATGATATATCATATATAAAAATAGTGACATCATAATGGCCACCTTTGAAGGTGTTAAATGAGTATTCAACAATCATCGTTTCGGGAGGCAGAATTTCACCATCCACGGAAACCGTATGTTCTTTAACCATTTGATGTAGTTGTGTGAGATTGTAGCTCGAATAAATCTTATAAAAACATCCTATTATATGGAAGATACTGGTTTTGTTACAAAATAAGTAAATAAAAAGAGTTTATGGGGTTGGAGAAGCAAAATAAAACAAATGAACATGAGAGAATGAATTACCTTTAAAAGTGTAACTCCTTTTGATTTGAGCCTAAAGGCTTCCTTTTAAAGGATTCTGCCCAAAGGGAATCCTCTAGGATGAGTAGAGGGATGTGGAGAGAGTAAATGGGCAGGGTTTTGCCTAACCAAAGGCTTTAGGAGTGTGTTAAATGAGGTAGAGGTGGGGGCCTTTTATAAGAGGAGAGGAGGGGTACTTTTGGAAAGTAAAGAAATATTACTTTATTTGAAAATGTGTTTCGGTTTAAAAAGGTACCACATTGATATAATTCGTGGATAAGGTGATAAGTCTTCGAAATACACTCATACAATAAGTTTTGGACATGTGTAGTTCATAGATTTTACATTATCATTCCATTTTATTTAAATCGTCAAATAATGATGTCATCGCTGCATCATTATTATTTCATAAATAATTTAATTTATTTAATGTCTAAAAATTATAAAACAAATACTATGATGTAGGAAATCTTTTTATCTTTCCAATGAATATTTATAATCAAAAATATGACTTGTATAACCCCACTTAAAAATTGTTTTAGTAAAACATATCATGTTTGTGTCAATTTTACTTTTACATTAAAAAAATGTTATTTATGTCATTTCCCAACCAAAGTGGATCCATGGGGTCCCCAAGTTGACCCATGGATTTTCTTGGTCGGCAATGATACAACCAATAGGTGTAGGACAAGTTTCATGGTGTTTTCACATTCTTATAATATCATTTTTACCTTACACTACACTAATTACCTCTAATCGCGATTAAAAACTTAATAAGTTACTATTCACCAAAAAACTTATTTTAATCTCATTGAACCAAATTTTACTTCTTAATGACAACCATGTATGTAGGATTTTTGAAAATCAAAACACAATGATGGAAAAATTTCATTTAAACGGAAAATCAGTTTTTATAAGTACCACTTAGTGGTTTCACTATTCATCAAAAATTGAAGTTTTTCAGAAAAATCTCAAAAATTCACCCTAAGATATATTTGATATTCTGAATTCAAAAATGAAGTCTGTTTTACAAAATTCAAAACATATAAGTCACATTAATTAATTTAATAATTAATTCGCGCTGTCATGACAAATAGCGTGTTTTATGAAACAATAAGTATCAAAAGATTGACACTAGTTAAAGTCTGATTTCAAAGTGAAATTGATTCCAACGACCACTATTGGATTTAATGGTAAAAATATTTTCTAATTTCACTTTAAAACCAATTAAAAATATAATATAATCATATAAATAAATTAGATTGAAAAGTGGTTTTGAATTAAAATACAACATTTTACACTATTCATTAAAAAAATGAACTTTATCGGAAAGATACCAAAAATTTACACAAAGTAAATTTTGATGTCCCGATTATTAATAAGAGTTTTATTTGGTCCAAAAGAATGTTTAAGAGTGAACAAAACTATATTTAATGACGGTTCTCCATCAAAAGGTGATAAGTGAACCTTTAGTGAAAACTAGGGCATATACGCCTAAAATTGAATTCTTTCCGTATTTTAAGCCTTTATCTTTTATTGTATAAATGTAAAAATATTTAAGAACATATATAATAATATTTTAGTTATTTATATCCATTACCTCCATTACAATGGCTACATGTTAACTACCATTTAAAATAATATTATTTTATTATTAGAGTGCAACGTAAGATTCCCAAGAAACTCGTTGTTGTGTGTTGGGTACGCCATCGAGCATAGCGTCCCCTTTAAAGTCAGATTAATATTTTATTCACAAATATGGATAAATATGAAAATGTCATATTCCTTATTTACCTGGGGTGTTACATCCTTCCCCCCTTTTGGGAATTGCGTCCTCGCAATTTTAAAATTGTGCTTGGAAACATCCTTTAACGTCCCACATCGGAACAAGAGTCGGTAAAACAATCTCTTTAAAATAAAGAAAGATAAGCACAGAGGTCACCCGAGTTAACCCATACTAGGATTCCAAGTATGAAAATATGGACATGGAGGAGAAAACATAGGGTCATGTTCTGATGGAGAGTGATAGAAAACATGTTTAGGAGAATGTTAACAATAAGAAAATCACAAACTTGTGATGGGTTAAACGGTGTTGGGTTCCCCAGTAGGAAAAGTTAATTGACAACATTTTTGTATTAAGTTACTTTTTATTGAGGAATTTATTCATAAGGAAGCATAATCACTTATCATGTTGACTTTCAACTTTTACTAGATTCCTTAGTCAAACTCATATTTTTTCCAAAAGATGAGTATTTAGGGAGACTTTTTCGAATTAAGAGTACTATAATCAACTTCTAGAGAATCACCTAATCCCCAAAAGAGAACTATATACATCCCATGTATTTAGGCTTTAACCAAAATCAAAACCAAAAAGGTTAGTACAAGATCAAATAATCCAGAAAAGGATAACCCCTTATAAAAAGAAAATCTATTCTTAATCTCCAAAATTTGTCCAACAAAACCCAAAGTTCAACGAGGACCATCCGATAAACAATTTGTCCATAAAATTATTCAAAGTAAACCAATATAAGATTGAAACCCAAATATTTGAAGGATTTAGTCACATAGTCTTCCAAGTTAAATCGTAACATTTATCTCCAAACAACATCAGTTGCTCCTAAAGTCTCACATTGAAAAGTAATTATCCTAATCACATATCCTCCAAAATCAACTTACTCTTAATTCATAAAATCATATAACTAAAAAGAATCAGTCAAACTAACCAGGGACTTCACGTAGTCCAGTGGTAGGCGATAAATACAAGTCGCACTTTGGTTGTGGGTTCGATTCCCGCAACATTGTCCGACGCGACGGGTTGTCACACGGTCTGCGTGTTGTCCTTTTTCAAAAACTATATAATTCTCAAATCATTACCCAAAAGGGGATAAAATCATCAAAAATAACCATAACATAATTTAACCTCAATTTTATCTCATGCCTTTCACTTCAATCATAACATGTGGTAACCCATAATTACCTCAAAAGTAAGGATCATATAAACCCAAATGGTTCTTTATAACTATGTCCATAAAAGAAAAGATAACTACTACTTGAATAAAATTTTCCTATATTAAACATCAGGGTTACACATAATATAAAAAGTCTTCTAATGTAACCCCATCATCAAAAGAGACTTAATACTCTTAAGAATTTCACCCTAACTCTTGAAGCCCTTATATGTTGACATCTTACTCATTCAACATTCTTCATGATCCATTATCCATTCCTTTCCAACTTATTCCGAAATACCTCTTTCCTACAAACAAAATCATGAATCATATCCTAAGATTCCAAAATAAGAAAACAATAGTCATGAAATAGTACATACCTTTGATTGGTCATTGTCAGTTTCTTCATCCTCAATCGGAATGGCATTAGGTATTGGTAAACGAATATTGGTATGCTCTTGGTGACCCCATTCACGAAACTTCTTCATAGGAAATGTGTTTGCATAATGACCATGCACACCACATTTAAAACATTCAATTGATCCCTTAGAAAGAACTTCTTTCCCTTTCCTCGAGTCAACTGGATTATTCCTTTTTCCATGGAAGGTTCTTGCTTTATGACCTTCATTTCCACATCTATAGCATATTTATGTCCCTTTGAAACATTTTCCTAGGTTTTTCTTTCCACATCTTTGACACATAGGTTTTTGAACACACTTACCTTTATGATTATTACCTGTACTTCCATAGGGATTTGTTTCTTGCATATATGACGTCTTAGAGAAATCTCCAAGGTTTAGGTGGTCAATCATGACTCCAGATAGTTGGTTTAGGATAATCACAAGAGTTCTCATTGCAGCTCCCATATCATTCAGTTGCTTGCTCAAAAAACTGTCACAGTTTCCTTCACATCCACTGTTACTTTGGTGCCTGCTAGATCCAGCCATTTACTAAAACCAAAAAGGTCAGTGTGAGTATATAAAAAAAACCATCATGTACTAATGAGTAAGATAAACACTAAGATATACTTACTCATTCACTTTATCTAAAACTAGGACTCTTTCTGAAATCCTAACCATTATGGTAATGCCACTTATGCTTAAAGAATATCCTAACCTCTAAAGTTATCTAAACCGACCTTTGATACCAACTATAAGGCCCCAGCCTTAAACCTTACTTAATCTTGAGTTATTACAAGATTACACATTGAGGATATTTTCAGGTTTAGAGTTTTAGAGAATTAGATCATGAAACATGCATTATATTCCACATTTAAACAAAGTGGTTACATAAAAGACAGTATTCATTCTTCCCATCACGGAAACATATTTAAAATATAACACGGATTATTTCTTGACACATCCTTGACACTATCATCACATCATGTACCTTTCCCTTGACCTGTGAAAAACATTTCAAAAACTTGGGATGAGCATAAAAAAAGCTCAGTAAGGGTTACAAAAAATATGGAAAAGAAACATGAGTTCATATATACATGAGAATGAAATCATACTTTACCCATAAAACATAGGCACTTTAACATACCTCATCAAACCATGAATAAATCATAGAAAACATAATACATAAAGGTAACTTGAGGCATTCATATCATTCTTACGTAGGGAGTAACCCTCTTGGTTACGTTTGGAATACCCATCACAGTATATTCCCTAAATCACTTCGGAGAAACCTTAACGTTTCACTCCTTCGCGTTACCCAATGCATTGGAGATCTATATCGGGCTCACCCGCCCTTAGTTTATCACGAAACCACCCGTTTTCATAACAATGCCCAAGAACCATAACATAAACGTATCACATAAAACATGCATAAAGTAAACATAACATTTCCACATTTCAATCACAATATAACATTTTAGTATATTGATATTATGAATCCATTTCAAAATAAACCATTTCCAAAACCATTTAAAACATTTAATAAAGAGATTTTTGAATCAAAGTGTCCCATACCACCTTGAAGATTAAAATTTTAAACCATTAGTATCCATATAAATAAATCCTTAAAACCATTTTGAAAACATGGATATTAATGAGAACAAATAATTAAAACATTTAAAACGATATTTTGGTTAAAGGGGTTTTACCAAAAGTAGAGACACTTGAATACAATAATTGAGGAATAACATTTAGTCAGAACTTTATAATATCATGAGAATAAATGGATTCATGATATAATACTCCAAAGGATAGTATATACACCATATAAGAGTGAATTGGTGCATAACAATAATGAACCCTCAATAGAAATGTCAAATGTGATGAAATCCCTTATAAAGAAGGTATCCTTAAATTAAGGACAAAAAATCTCAAAAATATGTGTGACAAATACATATACACCCAATATAAGTGGATATTAAGTGTAAAACAATAAAAGGTCAATCACACATATTCAATGGATGACATATTCAATGACTACAAGTTGAACCCAAAGAAATCGAAATTGGGTTAAAAAGTTCCCTTGACAGCCTAACAGCATCACATCAAAATGAGTTGATGAGAGATAAAAAGTGTATCTCATCACTTGGACATAAAATTTACATCAATAAGTATTTATGAGAACATATCCCAACATAAAAATATGTAAATTAAAAGACCCAATAAAATAAGTCTTTTAAAAAAGAGGAGGGTGAAAGGTTCCCTTACCGACTTGGGTATCTTTCAAAACATACACCCCATGAAAGAAAGACAATAGGTCATTGATGTAAATACTCATAAAAGAAATTATATTACACAAAGGGTAGAATAATGGGCAGTACATACATCACTCAATGGAATTTGTGGCGAATGTAGCATAAATCTCACAGGAATAAAAGTGAGATGAAAAATCCCTTACGAAAACTCGGCAGCCTAACGGCGCCACATAAAACTTCCAAAATGGATTGATGAGAGAGAATAGGGTCTCTCATCACATGAACATAAAAATTACAGTAAGTGTAATATAAAATATCATCCCAATAACAAGAAATATGAGCTTTAAAAGGAAGGACATAAAAGTGTATACTTAAAAAGAAAGAGAGGAGTAGGATCCCTTACCTCGGGTCCGACTTGACTCGATCATTCTTTAATCTCCTGAATAATAAACATGAGTTAATTTATAATTCCTTAAGAACCTTTTTCAAGTTCATTATTACTTTTATACCACTTATTACCATGTCATAAACATTATGTAATCATTTAAGTTAATAATATTTGTTTTGTCGATATTTGGTTCTTATGTCGAAAGTGGACTTCTTACAATTACATGTTGTTCGTGTGGCCAAATGTTTATTATTTCCATAATTGTATTCATTACGTAGATATCATATATTTCATATATATCCAGTACATTCATGCATTTATAACATTACATAATCATTTATAGGTAAGAAATGAAATGCACCGTTCATGGAGACGGTAAGCCGTACGTACGCATGAACGCTACTTTCATTTCTATTTCGTATTTTATAGAATGGAATAATAATTATATAAAGGTATATTATAATTCCAGTATAATATCATATATAATATCATATTTCCATCCTTTATACATCCCACATATGGTATTTAACGAATCAAATCACTTTGAGGGGGCGGTAGTCCGCACTTCCTTAAATGAAGATATCGCGTATACCCATAATGGAAGCCATAAAGGTAAGACAAAAATGAAAAATACAGAAGCATAAATAAAACATAACATATTATATATCATATATAAAAATAGTGACATCATAATGGCCACCTTTGAAGGTGTTAAATGAGTATTGAACAATCATCGTTTCGGGAGGCATAATTTCACCATCCACGGAAACCGTATGTTCTTTAACCATTTGATGTAGTTTTGTGAGAGTGTAGCTCGAATAAATCTTATAAAAACATCCTAGTATATTGAAGATACTGGTGTTGTTACAAAATAAGTAAATAAAAAGAGTTTAGGGGGTTGAGAAGCAAAATAAAACAAATGAACATGAGAGAATGAATTACCTTTAAAAGTGTAACTCCTTTTGATTTGAGCCTAAAGGCTTCCTTTGAAAGGATTATGCCCAAAGGGAATCCTCTAGGATGAGGATAGGGATGTGGAGAGAGTACATGGGCAGGGGTTTGCCGAACCAAAGGCTTGAGGAGTGTGTTAAATGAGGTAGAAGTGGGGGCCTTTTATAAGAGGAGAGGAGGGGTACTTTTGGAAAGTAAAGAAATATTACTTTATTTGAAAATGTGTTTCGGTTTAAAAAGGTCCCACATTGATATAATTCGTGGATAAGGTGATACGGATTCGAAATCCACTCATCCAATAAGTTTTGTACATGTTTAGTTCATAGATTTTACATTATCATTCCATTTTATTTAAATCGTCAAATAATGATGTCATCGCTGCATCATTATTATGTCATAAATAATTTAATTTATTTAATGTCTAAAAATTATAAAAAAATACTATGATGTATGAAATCTTTTTATCTTTCCAATGAATATTTATAATCAAAATGATGACTTGTATAACCCCACTTAAAATTTTTTTTTAGTAAAACATATCATGTTTGTGTCAATTTTACTTTTACATTAAAAAAAATGTTATTTATGTCATTTCCCAACCAAAGTGGATCCATGGGGTACCCAAGTTGACCCATGGCTTTTATTGTTCGGCCATGATACAACCAAAATGTGTATGACAAGTTTCATGGTGTTTTCACATTCTTATAATATCATTTTTACCTTAAACTACACTAATTACCTCTAATCGCGATTAAAAACTTAATAAGTTACTATTCACCAAAAAATTATTTTAATCTCATTGAACCACATTTTACTTCTTAATGACAACCATGTATGTAGGATTTTTGAAAATCAAAACACAATGATGGAAAAATTTCATTTAAACGGAAAATCAGTTTTTATAAGTACCACTTAGTGGTTTCACTATTCATCAAAATTGAAGTTTTTCAGAAAAATCTCAAAACTTCACCCTAAGATATATTTGATATTCTGAATTAAAAAATGAAGTCCGTTTTAAAAAATTCAAAACATATAAGTCACATTAATTAATTTAATAATTAATTCCCGCTGTCATGACAAATAGCGTGTTTTATGAAACCATAAGTATCAAAAGATTGACACTAGTTTAAGTCTGATTTCAAAGTGAAATTGATTCCAACGACCACTATTGGATTTAATGGTAAAAATATTTTCTAATTTCACTTTAAAACCAATTCAAAATATAATCTAATCATATAAATAAATTAGATTGAAAAGTGGTTTTGAATTAAAATACAACATTTTACACTATTCATTAAAAAAATGAACTTTATCGGAAAGTTACCAAAAATTTACACAAAGTAAATTTTGATGTCTCGATTCTTAATAAGAGTTTTATTTGGTCCAAAAGAATGTTTAATAGTGAACAAAACTATATTTAATGATGGTTCTCCATCAAAAGGTGATAAGTGAACCTTTAGTGAAAACTAGGGCATATACGCCTAAAATTGAATTCTTTCCGTATTTTAAGCCTTTATCTTTTATTGTATAAATGTAAAAATATTTAAGAACATATATAATAATATTTTAGTTATTTCTATCCATTCCCGCCATTACAACGTCTACATGTTAACTACCATTTAAAATAATATTATTTTATTATTAGAGTGCAACGTAAGATTCCCAAGAAACTCGTTGTTGCGTGTTGGGTATGCCATCGAGCATAGAGTCCCCTTTAAAGTCATATTAATATTTTATTCACAAATATGGATAAATATGAAAATGTCATATTCCTTATTTACCTGGGGTGTTACAGGTATAGTTGATCCTACTTTATTTATTAATAAAATTTTTAAAGATGTTTTATTAGTTCAAATTTTATTGATGATATTATATTTGTATCTTCAAGAAATTATTTATGTTTTAAATTTTTAAAATTTATCTAAAATTAATTTGAAATGAGTTTAATGGGTGAGTTAAAATTCATCCTTGGTTTTCATATTTTTCAAAATAAGGATGGAACCATTTTAAATCAAACCAAGTACAGTAACAATATTTTAAATTTTTTTGGTATGGATATAATCAAATTATGTTATACTCCCATGAGTAAAAGATATAATTATAATCCTGATTAAATTAGGATACCATTTGATCAAACCTACTATGGATTTTTGATTGAGAGTTAACTATACTTAACTTCTAAACAGCCAGATATTGTGTTTAGTGTGTGCATGTGTGCAAATTTTTAAAAAAAACAAAAGGATTAAAATTTAAATGTTGTCAAAATAATTTTTAAATGACTAAAAAGTAAAAAAATTTAGTATTATTTACTCTAGAGGATAATCATTTGACATAGGTAGTTATTTGGATGTAAATTTTAGTGTCTACAAGTTATACATGAAAAGAACCTCAAAAAATGTCACTTTTTTGGGAAAGTCTATAGTTTCATGGTGTAGTAAGAAACAAAACTATGTTTTATTATACACTGATGAAGAAGAGAACATAGTTGCAGGTAGTTGTTGTGCATAAATTATGTGAATGAAATATACTTTTCTAGAATATAGATATCAATTTAGACATGTCCTTATAAACAAAGATAATTCAAGTGAAATATATATTTTTAAGAATTATGTGTCTCATTCAAGGGAAAAAATATTGATATATGATATCAATTTTTGAGAGACCATTTAAAAGGTATTATTTAACTCTTGAATTCATTGGTACTGGTCATAATATTTTTGATATATTTACAAATCCATTAAATGCTGAAAGATTAAATTATATTAGACATGAATTTGGAATGATAAACTATTTATACATCTTTCAATTACATCCACTTATTTTTTTTATTTTCTTTATAATTCTAAACTTCTATGTTTATTAAGATCTTTATTTATTTATGATTTTTGTCAAACTTTGTTACTGCTTATGTTGATAAGTAATCATGATGTTTAATTCACATGGTCAATTAAGTGACTGTGAAAAGTTGGTTATACGGTCACTATACATATCATGAGATAATAGTCAACATACCTTCTATGCCTTATCTAAGTAACTATGGATACATGGTCATTATACCAGCCATTTATATTTTATGTATATATCTCTTTGGTTGTTTTGGATAGATTTTTCTTAAAAATATTATTATTCTATTCCTTAAAATTTTGAACATAATTCAAAATAAAAATCTTAATTGACACATATTTCAACCCTAAAAGCCCTTCCATTCTTATTTTTGAAGCCCTACGTGCTCTCTCCAAAACCTATATCTCAAACTTCTATAACACTTCGACCCTAGAATCATGGTTCCGGTGCATTATTTTAATACATTGGCATGATTACAAGGAATCAAGTCCCGGAGGACTCATCAGTTTAGTAGTCTTGGAAAATAGATTACATACAAGAACTTAACATTACAATTTCTAACATAAAATACCACATAGAAAATCCTTTGAGGATGAAATTATTCCCCTAGATTAACCCTTCATATCAATCATAATTCAATTCTTGGAATCCTGGGAAAATAAAACATAATAAAGGGGTGAGCTCATACGCTCAGTAATGGTAAATAATCCAGCAGAAGCTATAAACTTTTAAGGAAAGATGTATAATAAAAACATCATCCTTTTAAAACATAACATAAACATAATATGGAAAAAATAAATCAAAAATTACCATATAAAAATTCAAATGGATATTCAACAACTTGAATAATCACATGTAATAACTAATATCATAACGAGGGAATCCATAATTTTGGACATAGTAACTACTACGTCAAAGCATAGTGCTAAGACCATTCACAAATATTCGGTAAAGGCCTTATTCTAAGACACTTTTTTATCTCATGAGACCTACCGATACATAGATGGGATATAGTGGGCCCCACCCATCACTTACTAAGTCCAATGCATTCCTCATATGAAAAGGGTGAAACACAACATAAACATTTGTATTTAAACTAGCATACGAAATGTCAATACTTTAACAATAAACCATAAATGGTATAAAAATATAATATCCATAGTCAAACCTATCCTAACTCATTCAATATAATATGGAATATTTTATTATAACAAATCTACCACAATCAGTAATAATATCCATTAAAAGTTTTTGACCTAGTTGAAAATGATCAGTAAAACTCTTTGAGAGAAATATATATTTTTCATGAAATCATTTAAAAGTCCCAAAATTTGTAAATGAATTAATTTAAAATTTGTTTTTGAATCAAAGTTTCACATACGACATTGAAAATTATGAATGTATTTAACTTTTTAAAACAATCATGTCTATATAAATAAATCCTTAAAATCATTTTGTAAACATGGACATTAACTAAAAATAATTAGAAAAATAAATATTTAAACATTTAAAATGATGATATAGTTAAATATTCTCTTCCATAAAACCATAAAATATTCCTTTTTAAAACATTTTTATGAAATATGGACATGGATGATAAATATGTCCCAGAAAAAACTTGCACATAAACAATCTCGGATAATAATGAGATTCAGAAATTAACAATTACCTTAGATTCAATACTCTCTATACATATCCAAAACTCTTGTATAATGTCATAAAGATAATATTAGCTTATATCAGAATCATAATAATATTTATTATATCATATATGATTCTTTTATAACTTTACATTACCCATTTATTAACAATTCCAATTTAATGCAACATTTCGGGTAATATCGCTTTGTTTGTCGTACGTGTTTTGACTTGTTATTCTTGATCATATTACATAGATCGTGATTTAATTACTTATAAAATGTATAATATGATTTATATATCATATATATTCATAATATAAATAATATATATATATATATATATATATATATATATATATATATATATAATCGAATACACCGTTCATGGAGACGGTAGACCGTACGTATGCATGAACGTTGTTTCCATTTTCGTATCATATGAATGTAAGTGAATGAAATATATGTATGTATATATATATCATTATACTATAATTATTATGTGATATATTTCATAATTATTAATAATATTTTTTTTATAATCATTCTTGGATGGTTAAAGTGGAGAATGAATCTCATCACGTCGTGGAGATGGTAAGTCGTATGTACGCACGAGCGGCAATACCATTCCTTTAATGATGATATAGAACTGGATGGTATATTAATTATAAATAATAATAATCATGTAATATTAATTATTGTTTCTATTATACTCATCATTATACCCATCCAAATAAGGTAATGTGGAATAAAAAATTACACCACAGCATGAAGACGGTAAGTCGTACATATGCACGTATGGTGATATTATTATTCATAGGATGGATAAAATTATGAATATAATTGTAAAATTATTATATTAACATATAATTGTTTTTATTATACTATATTTATCACTTTGTTATGGAAAATATATAGAAAGAAGAAGTATAAGAAGAAAAGAACTTTGAAATAATGGATAAAACGATTAACTCTTCTTCGGGTGTGTCCTTTTGATTTGCAAAAAAGGACTCTTTAAGTTGAGTTTATGCACAAATGTTTGCCTCCAAGATGAAGTGAGTGAATTTTGGAGGATATTTGGGTAGGGTTTGTCCTAGAAAAAGGGTTTTGGAGGTGTGCATTAAAGAGAAAGGGAGGTGCCCTTTTATAAGAGAGGTGAGGGGTACTTTAGGAAAAGCATGAATTATTAATTTATTATAAAATAATTTACTGATTATAATAGATAAAAATTGATTTTGTTAGAGTATACGATGAGTATGGGTCAAAATAATCCCATCCAATAGGTTTTAGACATATTTATATCATAAAATCAACCTTATATTTTAGATTTAACCCAGAAAGTCAGTTAGAGGCTAACCTCCGACCATTTATTAAAATAAAAGAAAAGTTCAGTACACAAGAACACAAGCCCAAAAAAATCAACTAGAAACCATCAGAACCATACCAATGGCCACAACCATGATAGAAATCTTCCTCCGCAGTGGGCGATTCCCATTCCAAGCTTTCATAATGCTTCAGGATTTTGGCATACTTCCTCCTCAAATTCAACCGCTCCAAAGAAATAAATGCATTAGGAGATTACATACCTTTATTTAGACCTGCCCCACCTCTATTTGTTATAGATGACCTAGTGGACATTGGATTTGAAAAAATGGAGTAATATTTCCTCATCCACCTTCATGGTGAGGCAATCCTCTCCTCCTAGTTCTCAAATACCTTCACCTTCCCCCCTGGACAATGCTGCTATACAATGGCCTCACCAATCCACCATTATTTTCTTTATCACTCTCAGAAATCTCTCCCCATTTTCCCGGGATAACCACATTTTGATAAGGTTCTGACTGATTCTGCTGAAACTGAGCATCAGAATCAATTAATGCTAAGTATTGCAACTGGTCAACCATTTCATGATCTTCATACAGCACCATCCCCATTTCTTCATTTGTAGTAGTAGCCTCATGAGATCCAGTCTCCGCATTGGCACCAGTATTTACTTGATTAGACACCTCTGCATCATCTTATTCCAAACCCTGAAAATAGTTTCTTGTAGGAACTATAATGAGGACCCCTCCATCATCTTTATTCCAGCCAATTTTAACAGCAAATCCTTCCGAAGCCCCCACAGCAGGACCATCATGCACTGTAGGGCCTGTTTTCTCCAGTGCCACAGGTTGCACCCGCTCAACCCTGCTGCTAATAGCCAACTCACCTACAACAATAGAGCCACACTTATCATCATTCTGTATCCCACCATCCCCAACCTACAGGTCACTCTTCAACCGATTAAAAACTACAACAACCATCGGATTTAGGGAGACCTCTTCAACCTTGCCCACTGCCAATGCACTCGTATTCACCAGGCCAGAGTCCTTCCCAGGATCATTATCACATTCCCTCCTCTGTCCTTCACTATGCCTCATCCTCGGAACATAAATCCTCTTCTTGAAACCTTCATCATGGCACTCAGATTCTAAATTCCACAATTGACAGCATTGTGAACAGTAGTTGACCCATGACTCAAACATAACTTCTTCTTTCCATCTAAACTCCGAACCAACTGCAATCCAAAACAACTCCACCGGAGGCTTTGACACATCTACCTCAACGTAGATGCGAGGATTGATCTGGTGGCTTACAGTGGAAGTGTGAATGTTAGAACAAAGAAAACGACCCACCATATTCCCAATCATACGAAGAATTGATGGATTCTGAAAGGGCAGAGGAAGTTGAGGGAGGATTACCCATATTGCGCTGAAGGTTGGATCACGGTTCATGCAAAGATCAAAAAACCATATCAAAAGGGAGAATTTGAAACCATTGCATCGCCATGGGGAACTAGACCAGTCCTGAATCATATCAGCTTCTGAAGCAAAACGAATCATGAAGGGTCGTTTATCCATAAGACCAATGATCGCACGCTCTTGCAAATCCCATTTACTGAAGACGAATCAATCAAAATCGTCAACCGAGGGCCTTCAAACCTAAAGTGGTTAATTAGTGAATATTTCATCATTATCAAACTTATTTGGCCAAACTAGATATTTTTAGGATTTTTATATCATTTAATAAAATAGTAATTTTTTTAAAACTCATTTATGTTAATTTTGACACTATCTAGTAATTGATTTTTTAAAGTTATTAAAACTTGATTCCTTAGAAAAAAATACATTTATTCAATCCTAAAATGTCATATTCACCTATAAAATTTGTGTATGGAATAAAAAGTTTAAATTTACATTTATTTCAATATTTATAATATCATTTATTTTAATATTTATAATATCATTTATTTTAATCTTTCATTAATAAGGTAATCACTACATCATCATTGTATCGTAAATAAATTCAATTATTTAAGTTATAAAAATTATAAATAAAATACCATGAGGTAATAACTAGTTTTAGATTTATTATTAATATTTATAGTCAAATTTATATTATGTATAACCCTATATTAAAAATGGTTTAGTTATTAAAATTTGAATTTGACACTTTTAACTCTTCTTTAAATAATATATAATAAATGTCCTAATCTAACCCAAGTGGATAAAAAAGGATTATATTTTTATCCTAAGGTTTGGTTTGGTTAAAATACACTTATCAAGTAAAATTAGTACATGTGTTAGGGTAATTTTATATTATTATAATATTTTTTTACCTTTTAATTACCCTATTTACCTTTAACCATGGTAAATAAAATTCAAAAGTAACTATTCAAAAAATATTATTTTGATCCTATTGAACCACATTTTACTTACTTATGAAAATAATTTATTTAGGATTTTTGAAATTCATTTTAAAGAAGTGGTAAAATTATGTTTTATGTCAATCTACAAATATGTCTAGAAGGTGGGTAAATGTCCCTAGAAGGTGAGTAAAAAGATGTTAAAAACATTCAATGAATTTTTATATCTAATTATATTATAAAATGACAAAAATTACATACATTAGGATACTATAAGTATTATTTATTGATTTTTACTTTAAGATAAATTTTAATTAAAAAAATTTTGTAAAAGAAAAGGTTAGTTTTATGTACCGTGCAGTATTTTTCACTATTCATCAAAAATTGAATGTTTTCAGAAAAATACCAAAAATTCACCTTAAGATAATTTTGATATTCTTAATTAAAAAATGAATTATATTCTACCAAATTTAATTTTTATGGGTGTCTAAAATTAATTTTATTATTGTTCACAAAAGGACATAAAAAGTAATTCTTTTAAGAAAATGGTCTTTCTAAATATATATATATTTTCACAAAACTTATACATTTCATTATAAATATATTTTATTTATGTAAAAATATTATAAATAAAATTTAAAATTTATTTTATTCTATTAATATTATAATATTTAATTGATAAATAAATATATCATTTAAATAATTATAATACTAATGTGTTGTTTCGTAAAAACTCAATCTTGCATATAACACAAGACAAGTTGGTGTTGTGTGCGATATAAGCTGTTGAATTACTTTAAACAGATAATGTACAATAAAATATTGGGGTGTTACATTCTACCCAATTTTAATAAATTGTGTCCTTGCAATTTGAAATTGTTCTTCGAATATAAAAGATTGAAAATAGAAAATACCTTTGTGGAAAACCCACATCACAAATAGGGTTAATAAAATTTAGACATAATAAGAGGGAAATGGAAATGAAAAATCCACCACAAAATTATGATTTTGAATAGGAGAACATTGGTATAAATAATAGACACATAATTGTAGGAAAACATAAATATTTATAGGGAGTGATTAAGATCATCAATCACAAACAAGTGAACAATAAATGTAAAATTTAGGGCCTCAAAGACATAAATCTATGATGATTTAAAATATCATCAGTTTAACAAAACATTAGGATAACACATTTTTTTAAGATACTATTTTTTTAATAGAAAATATTAATTAAATATCAAGATAAGGACTCAAGAAACATACTTGATTTCATTACCTGTCATAATCATAATCTCATCATTTGGTTGTGCTTCGATCTATTTTCACTTCATCACTTACACTAGGAAATGAATGTTCAAAGTGAATTTTTTTTAATTCCTGAAGCAGATTATAAAATTAATAATTCCCAATAGTATTTTTTTAATCCTATATATGTTTAATAAATTCCAAAATATTAGGTCAAAGTATCCAATAAATTATACTTTAACCTCAAACAAAATATCAACTGCTCGACTAACTCTATTCCATCCCTTAGACTTATCCAAAATACTTGTGTCCAAACTCACAATACTAAAATTTATATTGGAGGTAAAAATAATTAAGATCTATTTTTTCCACATAATAACATGTGAATACCTTTATCATGTATTCTCTTGAGTCACGATAATAACCTGAATTATCAAACATCTTTATTTAAAACATGCATGCTTCCTTGTTCCAAAACATAGTAAATTATTCCTAAAGTATAAAAAAAGGTGTATAATTAATCCATGATATCATAAACCTCTTTTAGACAAATACAAAATCAGTTCTCAAGAAACTAGCATAATCAAATTTACTTATCCAAATCTAACATATATTTATCCAGACATTGTTATCTTAACATAAAGAATATATTAATGGTTATCCTTACCTTAATCATATGTTCTCCTAATATAATCTTACCCTTAAATCAATATTATTTTCCATTATAACTATTCAACATATTCTTGAAAATACATAGTGAAAAACATAAACATAATACTCCTTATATAATTCATATATTTATAATTCTTGGATCCAAATACATAAATACTTCAATCCTTCCAATTTAATGGTTGGCATGTAATATGTCCTTCCTTTGTTTAGAGGTAGATTCTTATGTATAGGAATCGAGTTGAATAATGCCCATGATTTCCATAGATGATATATTTAACTCTATAATAATTGGTCACTCTATGATAATTTTTCTTGTAAAGATAATATATTTCCCTCTATTTGACGTATTCCTCAAGATTCTTCTTCCCTTATTCTTGAAAAAAACTAACTGAATGTCCTGAAGGCCATCTTTTTTATTGATTTTATGATAACACCCATTTCAAGGGATGAGGGGGAACCCTTTAAAAGTCCTGTAGACTTAGATATTACATTTCTTGTAGGCTTGGATACATTACATAACCCGTAGGTCTTAAGGAAATCATACAGACTATGACTACTTGAAACCGCTCCTCCCCAACATCTGCATCGTGATCAGCTCTCCACCTTTTCATGACTATTCAACTAGAATATCCATGGGAAGAGGTCCACATGCATGGTAATGATGGAAAATTTCATACCCTCTCATTCTTCCAAGTCCTTTTAGCCCTGCTCTGGTGAATGCACCCTACGCTTTCCTCCATTGGAGCGGTTCCTTATAGAATCTGTCTATAAAACTGTAAATCAGGTGGCCCTGAAGGCCTTAAGGTGGCTCGAAGTCCATGAGGTTTCCTGAAAGCCATACTGACTCGAAGGCCTGGGTGGCTTGAAGGCCTTAAGTACTCCAAGCCCAAACTAGTGGCCCAAGATGAATAGTTCCAGCTATTATAGTACCTTCTATAGTGCCTTCTCTAGTAACCGCTACTGTGCTGCTACAGTGCTTCTATATTGCCGAAAAATTATGCCTCTTCCTAGTTTTGAACCTGGGTCTCGTGAATGCAGTTAGAGAGACCTCACCTACTAGGCTGTGGCTCATGTCCTTTTGTACATATAGGAAACCTATTATTCTTTCCTTTATGCTTATTAATATTTGAAAATTTATAAACGTTAATATTTTTCATACGAAATGTGTTAGGAAAGTCATAAAATATCACATTTTTAGCCATATTTCATGATAATTGATTCATCAAAATAAAAATATCTTTCTCTCCAATCATTATCTGATTTTGTTGCTCAAAATCACTAGATTTTCAATCAAACTCAATGTTAGTACAATTATTTATGGTTTTCTCCATTACCTAAGACTAGAAAGAATAGGGTGAGAAATTGATATCATTGAAGAAAACCACATAATTAAGGGAACACACTTTTAATCTATAACATCTTAGGTTTAATCATAGGTTATACATGATTTCTACCAAATTTATAGGGGGTTCTTCTATACATATACTCAAAGAAAATCATAGGGTTATGAACCATAATAAAGGTTTTTCAAATATATTTTCAAGGTTGTTGCTAAAATTCCATTGATAAAAACTTTAACACCCCAACACTAGAAGCCCAGAGCTGGTTCATTGTTTTAATACATTGGTATGATTACAAGGAATCGAGTCCCGAAGGACCGATCAGTTTAGTAGTCTTAGAAAATAGATTTCATACAAAAACATAACATTAGAATTTATAACATAAAATAAATCATTGATAATCCTTTTAGTATGGAATTATTACTCTATATTAACCCTTCATATCAATCATAATTCACTTCTTGGAATCTTTGGAAAATAAAACATAATAAAGGGGTGAGCTAAGATGCTCAGTAAGGGTAAATAATTCAGCGGAAGCTATAACATTTTAAGGAAAGATGTATAATAAAAAATTCATCCTTTTAAATCCTAACTTAAAAATAATATAGAAAAAATAAATAAATCATTACCATATAAACATGCACATGGATATTTTACTAGTCAAATAATCATATATAATAACTAATTTCGTAACAAGGGAATTCCTAATCCTGTACATAATAACTACTATGTCAAGGCCTAGTGCCAAGACCATTCTCACTTATTCAGTCAAGGACTTGTGTCAAGACACTTTCTTGACTCACGAGACTTAATGATGCATCTAGGGGTTATAGTAGGCCCCACCCATCACTTACTAAGTCTAATGCATTCCTCATATGAAAATGGTGAAACACAACATAAATATTTGTATTAAAACTATAATATGAAATGTCATTACATTAACTATAAACTATAAATGGTATAAAAATTTCATATCCACATTCAAACAAATCATAACTAATTGAATACAATATGGAAGATTTTATTATAATAAATTATCCTCAATCAATAATAATATCCAGTAAATGATGGTGACATAGTTGAAAATGATCAGTAAAACACTTCGAGTGAAATATATATTTTTCATGAAATCATTTAAAAGTCACAAAATTTATAAAGGAATTAATTTAAAATAGGTTTTTGAATCAAATGTTTTCATACCACTTTGAAACTTATGAAAATAATTAACATTTTAAAACAATCATGTCTATATAAATAAATCTTTAAAATCATTTTGAAAACACGAACATTAACAAAAAATATCTAGAAAAATAAATCTTTAGAACATTTAAAATGATGATCTAGTTAAATATTCCCTTCCATAAAACCAAAAAATATTCCTTTTGAAAGCATTTTTATGAAATAAGGACAAGGATGATAAATATGTCCCAGAAAATACTTACACATAAACAATCTCAAATAATAATGAGATTGAGAAATTAATCCTTACCTTAGAACTGATACTCTTCGTACATGTCTGAAACTCCTGTATAATGTTTTTAAACATATTATTAACTTATATATAAATCATAATAATATTTATGATATCATATATTATTATTTTATAACATTATATTACCTATTTATTAACCATTCCATGTTAATGAAAAATTACGGGTAATATCGCTTTGTTTATCGTACGTGTTTTGACTTGTTATCATATTACATGGATCATTATTGATGTAATTCTCGACTATATAATATGTTTTATATATCATATATATTCATAATATAAATATATATAATAGAGAGATATATAAAATGAAATACATCGTTAATAGAGACTGTAGGCCGTACGTACGCATGAACGATGTTTCCATTTTCGTATCATATGGAAGTAAGTGAATGAAATATATGTGTCTATATATATATAATTATAGTATACTTATTATGTCATATATTGTTTTTATAATCATTATTGGATGGTTAAAGTGGAGAATTAATCTCATCGCGTCATGGAGAAGGTAAGTCGTACATACGAATAAGCGACGATACCATTACTTTGATGATGATATGAAAATGGATGGTATATTAATTATAAATAATCATAATCATGTCATATTAATTATTTATTTCTATCATGCTCATTATTATACCCATCCAAATAAAGTAATGTGGAATAACAAATTACACCATGGCGTGGAGACGGTAAGGCGTACGCACGCACACATGGTGATATTAATATTCATAGGATGGATAAAATGATGAAAATAACTTTCCCAAGATTATATTAAAATATTTTTATATGGATGATAATTTATTTATCACTTTGGTATGAAAAACATATATAGAAAGAAGAATTATAATAATAAAAGAACTTTGAAAGAATAGATAAAACGATTACCTCTTCTTTGGTGTCTCCTTTTGATTTTCACAAAAGGACTCCTTAAGTTGGCTTTCGACCCAAAGTTTTTCCTCCAAGATGAAGTGGGGGAAGTTGGGAGGAGATTTGGTTAGGGTTTGGCCGATCCAAATGGCTTTGTAGGTGTGAATTAAAGGGAAAGGGAGGTTCCCCTTTATAAGAGAGGTGAGGGCCACTTTAGGAAAATCTTGAAATATTAAATTTTTTTTAAACTTATTTTCAGATTATAATAGCTCCAAATTGATTTATTTCGAGTTTGATATGAGTATGGGTCTAAATACTCTCAAAAAATAGGTTTTATACATGTTTAGGTCATAAAATTAACATTATACTTTAGATTTAACCCTTTGTAGAATAAGTTATCTCTTACCATGTCCTCTTGTATTTTTTTACTACAGAGTTAATATATTTACAATAAAATGACAAGAGAACCTAAAGTAGATAATTTATGACATTTTTATCACTATACAAGTTATTTTTATGAACTATGTATTTTTATTATTTTTATATCATTTAATAAAATAGTATTTGTTTTAAATACTCATTTATGTCAATTTTGACACAATTGTGTAATTGATTTTTATTAAAGTCATATAAACTTGATCCCTTAGAAAAAAATAAATTTAATCAACCATAACATGTAATATTCACCTATAAAATTCATGGATGACATAAAGTTTTTAAATTTACATTTATTTTAATATTTATAATATCATTTATTTTGATCATTCATTAATAAGGTAATCGCTATATAATCATTGTTTCATACATAAATTTAATTAATTAATGTCTAAAAATTATAAATAAAATACCATGATGTAGGAAATATTTTTATCTTTCTGACTAATATTTATAGTCAAATTTATCTTATGTATAACCCTATATTAATAATGGTTCAGTTATTAACATTTGAATTTGACACTTTTAACTCTTCTTTAGTTAAAATATAATAAATGTTCTAATGTGACCCAAGTGGATAAAAAAGGATCATATTTTTATAATAAGGTTGGTTTTGGTATAAATAAACTTATCCAATAGAATTAGGATATGTTTTAGGGTAATTTTATAATATTATAATTTTATTTTTACCTTTAAGTAACCTATTTATCTTTAACCATTGTAAATAAAATGCAAAAGATACTATTCACCAAAAAAATACTTTGATCCTATTGAACCACATTTTACTTATTGATGAAAAAAATTTATGTTGGATTTTGAAAATTCATTTCACAGAAGTGGTAAAATTACGTTTTATGTTAATCTGCAAATGTACCTAGAAGGTGGGTAGATATGCCTAGAAGGTGGGTAAAAAGATATTAAAAAGGTTGAATGAATTTTTATATCTAATTCTATTATAAAATGACCCAAATTAATTAAATTGGTATAATATATGTATTATTTATCTATTTTTTCTTTATGATAAATTTTAATTAAAAATAATTATTTAAAATAAAAAAGTCGGTTTTTATGTACTATGCAATATTTTTCACTATTCATCAAAAATTGATTGTTTTTAGAAAAATACCAAAACTTCACCATAACCTAATTTTGATATTCCAAATTCAAAAATGAAGTCTATTTTACCACATTTAATTTTTGGTTTTATCTAAAATTAATTTTATTATTGTTCACAAAAGAACATAAAAAGTAGTTCTTTTATGAAAATAGTTTTTTCTAAATATATAAATATTTTAAAAAAACTTATACATTTAATTATAAATATTTTTTATTTATGAGAAAATTTTATAAAAAATTTTTTTTTATTTTTTACTATCACATTACAAAATTTAATTGATAAATAAATATATCGTTTAAATAATTATAATACCAATGTGTTATTTCGCAAAAACTCAATCTTGTGTATAATGCATTCCAAGTCAGTGTTGTGTGCAATATAAGCTATTAAATTACTTTAAAGAAACAATTTACTAGTAAATATTGGGGTGTTACAAACTCTCTCTATCTCAAACTCAAACATTATGAGAAATCAAATCGTATTGTGAGAATGTCAAGGATGAAAAGAGTTCTTGAAAAAAACATTTCCAACATGATCCCCTCATATAAAGAAATTGAAGAAGTATGAGGGGATATCAAGTGCTACAATGAATCTATGAAACCCGCATCTAATCGATTGACTATTTTGAGCTAAAATAGAAGTTTATGCTCAGTGGATTCGGTCTATAAAGTCTATATTATGGAAATCAATTTAGAAACAAGTCTAAAATGAATGTTTTAAGTAAAATTATGGGTTTCTATATCTGTGGTGGGTTAAATAATTTTATTCCTATACTGAATTTATCCCTATAAGTAAAAGAGACACCATTTGGATAATGGTCAATGAAGAAGTTTTTGAGATTTATTTAAAACTCTAGGAAAACATCTTAAGAGTGCTTAATATGGGTGATCATGAATACTATAAAAGTTTATGTATAATAAATAATTCCCATTTTGAGTTTCAAAATACTGTTGAAGAATTGATTGGGTAAATGATACTTCAGGGAGAAATTTTAGTTGATTTTAGTGGTGAATACAGACTTTCGGTTAAGTTTATACAAGATTTTATCTATCTTAAAAAAGGGGAATTCAGTATCCTGAGGCACTAAGATATGTTCTTTATATAATTGATAAATAATGTGATCCAAATAAACCTATCTAGGAATGTTATGTGAAGCATGTCAGAGCTCTATAATCATTCTTCCATATTGAATTCCTTTCGATATCCAAATCTCATATCATCCTTTTCAAATTTTAATGGATTAGTTCCTTAAGGGGTGGAAAATAAAACTTATTTAGATTGTTTATTCCTAACTCAAAATATCTATAGGAAAATTAGAGTAAATTGGAACCCCTATAGAAAATAATGGGGGGAAGACAATGAGAATATTTATGAAAAATTGACTATGTCAAGTATCTAATTAGTCCAAAGAATATAGTAGATCCAATAATGAAACCAAATGAAATACCTATGTATTAATCTAATGATGTTGATTTTGTTTTTGAATCAAAGGACGAAGAGATTATGATAGATGATCTCCATGAGGAATCCATGGTAGCCTATGAGGCTGATAGGGAACCTTCTCCTACTGTATAATTTCGGCCCCCAGAATCCCCTCTACCATTACTTTCTCATGAAGATGGGTTACATGATGAAGATAAAGATCTTGCTGACACTGAAGTTTATATAAGTTGTTTTTTTGATGAACCTAAATAGGATGACTCAATTTATTTTGAATAGGATGAATAAATTTCTAAAAAATTCTGAACTATAAGCCCTATTATTATAATCACTCATAGATCCAATGTACCAGATTCACCTTCTAATGGGGATAAGTCCTTATCTTTATCCATGCTAGGTCTGGAATACTTTAAGATTGATGATGACAGTGATGACATTGGGTTTACTCTACCTTAGGATGGTAGACCTTTCATCCCTTATGCTCAAGAAGTGATTGAAAGATATTTGATAGTAGATATTGGCAGTCTAGAATGACTTGAATTTTATCCTGCTAGATCATTTTTTGATCAAGTTATGAAATGAATAATTAGTCTTAATATTACCAAGACTGATGAGGAACTAGTTAAAATCATTGAAACTGCAACTCTTAGAATTTATGAAGAAGATACCGATGAAGAAGAAATTCAATCTTTGATATCTATGTTTGTAGAGATTGAGGATGAATTATATAGTAGGTGAATGGCTTATGATCCATCTACTCTTTTTTCCTACTTCAACCATTTACACACTTTATATGAAAAAGGATGGTTTAAATGAGTTAAAAATATATTTTATGGGTGTTCCGAATGACTTTTTCATTGTCTTTAAGAACTCAAAGAAACCAATTAGAGAAGAAGATATAGCTAGTACAATGACATTAGTCATTTCCCACCTTAAAACAAGATTCAATTTCAAAACAGAACTGATGAAAAATGAGATTGAAGACTTTGGTGCTCTTGTGGGTTCTCTTAACTATAATATTCAAGGAATGATGTTGAATCTAGATCAACTATTTATAAATTTATTATTTCATACTTCTATATCTACTACTCCACCTTCTTCTCCTATTCCATCTACTATTAAATAATATAGAATAAAAAATTCATAAAATACAAGTTAAAAGATGTTTTTGATGAGTTTTAGAGAAAAAGATATGTGGGGGTTTTATGGTTTTAAAACCCATGATGTTAAAACCTTGGAAATATTCTGAAAAGGAATTAAAAAAGATAACAGAGATAGAGACACTATAAAAATATCCATTCAATTCTATCTCAGTAGAATATTAACCAAGTCAGGCCTAAAATATATGTTTAAATAATTTTTTTGTGATATTAGGTTACTCCCTTGACCAACACTTTAAATTATCAATTTTAAAATCTAAAACTCATAACTCCTGTCTGGGATTCCTTCACAAAAAAAGAGGATTATTTTTTAGAAATGGGATAAGGATCAAAAGTAGTAAAGTATTTTACCAGATTGCTAGAACCTTATATTTATACATCTAACACAACCATCCTAGCTCCTCCCACCTTTATCATTGCATCAAACCATTAATCTACTAAAACCTCATCTATTAATCTATTTTTCTTATCTCCTATAGAATAATTCTAACACCTTTGTCTAGTTTCCAATTATGTGGTCATCGAAGACCCTACTATAACATCTTTACCACAACTTACCCAACCTACCCAACCTACCTCAACCTCTACCACCAAATAAAAAGACCATATTCCCCCTAATGATTTTAGAGATGCACAAAATAATAATTTTGATTAGAAATACTGAAAGGGACACTCCTTGTAATATTTTTTAATCCTTTTAGATATAAATGAAATACTCATTTTTTTTCTTTATTTGTGTTTAGTATTTTGTAATAATTTTTATTTTGTTTTATTTTTGCTCTAGTATACTTTTTTATAATCCCAAAAGGGGGAGAAATTTTTTACTTTAATTGAAGAGATTAAGAAAATTTGATAAAATTTGAGAAATGGAGAAATTTTTTAGAGAATGTGATATATATATTTAAATTTATTGAAAATAAATTTATGAATAATTCATTTCATTTCATTTTATATATCATGATTTATGATCATAAAAATGGGGTATATTTTTGACTTAGTCCAACACCTTATTATTTTAATGATCATAAATCATATTTCTATATTATTAGTGATTTTAAAGTTTTATTATTGTAAACTAGTTTTTGAAAAAAATGATATAAATAGCTAATTATTGAAGTTAATGTTATAAGATACCATAAACGAGAAGTGACCATGTGGAAGTTACCACATGAACAATCAACTGGCCATGTGTTATATGATCCAATTCTATCTAAGTCAGGGACTTATTGTATGATGAAGTTCATGTTAATACACGTGTACTAAACCTACAAAACATTAAAGATAAAGTGACCTCATTAAGGATTCAACCTACCACATGAAAAACTAAGTTACCATGAATCAAGTGAGAAAAGTTTTCCAAGTCTTGAACTAACCATGTGTGTGTGTGTAATGTAATAACCATAGGAACCAGTCAAGCTACCACCTGAATTAAAGAAGATACAATACAATGTAATTAAGTGGATGTGAGAAGTAATAAACCCACCAAAATAAAAAATAAAGTGACCGCATGAAGAAACCAAGTGACCTCATGAGGAAACCAAGTGACCACTTGAAGAAATAAAGTGACCACAAGAAGAATCGAAGTTACCATGAAAAGTGAAGAAGATATCACATGGAGAGTTCAGTTGACCATATATTGAAAAGAAGAGACTAAAAAAAACCATGTTATCATGCCAACATACTATGCTAGGTGTATATGTCAAAATGATTGTAGAAAGTCTCTATGTGAAGTAATTGTGTGCCAAAATGAGCCATTCTTTAAGTAAAGACCAAGTGACCATGTCTATCTTAATTAGTGATGTATTTTTAAATATCTAATAGTTGTATTTTTCAGAATTAATATGAGCCAATTCATTATGTAATGTAGTGATTAAAATGATTAAATTATCAATATCCTACAATGGTTAATTTTATAAGGACCTCTCCTTAAGAATAAGAGTCATTCATGGAAAAGATAGAAGGATAGTAGTGTGTGTGATAATAGAAATACTGATATTTCATATTGCAGCACTAAAACATCATTGAAATTATGTTCTTCAGACATCACTATGAAAAATTGGTTAAATATTCTTAAGAACTAATTCAAAGGAATTTGATTAACTAAATTAGATCAAATTGATCTCCATCAAACCTTCTAACAAAATATATATATATATGTATATATGTTTTAGCTTACATTTTGATTTGTGTTAGTGATCCTATATTTATTCCTTAACACGGACTTTGGTATTATATTGAAGAGAGTTAGACAATCTTTCCTTCATTCTTTTACATCTACTATATAACACCCTAAGATTTTATGATATGTATCTTCTTAAATAAATTCAATTTATTCAATATCTTATATTGCACACAAAACCAAGCTTAAATGAATAGTGATATACTATTAAATATTAACATGGTCGTTGGAATAGTATTGTAACCATTAAGAATAATAATTTGGGCATTAGAATAATAAAATCTCCTATAAAATTAAAAATAAAATTTAGGTATCTCATAAATGAAAATATGAAATATTTAAATCATCAGATAAGTAAATTAATGTTTTAAAAATGATAAATTAAGTGTCGATCTTTTTGTGAAACATAAATGTTTATTTACAATATTATAATTAATATAATGATTTAAAAGAAAATTTATTTTCATAAAATTGATTCATAAATTAATATTTTATTTTCTTATAATTATGATATAATTTTATGAAACCTTAATTAATTTTTCAACGTGTTATAAAATCAGTTGTAATTTTAGAATCAATATTTTTTAATAAATGATGATTTTAATTAGAAATGAAATTTATATTATTTAGAAAATTATTTACATAAAATGGAATAATTTTTTCAAATATACACATTGAAAAATGGTTTGGGTGATTTTTTGGGATTTTTCTAAAATAGTTGAGTTTTTGGTGAATAGTGAAATATGACAATTTAAAGTATTTAACATTTTAAGACAAATAAATGAATTATTGAGTTATTTATTATGTAATAAACCATTATTTATAAATCATATTTAATATTTACTGTACTCATTAATAATAATCAACACCATTGATAGTCTTGAGCCAAAATTATAAACAAATGAATAAAATAATCCAAAACACCCCTCTCCGCCCACTATAAATACCACACCTTATACTATTGCATTATAAGCCTTTAATATTGTCTAAATTATATCCAAATCCATTCCCAAGAATACCGTCATTTACAAATCCTTCTAGGATTACCAAAATAACAAATCCAAGTGTCTTAAAAAGTTTCCCAAGGAGATGATATTTGAGGGTAAAATCCTCCATCTTTATATTTTAATTTCTTTTCTTTTCTTATACTCTCCCAAATTCCCCTATCCATAGTTACATGGTAACTTTATTATTGTCGATAATTTATAATTTTATTTTTTTAAATTTAATATCCATCATCAAATATCTTTTTCTCTCCTTTTTTATTTCTAAAAATGAAAATATCATCCATGAGGTGATGATTCACTATCTTCATGGATGATGAGTTTTTATTTTTCTTTACCACCTTCAAGGATGGTAATAAAATAATTTTTATGGTTAAAAAATTTTATAATATGTGTATTAAAACCTATTTAATGTTTTTTAACAAGTATATAAATATGATATTAAATAAAATGATACTAGTTCGGGATGGTTGTGAAAACAGCCAAAATAAACTAATAAATTTTCATTAACATTTTATATAATGAATCATCCTCATTTAAGAAAACAAAATGATATATGGGACCCTTTAAAATATTAAAATTTTATTAATACCATTCCATTACCATTATATTTAATTATTCTATTTTAAATTAACTTCTATAATTATACACAAGTGAACCGACCATGAAACCATGAAATGAACGATCTCAAAACAACGAACTTTTTCATTATAACTCATAAAAATTTTCATAAATGAACTTAATAAAATTATAATAAATAAAATATATGTTTTATAGGTTATTAATAAAGTAATTAATGAGTCTAATTTTATTATATAGGATATTTATTACGAGTGAAAAATGCTTTCTGACATAAGTTAAGGGTTTTCTCATCCCACTTTTATTTCTGTGAGATATGACTTATTCACTAATTATTTCTTCTTTGTGATGTATTTATATCGAAAATTAATTTATCATATCATTAACCTTTTTATATTCATTTAATTAAATTTTTAATTTGATTATAATTAATTTTATGGGGCATACGGTTTGACTGATTAAAAATTGTTTAGGGTTTTTCATCTCACTTTTACCTATGTGAGATATATTCATTATTCAAAATTATTTATTTTGTGGGGAATGAGATTCTAAGGGGAACTCCTCAGTTAATTTTCTCCCATCGTTGCCTCCTTCCCTTCCATTTAATGTTGGCTCGGGCCTCCTCGGCATGTGATCGGTGAGCTCACGATGGTGTTCTCTTTCTGTGGTGGCATCGTACGACATCATGGGCTCATCCGCCTCATCATTTCTCAGCATTTTGGGTCTGCTTCTCTCATCACTCCACCTCTTTGGATAGGGATTTTCAAGGCAACACGGTGACAGTCCAATGACCGAGATCCAGTTTCCGTATCTAAGGGTTATTACCTCATCTCTTGTGTGTGTGTTGGGTGGTCTATTATGGTCTCTGAGAGAATTTTGGATGGCGGTGGCAGGTTTTGGGAGATAGATTACTGTGGGTTCTAGTGAGATATGGAGTTTGGGTGGCCCTCTATGAGGTGATGGTTTCTTGATTATTGTTTTTTGCCTTTGTTTTTAGATTAGGATGTGGATATGATGTTTGTGTTTCGGTCTTGGGTGATTTGGCTTGCTTTGGATGTGAGTCCACTGTTTGTGATCTTTTTTTGGTTGAATCTGCATTTGTTTTGAGTGATTCTGCATTTTTTGACTTGGATAATTCTGCTATTCGTGAAAGTATCTTGGTGAAGGACGAGTTTATTTGTGGATTGGATGTGTTGGAGGAGCCATTGATGGCTTTAAGGTGATAGAGATTTTGATTCAGCAGTATGTTAGTGTGAAACCTTTGATTTTGTGGAATGGTTTTTGTGAATTTTTTCTTGTGGTCCATGGTGATCAGTCAAAGAAACCACAACTCTTATAAGGGATTTCTCCAAAAAAGGTTCAGAGAAAGAAGATTACACCAGATCTTCGCTATTCAGATTTGTAAGTTTGAGAGGGTATAGTGATTTCCATTAGTACTAGGACCATGCACACTTGAATGGGACAGCAAGATGAGCAGTGTTGAGATGGTGGAAGATGAGCTAACATTTTTGATGTTAGGGAGGGGATTCTATTACAGACATGAATTGTGTTGTTTTTTCCTAGGCCTTTGGTCTTTGGGGCATGGTCTTTTTATGCCATTGCTGTCACGTTAGGTTCCCCCTTTTCCCTTAAAAGGGGGCCTATTTTAATAAAACATTAATTTTCAATCAGTTATTGTGTGGGGTGTACATAATTCCATTTAATATATCATACCATGAATCAATTTATCTTTATGGAATTCAATGTTTCATTAGATGATCATTAATTTTATGGGGCATACGGTCTGGCTAATTACAAAGTGGTAAGGGTTTTCCCATCTCACTTTTATTATTGTGAGATATTCCTTATTCACCAATTATTTATCTGGTGTGGTGTATGTATACTACCCTTTAATATATCATATCATTAATCTCATTATCTTAATCACATTAAATATTTAATTTTATAATTATTACTTTTATAGCGAATATGATTCAACTGATTACAAAATGGAAAGGGATTTCTTATCTCAATTTTCATTCATTGGGGTAGAATTATATTTCTTTGATTATGTCATGCTATGGTTATGTGTAAAATTAATTTTTATTATATTTTATTTTATTTACACTTTTTATGTGTATTTATAATGAATAAAAATAATCCATTCATTTTATTAATTATATGATCTTTATATGGGACTTCATCTCAATTTTCATTCGTTGAGGAATTTTTTTGATGTTATACACCAATTTTCTTTTCCATGGTGTATACAATAACCATTTTATTTTTGACCGTCATTCATTATAGATTTCATTAAATATCAATATTTCTTATATCATAGATATGATTATTTCTTAATTTGTATACCAATTTTTCATATGGTGTTTACTTTGAATTTTATTTGATTAACTTGGGAAATAATGTTAAATATGTATCTTTTACTCAATATGGATACTTATTAATATGGAATATTTATTCATGAAATAAATCAATCATTTTGATATTTTAGTAATGCTTTGGACATACACACATAGGTGGGGCTCAGTTATTGATATCTCCTCGATGCATCGGAAATCTCATGAGGTGAAAATTTTGGCCAAATTAAGTGGGTTTTTTACCATAATGATTAAGCCATATTATGAAAGGTATTTATAGTATATGTACTATGATTACTGATATCATGGAATATAAATTATTAATCATTTAATTCATTATGATTTTAGACATTATTATTCATGAGATTTTCACAATGATATTATCCATGGATTTAGATTGTGATCTGTTATTGATTAAATGGAATTTATTTCCAATCATTAACATTACCATAATTATTACACCTTATCCTCTCATGATTGAAAATTTATTTATTAAATAGAATGTATTTTAGTTATATATACCTTTCCATATTTATTATCTTTTAGTTATTATTGGTTCATGAATTCTTCCATTGTATTTAACCCTTACCGAGCATTTGAGCTCACCCTTTTATCTGTTATCTTTTCCCAGGGATATGAACATGATATTTTTTAATGAGTTAATCGGTTAAATTACTTTCATTTGTTATGTTTTATCTTTTATTTTCAATAAAATAAGGCTTCCATATGTTTATCTAGTTCTTCAATACTAATAAATGGTTTATTCTTTTGGGATTTTAATCTTGTATCTATGATGTTGTAATAAAGTAATGATTCAATGAGATACTGAGGTTTGAGTCTTTACATTTGGTATCAAAGGAAGTTTTTTCAAAACCTTGACAACTAAATTTTAAAATAAACATAAAAAATTTGAGATATATGATTATTAATTATAATATTTAAAAAAAAAATCATTAGAATATTTTTCATTTTCCTAGATCAATTCTCATGATGATTACGGGTTAACTGAGTGTGTTTCATTATTTAGTGATGGATTTTAATGGAAGGAAAGGAATAATTACCTGCAAAAAATATAGGGGTTTCCCTACAAATAAATTCAACATAGTAGTGTCGAGTCTGAGTAGATCATGGTCACATTAATAAAATTTACTCAGGTTTTTATGAATAACCATATTATACCTATGTTGGGTTGTTTCATGTGGTAGAAGCCCCCATATTTTAGTGGGACTACTAATCTAGTGGTAGTTCAGAAATGGATCAAGTCCTTTGAAAAGATATTTCTGGAATTGGGATGTGATGAAAGGGAAAAGGTATTACTAGAATTATATTGCATCAAGGGTGAGGTTGATCAATGGTGGTTGGTGATCCAGAATACTAAGAAAGAAGATGAAATATCAGACTTGAAGGATAAATTTTAAAGAAAAATATTTTGAAAAATATTTCCCCCATGAGAAATGAACTATAATGAAGAGAAATTACTTATCTTAAATCAAAGGAAGAATATATTATTTCAAATTAGGAGGTTACCTTTACAAGTCTATCCAGGTATATTGAAGATTATATACGTGATTCAAAAAACAACATTGATCATTTATTTTAAGGTCTTTATCCATGTCTATGAATGGCACTATATTCTCAATCATTTTCATCATATGATGAAATAGTACTACATGTCATAAAAATAGAGAATTAATTTTCTAGATCATATATATTCAAAGGAAAACAATAAAATAATGGGTTGTTTAAAAACCATGAGAAATGTAAAGCACCAAAGAAGAAGAAGTGAATGAAGTGTTTTCTATCTTGTGAAAATGGTGGGAAGAAACTTCCAATAAAATATCTGAAGGAAATAGGAGTGTTTTGCAAGTGCAGAGAAAAGGGTCATTTTTCTCATGAGTGATAGAAAATGATATCTAGTGATTCAACTAAAAAATGGGGCATTATACAAACCAATTTCCAAGTGCTATGGGAATCTACCACAAAAGAGGAAAAAGGGATATGGACAATCTAATGTGATCATTGTAGATAAGGTAGAAGTAACTAATGATTTGGTAGCAGATACATTAATCTTATCTTAAAATTTATCCAATGCTTTATATGATTTCAGATCACACGCTCATTTATATCTACCCAGTTTTCTAAGAAAATTATATATTTCCCTTTGGTTTTAATAAGTGGGTTGTCAGTCAAAACTCATAAGGGAAGTCTCATTCAAACAAATATGTGTCGTGAAGTCCACATTTTGGCATATAAACATGCTTTATTTTCTAAACTTATCATCATACTTGTGGTTGAATTTGATAAAATCCTCATAATTGGAAGGATTTTAAAATATTATGTGAAACTTTATAGCATGAAAAAAGAAATTACAATTTGTGAGGAAGATTTATACTTCATTATCTTTAGAGAAGAAACTTTATCATCCAACTCTTATCTAGATACACCCCTATTAGATCTACTAAATAAAATCCTTGGGGAGGTGAAGCAAATAACATTTAGGGATGAAGAATTTAATCTTTAAATTGGGGATATACATATTGTATAAGAATAAATTGATTTATTTACTGATGAATTAGTTGGACACCCCCCAGAGTGTGAAGTTGAGTTCTCCATTGATTTAATCCCTGATAAAAAACCAATACCAAATAATCCTTATAGAATGGCCATTGTGGATTTAGTGGGGATAAAGAAACATCTATAGTATTTGAGTAATAAGGGAATTATTTTCCTTAGTTTTTCTCCATGTGGATCCCAAGTTCTCTTTGTTAAGAAAAAATACGGGTCCATCAGGTTGTGCATTGATTATAGATAAACCAATGCAATTGTGATAATGAACAAGTATCCACTTCCTTTAATTGATGATTTATTTGATCAACTTCATGGATATCAATATTTTTAGAAGATTCACCTTCATTCTGGATATAATCAATTGAGATTAAATAAGGAATACATTCCAAATATATCTTTTCAGATGAAGTATGAACATTAAGAGTTTAAATGAATTCCTTTTGGACTGACTAATACACCCTTGGTCTTTATGGATCTGATGAATAGAATATTCAAATAATATCTTGATTATTTTTTTGTGGTGTTCATTGATGATATTTTGGTATATTATAAAACCTATGAAGACCATGATAATCACTTACAGGTTATTCTTGAGACTATAAAGAGGAAAGGGTTATATAGTAAATTTAAAAAGTGTGAATTTTAGCTTTAGGAAATTTATTTTCTTGGCCATATTACTACTTTGGATAGAATATTAGTTGATCCAAGGAAGATAAAGGTAGTCCAATAATGTCCTACACCAATGAACATAAAAGAGTTATGTAGTTTTATAGGTTTATCAAGTTATTATCGATGTTTCATTCCCAATTTTTCTCGATTTCCTAACATGTTAACCAAGATCACATGTAAAGGGGTTAAGTTAATATATAAAAAAGAATGTGAAAAATGTTTTCAAGAACTAAAGATAATATTAGTCAATGCTCAAATTTTGACTCTAATATCAGGAAATGATAGGTTTGTGATATATTTTGATGCCTCAACCAAATTATTGGGTTTTGTCCTTATGAAAAATGATAAAGTTATTTCACATTAATCAGTTGAAGATTCATGAAAAAAAATAACCAACTTATGTTCTTGAGTTATCAGCCGCAATATTTGTGCAGAATATATGGAGACACTATGTCTATGATGAAAGATGAGAGATATATATAGATCACCAGATTTTTAAATACATATTTACATAGAACGAACTCAACATGAGACAAAGACGATGGCTTGAGTTACTCAAAGATTATGATTTCTCAATACACTACCAACTAGGAAAAGAAAATAAGGCAGTTGATGCATTGAGTAGGAAATATTTTGGATTTCTAACCAAGATGAGGATTTATAGAGATCCAATGTTCTTGGATTTAGTAAATATGGATATGGTAATTGTTAAAGAATGGGAAACATCCCTCCTTTTTCAAATGATTGAAAAACCATCTTTACTATATATGATAAAAAATTCTCAATCTGATTATGAGAATTTTATAAAGAAAATTAAATCTGCTAAGGATGGAAATTAGAAGACTTCATGTTTGAGGATGGAATTATGAAATTTGGAAAAATTTTATGTGTTGCATCAATACATGAGTCAAAAAGGAAACTATTATATGACATTCATAGATCAAATTTCTCTATACACCATGGAATTACCAAGATGTATAGAGTCCTGAAGGAACATTTCTAGTGGGATAATATGAAGGGGGAAATTTATGACTATGTGTCAAGATGCCTAGTTTTTCAACAAGTGAATGTTGGGAGACATCATCCTAGAAAATTCATGCAACCTCTACCTATTACTATGTGAAATTTTGATGACATTATGATGTAATTTTACATGGGACTACAAATAATACCTAGAAGGAATGATGCGATATGGTTTATTATTGATCATCTTACAAAATTAGTTCATTTCCTTTTCATAATTGAATATTTACCACTTAAGCACGTAGAAAGAATCTATATCAATGAATTTATAAGACTTAATGGTTCATCTCTATCAATTTTGTCTGATCGAGATCCCCATTTTAGATAAAACTTCTGGAAGAGTCTTTAGAAGGCTTTGGATAAGGAGAATCATTTGAGTACCACCTACCATCCTCAAATTGATATACAGTCTAAAAGGAATATTCAATCATTGGAAGACATGTTGAGATCATTCTCACTTGACTTTCAAGTTTTGTGGGATTTTTATTTACCTTTGTTAGATTTTTTCTACAATAATAATTTCCATTCAAGTATTCAAATGAAGCCATATAAAGAATTATATGATAAGATATATCGTACTCTAACTTTTTGGAATGAAGTTGGTGAAAAAAAACTTATAAGGCTAAAATGTATTGAAGAAATAAATTCAAATTTATAAGGCTATTAAGGATCATATTAAAGTATATCAAAGTTGAAAAATGAGTTATGCTGAAAATCGAAGAAATGATTTATAATTTTAAGTTGGATATCATGTCTTTCTGAAAGTATCTCCTCAGAAGGGTGTCATAAGGTTTTATAAGAAAAGGAAACTTACCCCCAGGCACATTAGACCATTTGTAATTATGGAAAGAATTATATCTGTATCTTATCAATTATAAATTCTACCATGTACCTCCAATATTCATGATGTGTTCTATACATAATTGTCAAAGAAGTACATGCCGGACCCAATAGATGAACTCACCTATGAAGAAATAGAACTAGAACTTGGTTTGTCTTATTTTGAAGAGTCTATCAAGATTATTGACACTATAGAGCATGTATTGATAAATATTACAACTCAATTGGTAAATGATCACTATAGAAACCATAAAATGGAAGACGTAACTTGGTAATTTGAGTATATTATAAAGAAAACCCACCCTAATCTTTTTAGAAGGTAATATTCATGAAAGATTTGAAGGGAGAAATTTTTTAAGGAGGAAAGAATATAACACCCGATGGTTTTATGGCATGTATCTTCTTAAATAAATTCAATTTATTCTATACCTTACATTTCACCCAACACTAAGCTTAAACGAACCACGATATACTATTTAATATTTACAAGACTGTTGGAATAGTAATATAACAGTTTGGAATAGTAATCACGCCATTAGAATATTAACCTCACCTATGAAAGAATAAATAAAATTTAAGTATCTCATAAATGAAAATATGATATATTTATATCATGGATTAACAAAATAAATGTTTTAAAAATGATAAATTATGTGTTGCTATTTCTATGAAATATAAATGTTTATCTACAATTATATAATTAATATAATTATTTGAAAGAAATTTAATTTTCCTGAAACAAATTCATAAATAATTTTTATTCTTATAATTATAATATAATTTTATGAGATCTGAATTAATTTTTCAAAGTGTCATAAAATCAGCTATAATTTTAAAATATGTATTTCTCGAATAAATTATGATTTTAATTAGAAATTAAATTTCTCATATCTAAGAACTTTATTTTCATAACATGGATTCAATTTTTTAAATCTGCATGTTTAAAAAAATTTAAGCTTAATTTTTGGTATTTTTCTAAAATATTTGAATTTTTGTTGAATAGTGAAATATGATAATTTATGGTATTTAACATTTTACGCCAAATACATGAATTTTTGAGTTAAGGATGTTGTAAAAAACAATTATTTGGTACTCACATGCACTAGTTACTATACTTAGTCACAATAATCAATAGTATTGATAATCTTGATCCAAAATAATAAACAAATGAATAAAATAATCAAAAATACTCCTCTCCTCCCACTATAAATACCACCCATCACCACCCCTTCTCATTACACCTTTAAAGAAACGAATATTGTCTAAATTATTCCCAAATACCTTCCCAATCTTATACCCTACATCCAATACCTTATGTTCTTACCCAAATACCAAATCCAAATGTCTTAAGAAGGTTCCCAATGAGACGATATTCGACAGGTAAAATCATCCTTTCTCTTTTAGTCTATTTTCTTTTCTTATCCTCTCATCTCCTCCCTAATACAAAGTGACATGATAACTCCAATATGATATATATAATGTAATTTTATCATGTTAATTGAATATTCATAAACAAATCTTATCTCCTCTCCTTTTAATTCTAAAAATGAAAACATCATTTGTGAAGTGATGATTCACATCCTTCATGGGTGACAAGTTTTCATTTTTCATTACCGCCTTCAAGTATGGTCATAAAATAATATTTATGGTTAAAAAAGATTATAATATGTGTATTTTAGATTATTTAACGTTCTTTAAAAATTATATAAACATAATATTAAATAAAATGATACTAGTTTGTGATAGTCATAAAAAATGCCAAAATAAACTAATAATTTTTCATTAACATTTTTTTTAAATGATTCATCCTCTTGTAAAAACTTATATATTTGAAAATTTAAAATAATGGAAGTATATTAATACCATTTCATTCCACTTATTTAGAATTATTCCAATTTCAAAATATCTTCCATAATTATATACAAGCGAATCGATCAAAAAAACATTAAATGAATGCTTCTGAAACAACAAAATTAAAAATTATAACACATTAAAATGTCCAAGAATTAACTAAATAAAATTGTAATAAATAAATTATATTTTACTGAGGTCATTAATTTAGTAAATAATGAGTTTAATTGTATTTTACAATAAATTAAGTATAAGTTCATAACGTTTTTGAACATAAGGTGAGGGGTTTCTCATCTCAATTTTATTTCTATGAGATATGCCTTATTAACTACTTATTTATTGTGTGTGGTGTATATATACTACCCTTTGATTTATTATTTCATGAATCTATTTATCTGTATGGTATTAAAATTTTCACTTTATGATCATTAATTTTATGAGGTATATAATTCGACTAATTATAAAGTGGTAAGGGTTTCTCATCTCACTTTTACTCCAATAAGATTTTTTCCTTATTCAATCATTGTTTCTTATGCGGGGTGTAAATAATTACCTTTAATACATAATATCCTTAATCTATTTATATTCATTTCATGCAATGTTTTTTTATGATCATAAATTTTATGGGTTATATGGTCCGACTGATTGCAAAGTGGTATAGGGTTTTCTCATCTCACTTTTATTTCTGTGTGATATGCCTTATTCACCACTTATTTCTTGTGTATGGTGTATGTATACTGAACTTTAATATATCATATCATGAATCCGTTTATTTTCATTGTATTCAATTCTTTATTTTATAATTATTACATTCATGAAGAATATGATTCAATCGATTACAAAATGGTAAGGGATTTCTTAACTCAATTTTCATTCATTAGATTAAACTTCTATTTCATTGATTATGTCATGCCAAGGTTATGTGTAAAATTAATTTTGATTATATTATTTCGTATTTTCACTTTTTTTGTGTGTATTTACCATTAATACACATTATCTATTGATTTTATTAATGATACGATCCTTGTGTGGAACTTCGTTTGAATTTTATTTTGTTGAGGCATATTTTTGATGTTATGCACCAATTTTCGTTTCCATGGAGTATATACTGACCATTTTATTTTTGATTATAATTAATTAAATATTTATTTAAATATATATATTTCTTATATCATGTATATTATTATTTCATAATCCATAGACCGATTTTTATATTATGGTTAATTTGATAAAAATTGATTAACATGGAAAATAATGTTAAATCTGTACCTTTTACTCATCACAAATACTTTTTCAAAACTCATATTGATTCACGAATTAAATCAATTATTTCGATATTTTAGGAATTATTTTGACATTAATACATGGGTGGGGTTTAATTATAAATAGTTCATCAATGCATCGGCAACCTCATGAGACGACAAAGTCGGACAAATTAAGTGGGTTTTTACCCATAATGATTAAACCATCTTATAAAATGTATTTAAAATAATGGTACCATGATTTCTGATATCATAGAATCCAAATTATGAACCATTTACTTCATTAATATTTTATTCATTATTATCAATGATATTTTCACTATGTTATTATCCATGGATTTATATTTTTCTCAAGTCATTGATTAAATGGAATTTGTTTCCAATCATTTACATTCCCATAATGATTACTTCTTATCCTATCAGGATTTATTTGTTTTATTAAATCGAATGTATTTTAGTTATATATACATTTTCATGTTGATTATGTCTCATTTATTATTGATTCATGAAATATTTCATTGTATTTAACCCTTACTAAGCATTTGAGCTCACCCTTTTATCTATTCATCTTTTCCTAGGATATGAAGATGAAATGATTAAATGAGTTCAAGGATTAAATTACTTTCATTTGTTATGTTTTATATTTGATTACTAATATAATAAGGTTACCATTTATTTATCTAGTTCCTCAACACAAATAAACTATTCAATCCTTTGGTATTTCAATCTTGTATCTTTGACAATGTAATAAAGTAAGGCTCCTCATGAAGGACACTAGGGTCTGGGTATTTACATACATTCTCACATATAACTATGAAATAGGATATGGGTGTCCTGGAAAACCAATTTTCAGATTTTTTATTTGAAACCCGATCCATATTTTTGATCAGTTTATTCTGTAATAAAGTACATGACAGCAGGTCATTTCCAAGTTAAGAGAACTAAGTCTTAGCTTGAGACAAGACCTCTTGTTTTATTCTTCTATGTGTTTCCCTATTTTTATTTATCTTTTTCAGAAACAAATATATTTTTTATTTTCAAAATTATGTAGAAAAATACTACATTTATAGTTATCTTTAATAAGTGTTTTATATATTGTTTTCGTTACAAGTAACTTAGTTTTAAAAGTGAACCAGTTTTAGAACTTGTTTTAACTGATTTGTGATCAAACTTTTGAAAATAGTTTTGAATGATATAATTATATAATTATATTATTTTAGTAAAGTATAATATTTTTAAAAATTAGGGGATTTAGTTTTATATTGTTTTTAATAGAATTTTTAATTATAAAATCAATTAACCTCCCTCATGAGTTTTCCACTTCAAACAACACCTAGTTATGTGTTTGATGTAACTTTTAAGGTTAGTTTATTTCCTATTAATTATTAAGGGGGGATTTTTTTGATTTCAACTTTTTAAGGGTTAGTTTATTTCCCATTAATAATATAAGTGGGTCTTTCCATGTTTAATTTTTATTTATAAATTTTATTTTCTTTCACATTAATGACTATTTATCTTATGGATAGAATGTTTCACCTTCAAGTGTTGGTACATTTTAGTGGACATTTTTAATTATTTTTTTATCAATTCTAGAAATATGTGAGAATTCATGGATTTTATATTATTTTTTTAATTACCAAAAAATGATAATAATGTTATGTGGATCCTTGATCCACTTTGTTTATTTATGTTTTGATAATTATAGTATTATTAATTAATGTTGGATAAAAATCAATAATAATATGGGTTGGTATTTTATATTTTGGTGGTCTATTATTAATATGAAATTGACCTTATAAAGTTACCTTTTCAAGTGACCATGTAAAGTGACCTTATCAAGTGACCTTATAAAGTGACCTTATAAAGTGACCTTAAAAAGTGACCTTACCGAGTGACTTATTAAGAGACCTTGTTAATTGACCTTTGGAAGTGACCTTGTGAAGTTTGTTTGTGAAGTGATATTGTCTGGTGACCTTATAAATTCACCTTGTGAAGTGAACTCTTCAAGATACATTATCAATTATCCTTATCAAGTGACCGTATCAAGTGACCTTGTGAAGAGACCTTGTGAAGTGACCATATGAAGAAAAAATAAAGTGACCACATGAATAAAAATAAATTGACCTCATTATGAATTCAAGAGACCTTGCATTAAATACAAGTGACTACAAAATGGAATAAAGTAACAACATGATGGATTCAAGTGACCAAACATTGATGTCTAGTTACTACAAGATGGATTAAAGTTACAATGTGTTATAAGATAAGTTACCACATGTTATAAAATCATGTTACTATGAGCATGATCTATAGAAACATAAGATCTACCCTAAAAAGTGGCTTACCATAAGTACAACCTACCATGATAAACCTGTTTTAACTAATAAGTAATTTTTCTAATATGCTCTACTTCTCATTCTTTTTATATATTTATATATTCATATTTACTATAAGTTTATTCTAATTATATTTATTGACATAATTATCTCCTAAATTCATTGGAATTATTTTGATAATAAATAATTTTATTTGGGATAATATAATGTGGGACTAAATTCTTGGTGTGTGGGTTGATGTCTCTCACTGTTTCTTGTAAAAAGGTTAGTTTCAAAAGTAAAGTTGTTGGAATTTGAACAGTTTATCTCTTATACTCTATGAGAATGATTCTAAGGGTATTAAATGTTATTTATTATGTATTTTCTTGATATTTTATTAATTCTTAAAACATTTTCCACTCTATTTAATATGTTTAAGATTACAAATTATTAAAGTTACCAATGTGGGTATGTTTTTCATGTGAATTTAATGAAGAAATCATATATTTCTTTGGGAAAGATGAAATAAAACAAGATTAATGATTTGAATTCATCATTTATATAAAAAATATATAAAAAGAGTTATATAGATCCAAATAAATGTATATGAGTTATAGGATATTATTTAACTACATAAGTTGTACATACTTTGTTGATCAATTATTTTCCTCAAATGAAGTGAAATCATTTGATCCTTTATTGTTGGAGAGAGCATTTATACCCCAACAATCAAATCATAAATTTTATATCAAGTTTTGTGGTGTTAATTATTTTTATTCTTTTCTATGTGTGTAATTTTATTGGGTTATAGTACCAATTAAGAGGTAGGATAGTGGGTTGTGACTCCCAGAAAAAAGTCAATATTTAAGTTATGCCTCCAGTGAGAAAACGGTAGGATAATATAGGTTCTTGCATAACTATAAAATGGTTTGGGTATTCAATTATGTCTTTCACAACTTAAAATTTATGTTTAGTTTATAACACCACTTTAAAAGGTATCTTTTTTTTGTGCCTTCAGGTGTAAAAAATATAGTGTTATTGGGTTAAACCACCAGGTGTGTAAAATGATTTCATATTAGATTGTAACTCATATATTTAAAAAGGTAGTTGTAAAAGAGTTTCGATATCCCTTCAAAAGTTATACATTACATTATAGTTGGTTTCATCACTCTCATTTCATGAAATAGGTTAAGAGTAGAGTAGTATCATTTAGATATGAACTACTATAAAAATTAATGTGTTCATTTCTCTTTATTTTATGGATGCATTCACATAACTTTTATAATTTGCAAAAAATATTTTAAAAAGGTAAATTCACCCCCACCTATTTACTATTAAACCATTATATCATTAAAACCTCACACATTTTCTATAAAAAATCATATCTCATAGGAACTCAATTAATCCTAACAGACCCATGATGTTCTTCTGATATCTGGGTTGGTTCAATTTTCACCACCCCTTAGGGAACCAACACACTTTCCATATCAAGTAATATTTTTTATTAGTTATAAACTTCATTAAGTTTAATTTTCCTCCAATTTATTCATATGGTATTCATTCTCAATAAATATTACATTAGGAGTCACAAACAAATTGTGATGACTAAGATGATAGAAATAATATCTATTATTTTCCTTGGGATACACAATAAATATATATATGTCAGATGATGAGATATGTTAATCAAAAACTACACACTTTACATAATTTTTATATCCAAATTTTTTTAAGAAAGGTATGTTTGGATGTTTTATAGTTTATATATCATATAGTGTCTTTACAACTACCATAGATATAATGAGATTAAGTGGGAAAGTAATATGTTTAAGATAATGACTCTAGAAACACATAGAAATTTTATATTGACTCATCATCAACGTGACCATTAACAATAATATACAATTAATCCTTTCAAATAAATCATTACATTTAGGTATGATGAGAAAAATGATCTATGAAATAATTCTACAATTTCGTAAATTATTAACAAAATTTTGAATTAAGTATTTCTCATATCAAATATGATTAAAGTATTTTAGTAATTTTTTCAAGTTGATTAAATTATATATTTTTGGATATAATAAACATTTCAAAGGGTTGATATTTTTTCTATATAGAAAACTCATAACCATACTGACTAAATTATTTAGTAAATTTTATGAATTACACGTAAGCACTACTTTTATGTATACTCATTAACTCACATACATCACTATTAATTATGTCTAATAAAACACTAGCCCATTCACCTTTTCCACTTAAAGGTACTTTGATTATTTTTTCAAATAAAATGGTTTCAAAAGTATCAAATGACTCAAAATAAATTGATTCTAATAATCCATCTATATAGATTATTTAGATATATTTCACATTTATATGAGAGAGGAGAAAATGAAAAAATTAAATGGTATTTGAATCATTCACTTGGAACTTATTATTTTCAATGTTGTGAATTGGTTTACCCATGGCTAAAATGTATAAACTATTAAGCATATTTTTTTTTTCAAAATACAGTTCATTCATATATAAAGAATAAATTTTCTTATTAATCATGAAATAAATTCCTTTATTATCCAGACAAGAAATTTAAAAAATATATATTTATAGCTAAAACATAGTAACTTTTTTTAATTATATGATCAATATATTGGGAATATAAAAATCATATGTCTATAACTTCAATGAAGTAAATCTTTATTTATTGCTAACATATAAATCTACATCTACCATAAAAAAGTTCTCTTTTTTGAGTTTTTAAAAATAAACACAATTATAATGAACAACTAGTATATAATATCCAATATTTAGATTTAAAAAAATTTACTTTTATAACATTAAATTATTTATTCACTTGTTTTATATCCTTATAATTGATAATACTTCTCAAGTTATAATTACAATATATAATGAATCGAAAAATAATGTATGTGTTCAATGTCATTATAATATACACCAAAATATATTTCTTGAGTGAGTATCTTATTTTAAAAATATACTTAATAATAAATTTTATTAAATATAATCTTATTAATATGATGACCACATACATTATAGTAGTTCAAGGTCTATATTTCACTGATCTTTGTGTATTATTTGGTGTTTCTCTCATCACTAAGTTATTTAGGTATAAATTCATAAAAAATTCTCCATTATAATAATATCAGTTATTAGTGGTGGTTCCTATAACCTTTGTTGAATAAATATTTTTATTAATTTATTTAGTGGTAACTCATAAAAGCATTGCTAAATATTTTCATTTCCAGTAGTTATTAAATAATGTTCACTAATTATTATATTTCATTGGTATTTTTAATCAAATATTATGAAATTTATTAAAAAAATAAAATGATCACCCTCCCAAACCCCAGTTTTTTGTCTCCTGATCAAAGACCATCATCTCAAAATCACTCTCTTGACTATCCTACTTCTTAATGATGATCTATATTCTTGGGTACGACTCAAATTCTTAATGATGATCCTCCTTCCAGGTGAATTTATTGTTTATCAATAATGATACTCTACTATATTATCCCCTAATAACACTATTTGAAAACCATTATGTTGTATGAAGGTATAATATTTTTTTTTGTTTTTTTAGAATATGTGTTTTATTATTTATTTTGATCAATCCTCCATTGTGGTGACCTCTTATATGTCCCTCGATATGTTCTGTTAGAATAATACTTCAAATTTTTATTGCTTTTTCTTCATATAGGAGACTAAAATAAATTTCATTTTCTAGGTTTAAATATAATTAGAATATGATATGTTATTGATATGTTAAAATAGGAAAAACTTATGCTAATGTGTTTTACATAGTTGTTTAATTGTGTGTATCTTGATTGATTTTAATGTTTGAGTTTTTTTATGAGTATTGATGTCATTTTTATGTCAAAACCCTTTTTTAAGAGTCTCAAAATTACATTAATATAATATCAAAATCATAGTGTATAATATTAGGTTACTTGCAAGAAATTATTGGCTAAGAAATATAGTTTCATGGTATATACAAATAGCGTTGAAATAAAAAATTCACCAAGGGAAACTACACTATTATTACATGGTTAAAATAAATCATGAAATTGAGGCAATATAGATCAATATAATAATTTGATTAACTACATAGTCTTTTCATGGTTTATAAAAATCATGCACCACATAATGTTTTTTCTTTTATTATTAATCTCCCCAAATTCTCTTAAAATGTGTTCATCTCTGTAGGTTCTCTAACCTACAGTTATCACCCCACCCTTATTATCTTCCAATCCTCAAACTACCACCTACAATTTCCCACCATTAACTGGATTTCATTCATGTCTTTATTTTCATAAATTTTCTATCATTATTTTATTATTAACTATTATACAGTTATTCATTTTTTTAAAAGATAAAAAATAAATTTGATTTATAATTTTTTTCCTCTATTAATATTTTAGTATAACTTCCATATTTCTTAAATTTTTTTTCATAGTTTATCATTTCTATTTAAATACATTTTCATCTTGATTGTTTTTATAGAAAATAAAATTATTTCCCTCATTCCACCCATATTTTTGTATTTATTTGTGAAATTATAATTTTTATCCTTTTTAGAAAATATGTTTTTCATTTGAATTACCCACAAAAATAATTCAAGAATGTTTTAATTTAAATCTTTTTACTTTTAGGTTTTTCCATGATCCATAATTTCTAATCAAAATTTTAAATTCTCTTTCCCTCCTTTGGTGGAATAAAAAATTAAGATAAAAATTTCTCATTTTTACACTTTATTTTATTTGTATATTAGTTAAGTCAATATTAAAATAATTAAATTCAAACTAAAACCCAAAAATTAAAAAAAATTGCAGGATTTAAAAATAATGATTTTTTCATAATTTTTTAAATTATAAAATTGAGAAATGTCAGAATACTAGAATCAAATTAAAAAGCTATAATTTTGTTTTTATCAACGAATTAAATTAATTTTTAATCAATGATTCTTGAAAATGATTCTAAATTTAGTTATTTTTGTGAACTCACTTTTATGTGTATTTTAATAATTTTTAAGAATATTAAATATTTTTTGTATTTAATGAATAATTAATAATATATTTATATTATAAAAAATTATAATTTTATTTAATTTTTAACTAAAATATATTATTTTATTGGCACATATTAATATAAAAATATTTTTATCTAATTGTGTATAAAATCTATTACTTATGGATAAAATATGGATTGCATTACCACATAACACACCTTAATATATTAAGGATTTAGAGAAATTTTAAGATTTTATAATCTTAAATTAATCGATGGATAGAAGAATAAAATGTAGAGAATTTTGTAGGGAATTTGTATTACCAAATATAGTTGAAGGAACCACAGAACAAAACTATAAGATCTATCAATAGAGTAAATGTTAAAATGAAATAAAAAACAAACAACAAACCATACCTCACTATTTATTCACTAAAAAATGACTTTGATTAAGATTAGTAGTAATTATTGGATTACTACCACCATAGATCTTCACTTTTAAAACTGGAATTACCTAACACTTTTTTAGGCCCCCTTCTCCGTTAAATATGTTCTAGAACTTCCTATATTAAGAGAAAAAAGAGTATATCTTGATATAGATTTAGTTTTAGAGGCAATTCGATACTATTTATGAGAATGAGGTCTATGAAATCATTATATAGATTTCCTTTATTTAATAAAAGATCCAAGTAGATTATAAAAGTTTCATATGTTATGAAATGCCCAACATTTAGCTTTATGCCTTTGTAACATTACAATGGTTTTCATTTATGTATGTTTTTTTTAACTCCATTAATAATAAATAAATGTTCTAAAAATTATCATATAATGTTTTAGAAGATAAATAAAATATGATTACCATGATAAGAGTGTTATTTAAATTATATCCTATATTAATCATCATAAACACCATGACATGGTGTGAAAAAAATAATATATCAAAAACTACAGTGTTGTGACTTTCACCACATTATAGTTTATTATTTATAGCATATTTTAATTAACATTTCATTCACTAATTCTAAATTTATATTATGGTCAAATGGATATAAATTTTATAATAACTTGATATTAAAACAATTCCTTTTTCAATATGTGTAGTGTACTTTTCATAAGGAATCAACCATTATATAATTTTTGAGCAGTGATGTTTATAATAATAATAAACAAGTTACTACCCTGGTAGTAGAGAATAAAATTCAGAACATGATCAATGATGCTTTTAGATATTCAGTTCAATATCTTCATCATTATAACATATCAGTAGATAATTGTATTAATGTAGAATATTGTTTCAAAACTACAGGGAAACCTGGTCAAGATTGTAATGTAACACCTTGAAATTTTATGAAATATTTTCTTCAAATTTATTTAATATTTTAAATATTTCATGAAATAATAGATTTGAATTTAATTACATGAAACATTTATTTTAACTTTAATTACACACAACATTGATTTTATCTTGTATTGTATGAAACACTGAGTTTGTATTTCATTACACGCACCACCAAGTTTTAACGAACTACGAAAAATAATAAATATTATTATTTAAAAAATACCATTATTACATAGTCGTAAAATTAAAAGAATAAATAGGAATAATTGAATTTAAAATTTTATATATAATGGTTTTATACAAAGAAAAAATATTTATAAAAAAAATCTTAATTTTTCAATAGTCATTATATGTTTCAAAAATATTATTTCCTCAAAAACTATTCTATTTATTTCTAGTTGTGAAAAATAATAAAATTATTTTTTGAAAATTTTAGAAATTTAATATGATAAATTAATATTAATTATTGAAATAACTATATCAAAATTATCTTAGGGTGTGTTTTTGATATTTTTCTAAAAAGTTTCATTTTTTTATAAATAGTGAAAAATACTAAATTTTAATCAAAAACTACCATTTTGCTTAATTAATTTATAAAATAAAATTATATTTTAAATTATTTTTAAAATAAAATAAGTTCAATTATACATAAATTAATCCAATTTAGGTCATTCTAATCAATTTCATATTTAATTTTTATATAAAAACTTTGTAAATTTTTGAACAATTTCACTTTAAAAAAATTTATCATCACATATAGTAGATTGATATTAAATTAAAATATTAAAATTATTTAATAAGAATTTGGAAAATTGGATTCCATATTTGGAATCAGAATAATTTATATTATCTAATAATTTATGATTAATTTTTGACTAAAATGAATAATAAAAATTGTAAAAATTATTTAACATGTTTGAGGTAAAAATCGGTTTACCGAGGGGTTAAACTAAAAAGATAAGGGTAAAAAATGACCTAGAATTTATAAAACACCCATTTTATGGGAATATTTATAACTTATCCCTTTCATTATTGAGAATAATCCATTTTTTCTTTATCATGAGAAAAAGGTGGTTACAACTTTTTCTTTTCAACCAAATATAGGTGTGCCACTCACCTCACTTATAAAAGTCCATACCTATCCTATCTTATTCAAACCTTCAAACACCTTTGGTTGAGAAAAAACTATGTAAATCAATTCCCAACATCCATTGTCTCATCCTATAATCCTTATTTTGGGCTAAAATAAAATCTAGGAAGGCTTTTTTGTGAAAACCTAAGGTGATTACCCGAAGAAGATGTAATGTTCTTAAACTGGCGTTTTTATTTTTTTTCTTCCTCCACATCCTTCAATTATTATTATAAAATGATTATATAATAAAATAATTGTATTAAAAATAATTTAATTTTTTTATATTAATTTAATTATCTAAAATCATCTCCTCTTCTATCAAATGGGTTACAAAATTATCATTCGTGTGTAAGGCATACTATTGCCTCACTAACCGATGTCATTCTTTTTTCCATTACCACCTCTCAAAGATGGGTCTGATGATTGATATAAAGTTTACATATGATATTTAGAACATTATTATACTATTGGAGTAATTATATCATATATATATATATATATATATATATATTTACTTTCCGTTCCGTATGAGATACGATAACGCCATTCATGTGTAAAGCTCACTATCGCCTCATGAAGCGATATGATTCATTTTTCACTAACACTTTACATGGAAGATAAAAAGGGTAAATATATGTGATATACATGAAATAATTATGATATTGATTAAATATATATAATTATGAAAAGATAATATATCATACCCTTTATTAGCTTTTTACTCACTAGAAGATGATAACATCGTTCGTGTACGTGTGGACTACCGCCTTCACGAAGCGATGTAACTCTCTTTTCATCACCACACCATATGATTTATATGTATAAATAAATTTAAAAAAATAAAATTTTAATTATTATATACTATTATTTTATAAATATAATATATTACTTACCTTCTTTCCATAATGATCTTTGAATAATGGAAATGTTTCTCATTCATACATATAACCTATCGTCTCCATGATCGTAACATACTTCATTTCTCAAAACCATCTTTAAAGATTAGTATTAAGAGTATAATTGATGTATAAATATTATAATTATTTAATTATTATTTTAATTTATATAATAGAAGCATGATTAAATTAATAGAACTGAAATATCAAATCAAAACATATGGGTAAAACAAAGCACTTATTACCTGAAACATAACTTTAACATGGAATTGTTAATAAATGACTAATAAAAAGACATAATTAAATCATATATGGTATGGTATATATAATTTTTGTTCTATAATAGATTTATAATAAAATTATATTGACTAAAAAATAGGTTCTAATGTGTACAAAGGAAGTCAAGACTTTCGGTAAGGGGTTTTCGCCTCACTTTTAATTTTCTGTGAGACACGGGTCATATTCACCATGTGTTTATTTTATGTGGTGTATATACTATGAATGAATTTATTTTATGATTTTTATTAAATTTATTATATTTACATATCTATTTTTATATATATATTTCATGGGTTTTATAGTTTAAAAGTTATTAAATCAGTAAGGGATTTTTGTCTCAATATACCTTCTTTGAGATGTATGTTTATTATGCACCTATAATATTTAACAAGGTGTATATACAACCCCTTTGACATGTAATATCATGAATTTATTTATCCTCATGATATTTTATGGTAAATTTTATGATATTCCTTCATGGAGCTTATGTTTCAAAGTTATTAATTGGTAAATATTTTATATTAGAATCGCATCGTTTATCGAGATTGTTAATGATTATGTTTCTGATGATAAAATATTATGATTCATATTTCAAGAATCTCATGAATTTTTTTATCCTCTATTTATTCTTTATATTTTTAAGAAATAGTATTGTTTTCCAGCTATATGGTACTTAAAAAATTAAGATTGTTTTTAAGAAAATATGACTTTATTTCTCTCTTCAGATGGAAATTATTTTTATTTGAAATCCATGTTTTATAAAAATGTTTTCAAAAATATTTATAATTTTATGTAAATGATTTATTAAAAAAAATTCCACATATTTAACGTTTCACATAATTTTTTTAAATGCAGCTTCATGTCATTTTTTAAACAATTCTAGTTCAAATTTTACTGAATATGTGAAATGAATCTTTGTTTAATGTGTATGGTATGTACATCATTTTCTACCATCATGACCTCAAAATGATTTAACATTTTAAAGGATATTTTAAAAGAAAATTATTTTGAAAATGTTTTATATTTTATCTTTTTTTTAAAGTGGAAAGTATATTTTCCTCAAGAAATGTTTTAAATGATTTATAAATATTCCTATGTATGTTTAAATGGTTATTTTCAAAGAAAATAATTTTAACTTTTAAAACGTTTTTTTCTATGTGGAAAGGATATTTTCCACAATATATGTCCCAATTAATCTTTCAAAATCATTTTCCATATAAGATGAAATACTTTGATGATACATTTTATTTAATGGGGATATGATCCAAGGATACCATTTTTATTATTTCTTTAAATAGTTTATGTTTATAATGATATTATTTTTATGAAACCCATTTTTCTTCCACGGGTTATAACATGATAAATGCTTATGAAAACCGAAACTTTTTACATGGGATATTTTTTTAATAAATAAATATGTTATTATAAAACATGTTTCTTTTCCATAGGTTATGTTACGATGAAATGATTTTGAAAAAGAATCCATTTCATGGGTTCTAATATGATGAATGTTTTATGATCCTATGGAACACATATGTATGATTTTCATTCTGTGATGGTGGTTATGTAAAACCCAAGGATGGTGGTTACGTTATAACCAAGGATAATGGTTATGTTATAACCTCGGATAGTGGCTATATTATAAACAATGATGGGTGGGACCTATATCTCCATCCTATAAATTGGGTAAAGATTTATATATCATGAGATCGATTGAACTAAAATTGGAAGTGAACCTAGTTTAGTAAGGTAATTTTTCCTCTATGATGGTCTTAGGAGTGAACCACTACTACTGTGATGGTTTGGGGAATGAAACTATTCCACTATGAGGAAATGGATTCCACTGGGGATGGTGGTGTGTCTCATATAAGAGTTATATTTATCCATGAATTACCCTGATAATTTTTGGAAATGATTCTTTACTACTAAGGAAATTATTTTATATACTTATATATATGCCAAAATTATATACCTTATGTCAATGTTATACTCTCATTACTCATGTTCTTTTTTCATTTATGATTCATATATTATAAACTGTCAATATTTATACCATGGCTTCATATTATTATCTTTGATATGCTGGATATGGTTTTCAAATGTTATACTCATGTTCTTATACCCTTATGTTCATTTTATACTTATGATCATGTTATTATACACTTATGTTCGAGTTAGGCTAATATATCTCCCTTTTTTTCTCTTACTGAACATCTAAGATCACACTTATTATGTTTTCTTTCCCCTAGCTATGATGAAAGAATTTCATTATGGTTTTTCCATGAAGAGTACTAAATGGGGAGATATTTGTGGAAAACATTTAAGTTATTTCACCAAATTATAATATTTTTTAGAAAGTATCCAAATATATTAAACTCTTATAGTCCTCAGATGTGTGTTTGTTTAATTTATTGTATATTCATCAAAATATATGTAATATCTATATAAGAAGATCCTAGGTCGCTATTGTTGGTATTATAGAAAAGGTTTAGTTATCCTTTGGAAACATAAATGGGAAAAATTTAGTGAGATATCTAGGGATATTTCAAAGGATGTATCTGGGGATGTCTCTTAGGATAAGTATACAGATGATTCAAAGTATATGAAAATGTCCTAGAATTTTGGTAAAGGTTAGAATAAGTGGTTTTTAAAAAATTACATCTAGGTTTGGATATTACATGTGGATTTGGATCTAGAATAGAGGTTCCTATGGGTAATAAATCCAAAATTTATCATTTAGTTGGACTCAATCATCACCTGGTGCATGAAAACAGGCATTGATGAACACCTAGTATGATATTCCAGGAAGATATTATTTTTAAATTCACAAAATCTTTATGAACCATCGTTAAGGTCTTAAATAGATAGTGATTGTTAATGAACTCGATTAAGTTTAAGGGTTCATATATTTAAAATAAGGTTATACAATTTATACATCTTATAATTTTTTTTCATAAATATGTGGTTTTCCACAATGATTAGTGTTTCTCACAGTATTCATTTTTGTTTTAGTCAATGGAGGAAACTAGAAGGAACTGGGTTAATATTGAATGTGATAAAAAAATTATTTATGAGAATCCAAATGACATGATGACTAGAGTGAATGATATTTTGATTATTCCTAATCAATTATCATGGAACATGATTAATAATATGAAACTTAACAAACTATTGGACTCACCAAAGAAGTAAAGGATGGAGTTTTTTGAGTTTTAGTAATGGATAATATAGAGGAAATAAGATTTAGTTTTCTAATTTTTGAGAATATGGATGAAGAACTCAAGGTAATTCCTTAGAGGGATGAGTAGATGTTTTGAGTTTGGAAAAAAGGATAAAATGAAATCAATTTTAGGGAGAAAATGAAAAGATTAGTTAACATAATGGATGATAATAATGGTCTCCCTAATGTATCATTGACTGTTGAATGTTTTAAATACTAAAATTATGAGAATTATTCAAATTTATTTCCTAATAGTAAATCTTGTGAAGATAACCAAAAAAGTTTTACGAGTAATGGTTTTTTTCTTTTGATGATGAAGAGACTACAAATAACATGTGAAAGTAATGATGAATTTAGGAATAAGATGATGAGATATAGTTAATGGTTTGAGAAGGAAGTGGTATAATTGAAGTGTTTATGTATTTTAATTATAAAATTATGTTAGATGAATCATGAAATATATAATTATTATTCAGTATAATTTTTCTGTTACGAAATTTCAAAAATATATTGAATAGTGCTAATGATAAGGAAAAGTGATCTAATGGAAATGTTATATTTTAATTAATGAAATTTAAGCCTTAGTATCCCTCTGATGTTGAGAAAATAGTGTTTAGTTTGGCTCAATAGATGATTGATATGGATAAATTAAATTGGATGGTATTGATGTCTTTGGAACTAATTATTAATCTATTGAAAAAGTGTTTTATGCTTTCATTTATGGAGTTTACAACAATTTTGGATTTAATGAATATATCCCATAATCTATGTTTTATATAATTAATGAAGAAGAATGTATGTTTTAAATAATTTTTTGTCATAATTCATGTTATTACCATATTTCAATATAATTCAGGATGAAGGTATTCACAAGTTTGGTATGTGATAATATAGAGCTATATTATGATATATGGGGGATTAATGTTAAAAAATTTAGTGACCTTATTTGTAAACTCTTGGGTTTAATATTTTGAAAGGGTCATAAGGTTAAACATTTTTGAAATTTTTTATGTTTAAAATTGGATGAACTTGAGATATTAATGTGTATGAATATTTATGAATATTGGATAACCTATGCTAACCATTTTTTGGTAATGAAATTAGATAGAAGGAATGAATTATCATTCTATTATGGATCTTTTGATCCATTAGTTCTTTAGGAATATTGAATTAAAATTTTCTTATTGGAGTAAGATATTATGTATAAATTGATCAAGGAACAACCAAAGGATGGTATTGTGATTATGAAATGGAATTAAATCTAGTAAGTATATATTCTCATGAAAATTCCCCAACATTAGGAACTTGAAATTAAATTTTTTCCTATTATAATTATTTTTTATGATATCAATGACCTTTTTCACACATCTTTATTTTATTGTATTTTGTTCATTAACCTTCTCTAGATTACCCAATTTTTTATTATCAATGATCTCTATCACTCTCTATAATTATTTACACTTTTCTTCCATGTATGAATCTCCACTTCCCACCTATGTTCTTTTACATGGATATACAGTTCTGAGCTAATTTAGGTAACCTTTATGTTTCCAACATTCCCTTTTAAAGGGGAGTTTTATTATTTATTTGTATAATGTGGGTTTCAATGATGAAATTTTAAAACGTTAAACCTTTGATGCTCGAGATGAATTTTGTGGGTGAAATTCATTTTAAAGAGGGTAGAATTTAACACCTTGAGATTTTGTGAAATATTTTTTTCAAATAAATTTAATATTTTCAATATGTTTGTGAAACAACGAGTTTGTATTATATTAAAAATACTGATTTTAGATTTCATTACTTGTAACACTAATTTTATAAATCATTACATGCAACATTGAGTTTGACTTGTGTTACCCGCAACACTGAGATTTAATGAACCATGATAGACAATTAATATTTTCATTTAAAAAAGGTCATTATTACCTAGCCATTAAATTGGAGGAATAAATAGGAATAACTAAATTTTAAATATTATGGGTAATGGTTTTATATAATGAAAACATATTGATAAAAAACACTCAATTTTCAATAAAGTATTTATATGTTTTGTAATTACTATTTTCTAAGAAATTTTTCCAATTATTTATTTTTTTGAATGATAAAAAATTTAATTTTGGAAAATTTTGGAAAATTAATTTTAGAAAATAAATTTAATTTTTGAAATCATAACATCATAATTATCTTTGGGTGAATTCCAAAAAATTTTCAAAAAGATTCATTTTTTGATGAATTGTAAAAATACCAAATTTTAATTAAAAAATACATTTTGGTTTAATTTATTTATAAAGATAAACTATATTTTAAATAGGTTTTAAATTAAAATTAGTTAATTTATAAATACATTAATCCAATTTGGGTTATTAGAATCAATTTAATATTTAATTTTGATATAAAAACTTGGTAAACTTTTGAACATTTTCTATTTAAAAATGAACTTTCCCATCACATATATGAGAATAATTTTAAATTAAAATTTACCACTTATATGAGTTGAATTTGAAAAAATTAATTCCATACTTGGAATCAACATATTTTAAATTATATAATAAGGTCAAATTATTTTTTTTAAAAATGAATATTAAAAACAATAAAAATTATTTACTCTGGTTAAGGTAAAAATGCGTTTATTGGGGGTTAAACTAAAAACATAAGGGTAAAAAAATCCATAACTTGTAAAAAACCTATTATATGGAAATATTTCTACATTATACCTTATATTATCTATAATAATATATTTTGAATCATTTTTTTAGAATAAAAATAGGGTTACACATTTTTATTTTCAAATAATTACAAGTGTGCCCCTAACATCACTTATAAAAGGCCACCCCCTATCCTCTCTTCTTCAAATCATAAAACCATTTTGGTTTATCAAATAAATACCTAGATAAATTCATAAATTCAATCCTATCATCATAGAACACTTATTTTTGAAATAAATATAATCTATGATGGCTTTTGGTTCAAACCTAGGGAGGTTAGCCGAAGAAGAGGTATTGTTCTTCAATGAGTGTTTTTATTTTATTTCTTCATCCCCCTACTTAAATTATTATTGAAACATGTGATATAATAACCACATTATCTTAAATATAAAAATATTTTTTATGTTAATTTCATGACTTACAACCATCTCCTCTTCCATCAAATGGGTTACGAAATCACCATTTATGTGTATGGAAGACTACCACTGCACAAACCGATGTCATTCATTTTTCCATTAACACCACTCATGGTTGGTTATAATGATGTATATATAGTATATATATGATATTTATAAGATTATTATACCTCTAAATTCATTATATCATATATACCTGTTTTACTTTCCATTCCATTGGGGATATGATAATGTAGTTCATGTGTACAGAAGACTACCGCCTCACAAAGCGATGTGATTCGTTTTTCACTAATTATTTACATAGAAGATAATAAGGTTAAATATATGTGATATAAATTAAATAATTATGATTTTAATGAAATAATTATCATTAGTAAAAGATAATATATAATTTTCTTACTTACCTTTAACTCTTTGAAGATGATAACATCTATCTTGTGTGTATGGACTACCACCTTTAAGAAGCAATGTAACTCTCTTTTAATCACCGCACAACATGAATGATATGTAAAATTATATTTAAAGTAATTATATTGTAATTATGATATTATTATTATTATAATAATATAATATATTACTTACCTCATTTCTATAATGTTCTTTGAAAAAATGTTAATGTTACTCTTTCGCACGTACGACCTACCATCTCCATGATCGTAACATACTTAATTTCTCAAAAACATATTTAATGATTAGTATTAAGAGTATAATTGATTTATAAATATGATAAATATATCATTATTATTATTATATATATAATTGAACCATGATCAAAGTAATAGGACAAATATAAAAAATCAAAACATATAGGAAAAACAAAGCGGTTTCTTCCCGAAATGATACTTTAACAAAAAATTGTTAATAAATGGGTAATAGAAAGAGGAAAGTAAATGATATATGGTAATTTAGTTGTATTTATTTTTCTTAAATAGATTTATAACAAAATTATATTTATTATAAATGAGGTTTAAACACGTAGGAAGAAAATTGATAATTATGTTAAGGGATTTCCATCTGACTTTTATTTTTTTGTGAGACACATTCTTATTCAAAACATGTTTCCTTTATGTAGTGTATTGACTAAACATAAATTTATTTTATGATTATTTTACATATATTTTTATATTTTATTATCCATTTTATGATTTATTTTCCATGGGGATTACAATTCATTAGATAATAAATGGGAAAGGGAATTTTGCCTCAATTTTCCATCTTTGAGACGTATGTATATTATGCACCTATATTATTTCATGAGGTGTACATACAGCCCCTTTGACATGTAATATCTTGGATTTAATTGTCCTCGTGAAATTTTAAATTCCATTTTATGTTATTCCTTCATGGAGATTACGTTTCAAAGTTACCTAATTTGTAATGATTTTATGTTACAATCTCATTGTTTATCGAGAATGTTTATGATTATGTTTTCAATTATAAAATATTATGATCAATATCTCAAGAAAATAATTAATTTTAATATACTATGTTTATTAAATAATTTTACTTTTTCCCACTTTTTGGTATTTAAAATAATTGAGAAAATGTTTTTAAGAAAATTTGAATTTGTTTGTCTCTTCAGTCGAAAATCTTTTTTTATTGAAAACCATATTTCTAAAAAATCACGAATGCTTTTAAAATTATTAAAATAAATTATTAACTACATTTTTACCCATGTTTTAATTATTATAATTTTTTTAATGTAATATTCATGTAATTTTCCAAAAAATTATCATTTTATTTTACCGAAAATGTGAAAGGAATCTTTATTTTAACATGTACAACATATATTTAATTTTCTGTTTCCATGACCTCAATTTTTTTAAGATTACTTTATGAGTTTTCAATGTTATTTTCAAAGAAATTTATTTTCACAATTTTTTATGTTTAAAAAGTTTTTTTCAAAGTGGAAATTATATTTTCCCAAAGAAATGTTTAAACTGATTTTTTAATATTCTTGTATAAGTTTAAAAGGTTATTTTAAAATAAAAGGATTTTGAATTTTTTTTACTTATAGATTTTTGTTCCAAGTAGAAATGATATCTTCCTTAATAAATGTCCCAAGTAATATTTTGAAATCATTTTCCATCTAATTTGAAATCATTTTATATAACTTATTTTATAGGGGATATAATTCAAGGATACCATTCTTATTCTTTCTCTAAATAGTTTATGTTTATGATGAAAATATGTTTATGAAATCTATTTCTCTTATATGGGTTATAGCATGATAAAATTCTTATGAAAGGACAATCTTTTTCCATGGTTTGAATTTTTATGAAATAAATATATGATTATGAAACCTATTTATTTTCTACAAGTTATGTTATGATGAAATGTTTAAAAACCCCATTTCATTTCATGAGTTATAATATGATGAATGTTATATGATCTTTGATCGCGTTGTCATGACACGTCAAATTGATTATATTTTTAAGGTTTATTTATAGTCTAGGGAATACCCTAGGTCGTCTCTCAAGGAGCGTTGGTAGGTTTAGAGTGTGTATTTTTAATAAAAATGACTAAGAGAGGGGGTGGTTTTGAAAACAGTTTAAAACAATGACTTAGATAAAATAGCTTAAAAGATGAGTGACCAAGTGGATTTTGAGAAATATGAGATAAAAGGGTCAATGTGATTTCACTACACACATATCAAGTTCATTGTTCATAGAGATTCATCATAGGTTTAGAGTTGTTCTTTGGTTGGAGTTAATTGGAATCCCGATTAATTCCTAAGTTTTTATTTCAATGCTTTAAGGACCCAACCTTGTCGTAACAATTTCATTTGTCAAGGTCCAGTACTTATGCATGGAATAAGAGATTCCAAAGCATATTTAAATCTTAATAAGGTGGGTATGGAAAGGATTCTTGTGATGTCCAATCGGAACAACACAAGTCACACACTCAAAACCTCACACTGATCGGTTAGAAATTAAGACCATAACACTCACATGCATCAAATCAAGCATTAAAATCTGAAATAAAATAAGATACATGGAATGAAATGTTTAAACACCAAAATTACTCCAAACTAGTAGATATTTTATGTATCGTAACTCCCTTGACATATGTGTAGCTCCCTCACAATGAACACCCAACTTTTATCTCAACATCGGGAGGAGGAGGAAGCTCGGGTTGAACTCCTTCTTCATTATTGATCCCCCTATGAGTATAGGGTCCTCCAGAACCTGCAATGTGATTAGGAGACTCCTCTAGGACTCCAAATTGGTATCACTTCACTCCTTTTCTGAACTTGTAAATTAGGTTCCCTTGGTGCCCTTTTATAGGAAAATTGGAAGGTGGTTTTAGGCACACAGATTTCATAAATCCACTTGCACAACGCCTTTCGGCCTTCAGACAGACTTATCTCACTTTAAAGAAAATAGAAAAGTTGTATCCCTCCTTATGGACTGTCTCCACCGAAGGTTGGGCACCATTTGGACAACTACAGCTCAAGATATTGATAAAATAAAGAACACCGCATTTGACTTGGTCCAAATTCGGTGGCTAGGAAAGATCAGTTCGGATGGTCCCCATAGAAGCCGAATCAGGATTGGGTTCCTTAATATTAATTGTAGCCTATTAAATTCTAGACAAGACTACAAAATTTAAGCCTATTTGAAAGCACATATTTTGTGTAATATGCAAAACAGTGGACATATATCCATGGATCCATGCAATTTTGGCCCATTTTTCTTCCACTTCATCAAGGGCCCTCCAAATCACCTCCATCTACATTGAAATAATAAAAAACAAGTAACATTGCCCATTATAAAGTTGATTAAAATTAATTAAATTATTCAAACATAAATTGTAATTTATTATTATATTTGGAATATTCATTACAAAACTAGTTTAAAACAGTGGTGTAAGGGTGGAATAAAACAGTGAATCGTGGTACGATCACACCCCCACACCTAAACATTTACACTCCTGGGAAAAGTCACATATCCAAATAAAATGATGCATATATATATATATATATCCAACAACCTAAAGATTTATCATTTGAGGAAATTTTATTTAAAGTAAATTGATCAATGCACGAACCACACCAAGGAGTTCTTCCCAGTGAAAATGGAAAAAGATGTCTCATAAATCATATCACAATAAAATTCAAAGAGATTTATGACACCAATATGAGCAAGGAATTCAAAGGTAAACCATTACATAACTCTCCATGTGTGTGTGTGAAAACTATTCCATGTTATTCTTTCCACTTTCTATCAAATAAATATAGGTTATTTTAACATTATTCAGCTTTAAATGATTTTTCACCGAACCTATCCTACATCCTTTGCAATCATATTTCAAGACCCACTCATTTAAGCATTCCCATAAGTAAAACCATAAACTCCTGACCTAGATATCCCCATATGTTTCACATTTCATCACTCCCCTCATTTATTATATTTTTTTTGAAGTGGCAATTGGAACAAATCTCACACTCATCTCTAAACCCTTTGTTTGATCTCCTCACGACACTAATTGAAATAGTTATAACAAGATAAAAGGTTGATGGGGAGTGGTTTTTGACCTGCCCAAGACACAATTTTTTTTTTGAGGGTGTACAACAGTCGGACATTAGGTACACACGCATAGGTCAATCTGGTACAGTAATGAAACATATCGGATAAGGAACGAACGTATGTAAATATCATTTAAAGATGCAAAATATTAACCCAATATATATTTACCTTATATTAAGTAATAAATAATCACACATTGTGGTTTGGTGCAAAAATTTGTGGAGATATTAGTGACACATTTTTCCCAAAAACTACTCACACAATGGGAATCAATCATCTCAAAGGTTTCACATAGATACGACCATTTATATCATTGACAGAAAAACAATTCACTAAAAATCACTCCCTGATCTTAAATTCATACAAATACTCTTTTTAGCCTTTGTTATGGTATTTTTACTTTCCCCACATTATGGTCTCCAAATCATGGAACTTCAAAATTGTTGATGGGGAAAAATGAAAATACCATAAAGAAGGCCAAAAAGAGAAAACAAAAGGAGAAAACAATGAAAATTCCTAACTACCCTAGGAATGTATCCACCCCCCCCCCACACACACACACCTAGAGTATGCAGTGTCCTCACTGTAGTAAAAGAGAATGTGGGAAGGAAGGATAAAACCTGGTGGATGTCATTCATAGTGTGCTTCTTGAACTTGGAGTTCCTCCATCGGGGACTCCAGAACGGGTTTATGAAAGTTTTTCATCCGCTGCCCATTGATAGTGAAGGTTTGATTGGTTTCTTCATTTTGAACCTGAAAAACACCAAATGGAGAGACATTAGTAACAATGTATGGTCCAAACCAGCGGGAACAAAGCTTACCGGGATGTAACATCAGCCTTGCATTATAAAGGAGGACCTTCTGCCCAATATGGAACTGACGATGAAGGATAAGATGGTCATGGGCAGCCTTGGTTCTCTACTTATAATTCCTAGAGTTTTCATATGCATCTCTTCTCATTTCCTATAGCTCTTGAATCTACAACTTCCTTTGAGCACCTGCACCAGAATGATTAGAATTGCATTATTTGATGGCTCAGTAGGCCCGGTGCTCAATCTCAACAGGGAGGTGACAACTCTTTCCAAACACAAGACGATAGGGTGACATTCCAATAGGAGTTTTGAAAGCAATACGGTAGGCCCACAATGAATCATCAAGTCTAAGACTCCAATCTTTCCTATTGGGTTGAACCATTTTTTCAAGAATTTGTTTTACCTCTCTATTTGACACCTCAGCTTGACCATTGGTTTGTGGATGATATGCAGTAGAAAATCGATGACCGACCCCATACTGATGTAAAAGTGATTGCATTGTTCGGGTGCAGAAATGAGATCCCTGGTCACTGATAATGAACCTAGGTAATCCAAACCTACAAAAGATCTGAGTTCTCAAAAATTATACAACTGTTTTGGAATCATCTGTCCTTGTCACCCATGCCTCTACCCATTTTGAAACATAATCAACGGCCAAAAGAATGTACAAGTTTCCAAAAGAATTGGGAAATGGACCTATAAATTCAATGCCCCAAACATCAAAAATTTCATGAAAGAGCAAGGTTTGTTGTGGCATTTCATTCCTTTTAGAGACATTCCCTATTCTTTGACAATGCGGACAAGATTTACAAAAATAATGGGAATCCCGAAAAAGTGTTGGCCAAAAGAGACCAGAATCAAGAACTTTTCAAGCAGTCCATTGGGGACCAAAGTGGCCCCCACAAGCAAGAGTGTGGCAGAATCTAAGGATAGATTGAAACTCGCTATCAAGAACACAACGCCTAAGGACCTGATCGCTACATGTGCGCCAAAGGTAGGGGTCATCCCAAATGTACCAACGAGACTCATGTTTTAGATGATTGGCTCGGTTTTTGTTGAAATTAGTAGGAATGCAAGATGCTACCAAATAATTTACAATTTCAGCATACCAGGGAATAACATCTTGCACTTTGTACAATTGCTCATCAGGAAACAAGTCATTAATGGGCATACAGGGGGATGAGACAATGTCTGAGGATGGTAGGATCCTACTGATATGGTCTGACACCACATTCTCTGCTCCTTTTTTATCTCTAATTTCTAGATTGAATTCCTGAAGGAGGAGCATCCAACGAATGAGATGTGGTTTGGCTTCCGGTTTCTTTAGGAGATACTGGAGGGCTGCATGGTCTGAGAACACAATGACTTTGGACCCTAAAAGGTATGACCTGAATTTATCCAAGGAAAACACAATGGAAAGAAATTATTTTTCAGTGGTGGTGTAGTTTTCTTGGGCAGGGTCCAAAGTACGTGAGGCATAGGCAATGACATGTGGATCTCGTTCGACCCTTTGTGACAAGACTGCCCCAACTGCATAATTAGAGGCATCACACATGAGCTCAATTAGTAAATCCTAATGAGGTGGTTGGATTAGCAGGGGTGATGTGAGACTCCATTTTAATTTATTAGAAGCTTCTTCACATTCTTTATCAAAAACAAAATCTTTTTCTTTTTGGAGTAAGTGGGAGAGGGGAAGTGCAATCTTACTAAAATCATGAATGAAACTATGGTAAAATCCAGAATGACCTAGGAAAGACCGCACATCACATACATTTTTAGGGAATGGTAGGGAAGAAATGACATCCACTTTCGACTTATCTACTTGGATACCATCCCCAGAAAAGACATGTACCAAAACTATACCTTGTAGCACCATGAAATGGCATTTCTCATAATTTAATACAAGATTATTTTCAATACAGCGATGTAGGACTGAACCAAGACTACTTAAACATTCATAAAAAGAGGATCCATAAACAGTAAAATCATCCATGAAAACTTCCATGCAATTCTACAGGTAATCCAAAAAAATACTAACCATACATCGTCGGAAAGTACCTAGAGCATTGCACATACCAAATGGCATCCTTCTATAGGAAAATATGCCAAAGGGGAAATTGAAGGTTGTCTTTTGTTGATCTATGGGGGAAATATGGATCTGAAAGTATCCAGAATACCCATCAAGAAAACAGTAATGGGACTTCCCCGCTAGCCTCTCTAGAATTTGGTCAATGAATGGCAATGGGAAATGGTCCTTCCTAGTGTGTTGGTTTAGTCGGCGATAATCTATACAGACACGCCAACTATTCTGCACACGAGTTGGAACCAATTCATTGTTTTCATTTTCAATTACCGTTAGGCTAGTTTTTTTAGGAACTACTTGAACGGGACTAACCCATTGGCTGTCAGAGATGGGGTAAATGATTCCAGTAGCTAATAATTTTGTTACTTTTTTAACTACTTCTAAGAGGTTTGGGTTGAGTCGGCGTTGTTTCTGCCTCACTGGTTTAGCCTCATTAGTTAATAAAATATGATGTGTAAAATTGATGGGCTAATACCAGGAATGTCTGAAAGTGTCCATCCCAATGCTTTTTTATGCTCCCTCAAAAGTTCAAGCAGTCGCAATTCATGCTCAGGAGGGAGTGAACTAGAAATGATGATGGGAAACTTGTTTCCATTCTCAAGATATGAATATTTTAAATCTTGAGGCAGTTTCTTTAGTTCTAATTTAGGTGGATTTTGGATTGATGGGAGTGTGTGTGAAAGTGAGAGGTCACTAATCTCATCTAACTGCTCAATGGTATCATCCTCAGATGAGGAATTAGCTTTTACAAGCGTAGCAGTATCATCGATGGTCATGTGATCCTCCGTGTTCAAAAAATTATCAATTAATAAACATGCATGACACTTTTCTAGACCACTACAATAATCAACACGTGATTAATTTCCAAGAATTTGAATCAAAGAGGAAAATTCAAAAAGGGGATCAGGGGAAACAAATTAAGTGATTTTAGGGGAACAGATTATATCAATTTCATTTACTGAGAGAGAGGAATGTTTTTCTGAGGGGTGCTTCACAACATCAAGGATGTTGAAATGGACTTTGTCACCACCAAATTCCATAGATAATGTACCATTATGGACATTAATTATGGCTTTGGCGGTTTTTAAGAAAGTTCTCCCCAATATAATTGGTGCATGTCCATTCATCCTATCATCTTCCATTTTTAGCACATAAAAGTCAGCAGGAAATATTAAATTTTGAACCCTCACAAGAACATCCTCTAACACACCGGAAGGGTGTGTCGTACTCCGATTTTCTAGCTGAACAACTATTCCTGTGGGCTTTAGTCCACCGACCTGCAAAGAAGAGTATATGGAGGGAGGAATCACATTAATTGAAGAACCCAAATCAAGCATAGAATTGGAGAAATAATACTCCTCTGTGGTGCACGGAATCGAGAATGTTCCAGGATTGTTGCACCTGGTGGGAAGTGATGGTTGTATCAATGCTGAGACATTCCTCCCCAGGATCACCTTCTCATGACCTCTAATTCACCTTCAGTGGGTACACATCTCCTTCAAACACTATTCATATCTCAGAATTTGCTTGACGGCATCAATCAATGGAATGTTAACCTGCACTTTTTTGAAAGTCTCCGAGATTTATTTATCAAGTTCAGTTTCATTTTGTTTCCTTGGTTGGGTGGCTCTTTGGGGAAATGGAAGAGGAATTATTGGGATTGGTAAATCATCAATAGACACACTCTTTCCTTTGGTAGGACTTCTCTCAAGACAAGGTTCCATCTCATTTGAACCTTTTTCAGTGGTTGGGAAGGTGGTTCCCTTGGGAGAGGATGACTCTAATGGAGGGTTCATTTGGCTTTTATGTTGAGTTCCACTCCTAAGGGTGATGGCACTAACATTTCTCTTATCCCTAGGTTTGAAAAGTGTTTGAGATGGTAGTTTACCAGACCCATGGATTTGGATATCACCCACTGAGTTAGCTAGTTGGGCTAATTGGGGTTTGAGGTCTTGTATGGATTTTTGAGTGGTTTGTTGGAATTGGAGATTATTGGCAGCCATTTGTTTAATCATATCTTCTAGGAAAGGTTCAGTTTTTGGAGGGGGTTGTTGGAAAGGCCTTTGGGTTGGTTGAAAATTTCTGGGTGGTGGTGGTTGATGACTACATTTTCCTGGTTGGTTCCATGGTTGATGAGGCTGGTTTGAATACCCCCTTTCCTATAGGCTTGGTTGTCTTTCCAATCAGGGTTGGATGGATAGTAAGGTTCTTTTCTAATGGATTGGTTATAGGGGCTTCCTGGGAATATTGCCTCACAACTATTAGAAGATTCTCTCAATTGGGGCCATTGGTTAGAATAGTGGGTATCAGAAGAGCATATACCACAATGTATGGGAGGAGGAGATTGGAATTTCCCTTGGGAAAGAGCAAGTTTTCGTAGAAGGGTACTCACCTCTTCAAACTTTGTGTCTACCTTCTTCTCGAATTCAGTACTTTGCACCTCATGGACACCTCGAATGGGTACACTAGACCTTGAACTGAATTGTTGAGTATTCTGTGCCATGGCCACAATTAGGGTCCTTGCAGTGATTGGGGTTTTATCCACTAGTGCACCACCTACAACAACATTAATCATGTTATGATCTATTGGAATTAAACCTTCATAAAAATATTGTATTAAAAGTTGATCGCTTATTTGGTGGTGTGGACAACTTGAACATAATATTTTAAAGCGTTCCCAATATTCATGAAGGGTTTCTCCTTGAGATTGTCTTATACCACATATTTCTTTCCTTATTGTTGTAGTTCGAGAGGCTGGGAAGTATATTTCATGAAAAAGTCGTTTAATGTCATCCCAACCTCTAATAGGTGAATTAACATAATACAACCAATATTTAGCCGTGTATTCTAATGAAAATGGAAATTACCTAAGTTTTACTTGTTCTTCATCCACATTAGCAAGTTTTAATGTTGAACACACAGTATGAAATTCTTTTAAATTCTTATGTGGATCTTCTCCAGGCAGTCCATGAAATCTTGGTAATAAATGAATTAAACCAGATTTTAGGTCAAAATTGGGTTCCTCGCCTTGTAATTGAAGGTAAGTGGGTCAGATATCTACATCAGGAAAGGTTAGTTATTTTAGTATTATATTATTTTCAGCCATGTTATACAATTTATGTTTAGTTTTAACTTTGGTTTCAAAAGAACAAGAAGGATCAAGAAGAATTTTAAGATTTGATGTCTCCTCCTTCAAAGTGTGGTCTTGTATGTCTCGGTTTTGTTGATGTAAGATCATCTCTGGTTCGGGTTCGAAAGTTTTTAGGTCTCCTAGAGTAGAACGCGTCATACAAAGAACCTACACAATAAATAAATTAGAACACAAAAACAAATGAAAAGGTAAAAGATAAAACAAACAAATATTCACAAAAATTATAAAAATTTTATCAAAAACACGCACAAAAAACCAAAGCACTCCCCGGCAACAGTGCCAAAATTTGACCGCGTTGTCATGACACGTCAAATTGATTATATTTTTAAGGTTGGTTTACAGTATAGGGCATACCTTAGGTCGTCTCTCAAGGAGTGTTGGTAGTTTTAGAGTGTGAATTTTTAATAAAAATGACTAAGAGGGGTGGTTTTGAAAACAGTTTAAAACAATGACTTAGTTAAATAGCTTAAAAGATGAGTGACCAAGTGGATTTTGAGAAATATTAGATAAAAGGGTCGATGTGATTTCACTACACACATATAAATTTCATTGTTCATAGAGATTAATCTTAGGTTTAGATTAGTTCTTTGGTTGGAGTTAATTGGAATCCCGATTAATTCCTAAGATTTTATTTCAATGCTTTAAGGACCCAACCTTGTCGTAACAATTGTATTTGTCAAGGTCTAGTACTTATGAATAGAATAAGATCTTACAAAGAATATTGAAATCTCAATAAGGTGGGTATGAAAATGATTCTTTTTATGTCCAATCAGAACAACACAAGTCACAAACTCAAAACCTCACACCGATCGGTTAGAAATTAAGAGCATAACAGTCACATGCATCAAATCAAGCATTCAAATATGAAATAAAATAAGATACATGGAATGAAATGTTTAAACACCCAAATTACTCCAAACCAGTAGCTAGTTTATGCATCGGAACTCCCTTGGCATGTGTGTAGCTCCCTCACAACGAACACCCAACTTTTGGCTCGACATCGGGAGGAGGAGGAAGCTTGGGTTGAACTCCTTCTTCATTGTTGATCCCCCCATGAGGATAGGGGACTCTAGAACCTCCAATGTGATTATGAGACTCCTCTAGGACTCCAAATTGTCAGCACTTCACTCCTTGGCCTAACTTTCAAATGAGGTTCCCTTTGATCCCTTTTATAGGAAAATTGGAAGGTGGTTTTAGGCACACAGATTTCATCAATCCACTTGCACAACGCGTTTCGGCCTTCTGAAAGTCTTATCTCGCTTTACAGAAAATAAAACAGTTGTATCCCTACCTCTTGAATGTCTCAACTAAAATTTTGGCACCGTTTGGACAAGTAATGCTCAAGATATTGATAAAATACAGAACACCGCATTTGACTTGGTCCAAATTCGGTGGCTTGGACAGATCAGTTCGGATGGGCCCTATAAAAGCTGAATCAGGATTGGGTTCCTTAATATGAAATGTAACCTATTAAATTTTTTAAAATACCACAACATTTAAGCCCATTTGAATGCACTTATTTTGTGTATTATGCAAAACATTTGACAGATATCCATGGATCCATGCAATTTTGGCCCATTTTTCTTCCACTTCATCAAGGGCCCTCCAAATCACCTCCACCTACATTGAAATAATAAAAACAAGTAACATTACCCATTATAATGTTGATTAACATTATTTAAATGATTAAAACATAAAGTCAATTTATTATTATATTTGGAATATTCATTACAAAACTTGTTTAAAACAGCGGTGTAAGGGTGGAATAAAACAGTGAATCGTGATACGATCAATCTTATGGAACACATATGTATGATTTTCACTATGTGATAGTGGTTATGTCAAAACCAAGGACAATGATTATGTTATAAACAAGGATAATGGTTACGTTATTACCAAATATGGTGGTTATATTATAACCAAATATACCTATATCTCCCTCAAATTCATTAGGTGAGTATATATATCTAATGATATAGATAAGATTGGAATGGGGAGTGAACCTAGTTCACTAAGGGTCTTTATCTGCTATGATGGTCTTTGGAGTGAACCTTGTATACTATGATGGTTTGGGGAGTGAACTGATTCCACTATGAGGATAGGTCTTCCATGGGGGTGGTGGTGTATCCCACCTAGGAGGTGTAACTGACCATGGAGTTCCCTGATAATTTATGGAAATGATCCATGACTACTAAGGAAATTATTTTCTTTGATTTTTTTTATACCTAAATTCTATTTTTTATTCCAATTTTGTGCTTTATTTACATATGTTCATTGATTTCCTATTGATTCATGTCTTATGAAATACTAATATTTATTCCATGACTCCAGATTATGACCTCTTATATGCAAGGTATGGTTTAAAAATGTTATACTCATTTTCTCACACTTGTATTCATGTTATGCTTATGATCATGTTCTAAAACCCTTATGTTCATGTTATTCTTATGCATTTACCTTGTTTACCCTTACTGATAATCTAAGCTCACCCACTATTATATATCATTTCCCAATGTTTTGAAGAAATAATTTAAGTAGGGTATAACTATGAAGAGTACTAAATGGGAAGGTATTTTTGGGAGACATTGGTGGTATTTAAAAAAATTATAAGATTTTGTACCTAATCTCCAAAGACACTAAACTATTATGGCCCTCGGGCATGTGTTTCTATAATGTATTGCATATTGATCTGAAAAGATTTAATATCTATGTATGAGAATCCTAGGTATCTATACATAAAATATTATTTAATCATCTTCCTAATGTTGTGGACATTAATAGAAGGAAAATAATAATCGAGAAAATTATGGATTTTATAAATTATATAAATATAGAAACCAAGAATTACATGAAAAATGTGTCAAGTATTTAAAAATACATTTTATACTAAATTTATACTATATCAAGTTCCTATGTATAATTATAAATTAATAAATTTCTATGATATTCAAATTCTTTCATGATTTATTTGTTGAATCCAATATACCTAAGTCATTTCATGAGATGATGAAAGTTTTCAAAAATCATGGACACAATGATATGAATATATATGCATGTCCCGGTGATTTTATTCCATGTTAGGGATAATATTTTAATAAATATAAGTGAAAAGGATATTAGACTTATATATTTAAGTTAAAAAACAAGGATGAAAGTTTAAATCAATATACTCGCATAAAGAAGTAGAAAAATAAAACTCTTTTAAACGTTTTGCATTAATTATCATTAAATTTTTTATTAAAAATATTATTTATAATATTATAAACTATTGATTATATGAAGTGAAAATATTTTTATAATAAAAATTATAGGTTCATTCACTATATAAGAGATTCAAAATAATAAAAAACCATTGATTTATTACATCTATATTTATATCATTTTCCATGAAATGGGTATTTAGGATTGTTTATTCATAGATTTAACCCTTTTGTAACATTAAGTATCAATTATATCATATTTATAATTTCTTGGACCCCTTAAAATTTACGTCCCTGGATGTATATGTTTTTAACTACATTTATCATATTGATGATCATTCCTTTAAATAAAATCACTTGAAATGGTATTGAAATTTATCTTCATAAAGATATCTAATAATTTTAAGAGTTATAGAATTAAGGTGTAGAAATATATGATGTATCTTCAATAATTTTTTTTTAAAATAAATTTTTCTATAATATGGATCATTAATGAATATCCTTTATTATAAAATTTTTCTGATTGGATCACTCAAATTATCTTGTGTTATCTAGTTTATGATATTTATTTTGAGTCCCAATGATTACCTTATTGTAAAAAAATTATATTTAATCATTGATTTTTTTATATATTTAAAAAAAATTAATTTAAGAAATCATTATTTAATGGAAAAATATATTTTATAATTCCAATAAAATTATTATTTGTCTTAAAAATACTGTCATAGTTATTAAATGATGGTGAAAAATTTGGGAAAGATTATTATTAGAATAAAAGTGGGAAAATAGGGTTTACCTACCACATTCAATTAAAACATATAAATAAAATAAGAGTATATTTTTCAAACTTTCATATTACAAGTTTCATTAGTTATGTTAGAATCCTGATGCCATGATCATTGAGGATAATTTATATGAAAATTTTCATTTTATATTACTTAGTTAACAGAGGAAATCAAATGATAATCTAAATTCTTATAAGGAATTGGAAATAATTAATATTAAGTAATTTCCATGGTAAAATTAGAATAAGAATCATCATATAACATTTTATTCACTAAAAATTAATAAAAATACATACACATTTAACTATTAAACAATATGAATGTATTTATGTATATTAAAATAATATTTCAATTTTTTTGACTTAAATTATCATAATTTACTTAAATAAAAAATTCAAAAATCATATATATTGATATAGTAATTGATACCTTCGGTATTAAATAAATTGTTACTTGAAAAAAATAAACTTTTAATCATGTTTTTACCCTATTTGAGAACTTTTTTTGGAAAACCATAAACCTAATTAATATTTAGATACCTCAAAGAGTAATTTTATCTTCATAATTTCATTTAGAGATGATATTTCATTCATTATTTTTCACTGTGATAATTAATTAATCAATGTATTTAGTTGAGGAAGTTATGGTTTGAGGTATCACACATTATCAATGGATTTATCACATATAATGGTAGTTTATTCCTTTTTTCTCATTAATGAATTACATTTTTATAAGTCATTACTCACAAGGTTTATTCTATCAGTTATTTTTTCTACTAGGTAACTATTGGTATGTTTAATACTTATATGAAAAATAATTCTTAACTAAATGGAAGTATTATTGAATGTCATCTAGTAGAATATTTTGATAAAAAATTAAAGGTATTTGGATATGATAAAGAAAATATTTAATCAATTTTATTGTGTTTATGATAATACAAGTCATTCTTAGACTAATAATGAATCAATGTAAGATTAGGTTGAAAAAAATGAAAATGTATCATCATTTTCATTGACAGATTTTTATTTACAATAATCATGTAGATATGTGATATTTAATAGTGATATTATTGATCTATATATCAAATAATTAAAGATGTAAATGTAGAAATGACTTTAGAGTCAAACTTGAAATGGATGTTGATAAAAAAACATTAATAAATTAATTATTAACTAGTTCATGGATTTTGTGAGTTTATAATTAAATATATATTTTTAATATCCTGAAAGGTATATTATAAATGTAGAAATTATTTCTATCCATTTGTATAGATAATCAATACTAATAATACAACTGAACTATTAGAATATTTGAAGTATTTTGATCAAGTCCCATTAAAGTAGGCCAATAGATTTAATGATTACAATATTAGTTTATTCATATTTTTTACATTTTATAACACAAAAGGTTTTAAAGTAAAAAACAATAGTATATATAATTAAAACCCATATATTCTATTGAATTTGTTTTGATATTATGGGTTTAAAATATCATTACAAATATATAGTCAGGTTATTAAAATAAAACTAGTTCAATCATCACAGGGTTATAAGAAAAGATTAATTAGAATTTACTTCTACCAACTTATCATGGTTGATATATACTGGTGAAAGTAAATATCATGATATATATTATATTCAAAATAAATATTCATATATTATGTTGATGATGAGGTAGAAAAATAGTGGATTATTATTTTCCATCTGAAACTAAGTGATATGTATGGTGTGGGTGATAAATATAAAGTACTTTATAATATTGAACCACATCAACAAAAAAATTGAATTGTTTTTCACTGATGATATTTAAACCCTTGGTATTTTAAGAAAGGGTAAAGAATAAGAAATTAAAGTAATGTAGATGATGTAGTTTGATTATAATATGGTCAAAAAAAGATGAAAATAATTGAACATAGATCCATAAAATAACAATTTTACTATATTAAATATGTTATCTTTTATTTTTTAAGTTAATTAATATAATTTTTTTCATTATAGTTTAATCAAATAAATACAAATAATATTTTCATTTTTTATTTAAAAGTAGATTTTTCATTTGTTAAAAAACCATCTAATGATTTATAATTTTTTTGGATTCAATAATTAAATTTGTTTCTCCTATAATAATTAAAGAAATATAAAATGTATGAAAAAAAGGTTAAAATTTAATTTAAAAAATATTTTTTATTTAATAAATTTCTAGTTTCAATTTCATTATATAATTACTTAATTTGTTGATATTTTATATTTATTATTTAAGATAGAATAAAAATGTTACATTTTTTGTTGTAGGAATTATGAGGATAAATTGGTTTAGATATAGTATATGATCCATATCACATGGTGAAAAACTAGTAAAATAGATCTCTATACCCCACCTGTACTCGATGCTCAAATTTTCACCCCATCTGCTACTCATCATATTGTAGCATCAACATTATATAATTCCCTCCAAAATTATTCAAATTTTTTATATACTTATTTGGGTATAATTTCCACTATTTATACCATGCTTCCTTTATTATTACATATTCATTTAGTTGAGGATGTTAGATTATTAGGCAAGACAACATGAGTGTATCCGACTAGTGTGATGATGACGACTTTGTTTCCATTAAGAGGATATTAGTGTATCACTATTATTGGTTTGTATTTCATTATTAAAAAATCCATTCCTTATATATTTTTTAAATTGATTAATTTATTTTTTATAAAAAAAATAACATAATAGATATAAACATAAAAATTCAATATTTTTATAGTATCATAAATTTTTAGATAGTGGTACCATTTGACCCATATAAGGATCCCATCGAAGATGGTTTGGATATAAATACCCAAACTTCTCATATATAAATATCCAATATTAATATATGAATATTCATTATATAATATAATGATCCATTCTATAATATTTTTGGTATAGTGCCTTTAGAAACATGGAAACATAAACAACCAGTTCATAGGTGAACTATATCTTCTCTCACTAAGTTCTTCATATCTAGCACCATTCTTAGACTTATCATATATACAAACTCTCTTTTTAAACTAGGAACAAGAAATAATAAAGGGTGAGACACGATGCTTAGTAAGGGTAAAAATGGAGATATCAATTATTGAAAAAGAATAACATTAACATAAAGGTATGATAACATGATCTTAACATTTAAAAACCATACCCTAAATATCATAGATCACAACTTGAGTAATGGAATAAATTAGGGAAGTTTATAAGACATGAATCATAAAATAATCAAAGAAATTGATCCATGAGAACATAACATTGGAATAATACATAGATTTTTGGCACACAAATAAGTTTATAACATTTTGAACATGTAAAAATAGAAACTGGTTCACTTATTTTGTTACGAAAATGAAATTAGGCCCTCACATAAACTTATGGATATTAAACTAGGTCCATGCATAACCTTGTGAACATGGAGTAAAAGTCCATGAATAACACTATGAACTTATAATCAGGTTGATTCATAACATTTTGAACATTTAATCAGGTTTACTTCTAGCATTATGAACATGAAATCAGGTTCATGCATTATATATTTACACACGAGTTATCTATATTTACTCAATTAATTGGAGAGCGATATAGTTCCCACCCATAACATAATAAAAATAAAACCTATTTGTGACACAATATCACAAAGAATTCATCATATTATAACCCATGAAAATAAATTGATTTTATAATCATTTTTATCATTTCATCATTTCATAACCTGTTGGAAAAGAAGTGGGTTTCATAAGCACTTCATCATGGTATAATATATGAAAGAGAAATAGGTTTCATAAAAAAATTCTTCATAGAAATAAACAATTGATAGAAATAATAATAATGTAATACTTGGTTCATATCCCCAGTAAAACTTAATTAACATAAAATAATGTAATCTTATATTTAAAATTATTTTGAATCAAAATCATTTGAAACATTTCTTGAGGAAAATTTCCTTTTTTTAAATCACCGATTTTAAAATTAAAAACTCATAAAATATTTTGGAAATAATTTTATTTTAAAATAACCTTGAAAACATATAGAGTAATATTTAAAAAATAAAAATGTTCATGATGGTGAGAAATTATGTTTATTCTTTATATATTAAAACAATGATTCATTTCACATTTTTTGTAAAAGTAAAATGAGCCTTATTTGGAAAATGATATGAAGATTCCTTTAAAAAAAATTAAAAATTAAAACATGGGTAATAATGTATTAAATAAATAATTTGGATAATTCTAAATCATTTTTTGAAAACATTTTTAAGAAACATACATATAGAAGAAAAAAAATTGACCGAACTGAGAAATAAATTTGATTTTCTTTAGAAAAATTATTTCAAAATATTCAGTACATAAAGAGTGGAAAATGAAATTAAAAATTGTATTATCAATAAATAACAAAAGTAAAATAACATTTATGAGTTAATTAAGAGATATATCATAATATTTCATCATCATAAGTATAAACATAAACAATCATGATAAACGATGACAGTGTATCATAAAACCCTTACCACTCTAGTAAATTTGAATCGTAATCCCCATGAAAGAATAAAATTAAAAAATAGTTAAAATATCATGAGAATAAATAAATTTATGATATTACATGTCAAAAGTTATGTATATACACCTCATTAGATAAGATAATTTTATAACATAATGTATGCTCCAAGAAAGACAAATTAAGAGAAAAATCCATCACCTTAAGTCTCACTTCATTCATACACATTAAAACTACTATATAATGAATATAAGTTTATTATAAATAAATTAAAATACCATAATTATATATATCATACCATATATTATTTACATATGACCTTTTATTACCTATTTATTAACAATTCCTTGTTAAAATCATGTTTTAGGTAATAACTTTTTGTTTTTCAAATATATTTTGATTTATTATTTTTGGTCCTATTACATTAATCATGGTTCCATAATTTCTATAATTTTAAACATTATATAAATATAATATATATTCCATATATATGTATTAACACAAATACATATATTTTAGAGATAGAAAATGAAATACACCGTTCATGGAGAGGTAGGTTGTACCCACACATGAACAATATTTCCATTTTCTCAAAAGATTAAAATAAATAAAGGTAAATAATATATTACCAGTAAAAAATAAATATTATTTAATATATATCACATGTTTTTATATAAATTTTTTTATTACCTTATAGGTAAATCATACGTGAAAAATAGATCTCATCGCTTCGTGAGGTGGTAGTCTGACATACACATGAACAACTTTATCGTATCCCCCACAGAATGGAAAGAGATAAGATATATGTGATATAATAATTATAGAATTATAATTATTCTAAAATTTCCATATATATTCATTTATTTTACCCTTATTACCACCCCATTATAAAATAAATGAAAAATACGTCACATCAGTTCGTGAGGTTGTGGTCTGTCATACGCACGAGCGATATTATTATTTTAAAAAAGGTTGGGAGGTAAGAATTTTGATGAGGTATTATAATTACATAACTATAATAATATCATAAATATCATATATAATTACTAAAACCATCATTATATCTAGTTTTGATAGGTGGTGATGGAAAGTGAATAACATCAGTTCGGGAGGAGGTAGTCCGTCGTACACATGATCGACGGTTTTGTTTCCCATTTTATAAAATAGGAGATAGATATAGGTAATTACATTAACATAATAAAATATTAGTATATTTTATACACTTTTTGTATTATATTTTAATTATTAATAAATTAATGAAGGTGGTAAGAGAAGAATAAAAAAAAGAAAGAGTTTAGTGGAGACAATTAACTTCGCTTGGAACAACCCCCTTTGGATCTCTTATTAAGGACCCTAGGGTTGATATTTTAGGATGAAAATAAACTATATAAAATCTATAAGGATTTTTTGGAGGGTTATTTTTAGGTTTTTATGAAGACAAATAGATTAGGAGGTTTGAATAAGTGAGGGGATGTGGTGACCATTTATAATTGAGGAGGAGTGACATTTTTGTGAATACCCAAACTTATTCTATAATGGGAAGTCACTCTCACCCCAAGTGCCTCAAAAATTGATAATTAAAGAATTGGAGGTATGATATAGTTGATACACACCTCCACCACACAAAAAACACATCCTTTAAACTTGTTAGTCCTTAACTTCTATGTATTCTTACTTTTACCATTTTTGTTTTTGCTATGATAATTAGCCTTTTTATCTAGGTTATTTATTATTTAAAACTCAAAATAAAATAATAAATTTTAGATAAATTTTTTCAAATAGTTATAAGTATTAAACAAAATTTATAAAATTAAAATCCTATATGTGTGGAAAATTAATTTTAATACATGTACATGAAACGTGAAAAACCCTGTTTTTACTCTTTACCATGGTAAAAACATTTTTTCTATTTAGCAGTAAATACAATTATAATAAAAGGAAAATTGGTCCGTTAATGGAATATGGTTGATATTTTTAAACATATAACAATAACTTGGTAAAGGATAGGGTTTTTAAGAATTTTAATTTTTTTAATAAAATATTAGTTATTATAAAATAACATTAATATAAATTTTAACACTATTAATTTAATTTTATTTTAAAAACATCAAGAGAAAGGTGGAATTATAATATATCATTTTAAAACATGTACGTAATGTTTTATTTGTATAAAAAATAATTATATATAACAATTAATTAAAATTTTAATTCTTTTAGTATTTTTAATATCTTTAGTATCCCTTATTTTATTTTTATATTAATTAAATATTTATTTTATTGCATTGTTTAAGCATTTAATGTAATTATATAACTTCCAAAAAAATAAAAAATAACTACTCACGTGAAATTAATTTCATTATAATAAAAATTATAATAAATTTTTGTTCTCATCTTTTTTTCCCTTTGTGAAAAATTAATTGAAATCTAAAAGTAAGTGGATAACATTTTGCATTTTTCTTTACTTAAATTTTTTCATTGGTCACATTCATGTAAAAGTGTCCCATAATTACATAACAATATATCCTAAGGTAAAAAGGGTATAAATATTTCTAGAAAATAGTAATTTTACACGTTTTTAGGTTATTTTAACACTTATTTTTTAATTTAACCCTCGATAAACCTGTTTCAACCTTAATTATGGTAATTAATTTTTATTGGTTTTACTATTCATTATGATAAAAAAAATTAAGTTGAACTTATTATATAATATTAATTATTATGATACAAAAAACATGATTCGATTTTATAAATTACGTTTATAGAAATAGAAAATATTAATTTAAAATTAAACCCATTGGCACGATGAAAAAACTGTTTTCTTAAGAGAAATTTTGAAAAGGTTGAACAAAAATTATGTGAAAATTATATATGAAATTGATTCTAATGATATAAATTGGATTATAAATATACAATTGAAAACAATTTAATGTTTAAACCCTATTAAAACAAATTTTCAGTTTTAAAATGATTTAAACCAAAAAATAGTTTTTAATAAAATCTAGTATTTTTCACTATTCATATAAAATTTAAACTTTTCCGAAAATTATAAAAATATTAAACCTAATATAATCTTGATACGTTGATTTCGAAAATTAATTTAATTTTTCAAATAAATTTTCTTAAAATTTCAAAAAATAATTTATTACTCTTTCATGGATAGAAATAAAAATCATTTTTTGATAAAAAGGGTATCTTAAAAGCATATAAACACTTTACTAAAATATTTTTTCTTTATATATAACTTATATAATTACTTTTAAAGATTTTATTATACCTATTCATATAAAAAAATTTAACATTTGGGTTGTAATGGTCATGTTTAAATAATAATATTAATATTATAGCATGATTTTTTAAAACTCAGTGTTTTGTGTAATGTAATCTATCATTAATCCCTAAAATAACTTAATATTTACCAATTAAATAATGGTTAGAACTATATATCCAATAAAATATAAAGTTTAACTAAATCCATTCCCTAAATAGTTAACCTTAATGTTCCTCTAAGTTTGACCAAAATTAAAATTTAAAAAATTATAAATAACGTAACAAATTTTATAAAATGTACATATCATTAATCTCTCAAATAACATGAAGTATTTTTTAATGTCACATAAAAAATATGTGAATAATTTTATAAAATATTCTCTTGAAACATATTAATATCCTAAATTACTATAATATATTAATGAAAATATACATTCTTTTAAAAAATATCTTTTTCCTCATTCCCAATATAAAATGACAGATTATTGAATATATTCTATTAATTCAAAAAAAAATTAAATCTATATCAATGATAACATAAAACACTTTTTCATAAAATCATTAATTAGTTCCAATTTAATCAATACTATCTAACATAATTTATCCATATCAATCATCTCTTTATCCAAATTAAAAACCATTATCTAAACATTGGGAACATATTAAGGGTTATCTTACCTTAATCATGTTTTTTCCAGAAAATATCACCTTACCATTAAATCAATAATCTAGTTCATCATTACCATTCAACATATTCTTAAAAATACATAATTAAAAACTATTTACAAACAATATATTGATGTTTCATGATTAGAATAACCAAAATACCACTAATAAAAATTCTTTTACAACATAATTATTTGAATCCCAATATGTAAACAAATCAATCACTTCACTTTATTCATACACCATTAATTAGGCTTGATTATATTATTCCCTAACACTTCTTTCATCTCATATGTCATTTTTATTCTCTTCATCATTAGTAACATAACCATTAATTATACAACCTCAGTGATTCTTTTCCTGAGATTTCCCTCTAGGACATCAATTTTTATAATGTCCTTAAAAAATTCAATCATAGATGATACCTTAGAGAGAACATTATTCTCATCCATTTTTTTAATCTAAATTTTCATTTTTCCTTTATAATTACTTTGTTTATTTCTTTTTGTTCTATACTCAAAACTTCTTCTTGTTCATCTAAGACAACCACTTGGGTGCTTCTTCACACATTCTTGTCACATAGAAAACTATATATTATTTCCTCCATGGTCTCCACCACCTGAGCTCTTAGTTAACTAGTTCTTTATCTTCTTTATTGTGTCTGAGAGTTGGTTAAGGTGAAAGTTTTTAATCATATATTATGAAAACTAATTATGAATAATCACAATATGCTCCACTCCAATCATCATCCCATTTTTTTACTCAGGAACAAATTGTCTATCACATTCAATGTTATCCTAGTTCCTTATGTTTCCCTCCATTGACTAAAACCAAAAATAATTGTGTGAAAAATAATATTCCTATTTTAAAACCACATAATCATAAAAAATCACTTATAGGATGACTAAATCATGACACTTTCTTTTCTGTCTATGAAACCATAGGGTTAACCTTAGTCATTATTCAAATACTTCATGATAGTTTATAAAGAGTTTTTGAATTACCAAATAATATCCCCTATGAGTGTCAAAATATGTGCATAGTATGGTCTGTCTTCATATACTAGGTAACATTCGAGTTAATATCGATGTGAATTTTTTAGAGTTATTACCACTAGGTACATATATGCTATAACCACTCACACTTATGATATCCAGATAGGGATGAAATTTATTGGAAACCAATTTCTCTATCCTTCACCAATATTGTAGGATATTTTACTATACATAGAATTATCCTTAGAATTATCATTATACATATCCCTAAGGATCCCACTAATTTTGTCTCATCTTAGTTTCTAAATTTAAACTAAACCTTACTCTGATGCCAACGGTAAAGACCCTAACTTCTCAAAAATAAATATCACATCTTAATAGATGAATATTAATTACATAAGATATTGATCCATGATATAATAATTTGGTTCTAGTGCCTTTAGAAATTGGGAAACATGAAAACCGGTTCATAGGTAAACTATGCCTTCTACCACTAAGTTTTTAATATATCACCCTTCTTATACTTGTCATTGATAAAACCTTTATTCATAACCTGGTAATAAATCATACAAATGGGTGATATCATATGCTCATTATGTGTAAAAAGGGAGATAGTAATGATCACATAAGAATAACATGAGACTAACATTTGAAAACCATATCTTGCATATCATAGATCATAACTTGAGTCATGGAATAAATCTTAGTTGTTCATAAGACATAAATCATAAATTACTAAAATATAATTATCTTTGAGAACATAACATAGTCATAATACATATCTTTTTAGTATACACATAATATTATAACATTGTGAACATGTAAAAAAATAAAAAAGATCATTCATTTCATTAAGGACGTGAAATCGGGACCTATCATAAACTTATGGAAATGAATTATGTTCTACCAATAACCTTATGAACATGAAATTAAATTCTATGCATAACACTGTGAATATGTAATAATTTTCACATATAGCATTGTAAATATGCAATAAGGTTAAAAAATAACATTGTGAACATGTAATAAGGTTCAAGTATAACATATTTACTCATAATTTATCCATATTTACATAATTCATTAGAGGGAGATATAGGTCACACCTATCACATAATGAAAATCATAAATATGTGTTATAAAATATCATAACACATTTATTATATTAAAAACCATGAAAATAAATTAATTTCATAATCATTTCATCATTTCTTAATAGCATAACCTATGGGAAGAGAATCAAGTTTCATAATAATTTCATCATGGTATATCCCATGGGATAAAAATGGGTTTTATAAACATATATTCGTCATAATAATTACCTTTTAGAAAAAAAAGGGTACCCCTGTAATATATTCCCATTAAATATTAAGTAAGATCAATGTATGTTATCTTATATGGAAAATTATTTTTAAAGAAATTCATTTGTAATATTTCCTGAGGAAAATAACCTTTATTTGAAAATCACATTTTTTTAAGTAATAAATTCATTAAATATTGTGAAAAAAAATTCTTTTAAAATAACATTGTAATGTTATAAAGTAATCTTCAAAGAAAATAATGTCCAAGATGGTGGAAAATTCCTTTCATGTCATACATGTTAAAAAATAATCTTTTAACAATTTCAGTAAAAGCCAAGCGAACCTAGTTTGGAAAATGACATTAATATTACATTAAAAGAACATTTAAAAAAGTTATACATGGGTAATAATGTATTTAATAAATCATTTTTATAATTTTAAAACTTTTTTGGAGAATAGTTTTTAGAAAATGTGCATATGAAATAAAAATGGTTTTCGATCGAAGATAGAAGTAAAGTTGGGTTTCCTTAAAAACGTTTTATTTGGAATCATGAGTACAAAAAGTGAAAAAAAAATGAAGTTAAAAAATATATTATCAAGAAATAAAACAAATATAATAAAATTCATGAGTCTATTGAGAGATAGATCATAATATTTCATCACCAAAAGAAAAATATAAACAATATTTAAAAACGATGAGATTGTATCATAAAACCCTTACAACTTTGATAACATTGAATTGCATACCCAATAAAATAATAACAATAAATAAAAATTAAAATATCATGTGAATAAATAAATTCATGATATTATTTGTCAAATGGGCTGTATATACACCTAATAATATAATATAGGTGCATAATATAAAGTATTTCCCAAAGAAGAAAAATTGAGACAAAAATCTCTAACATTAAGTCTCAACATCTTATGTACACATTAAAACCTCCTGTATAAAAAATATATGTTTATTATAAATATAATACATAGCCATAATTATATATATCATACCATATATTATTTAATTATGAGATTTTATTACCCGTTTAACAATTCCTTGTTAAAATCACGTTCTGGGTGATAATTTTTTTTTCATATATATTTTGATTTTTTAATTTTAATACTATTACTTTGATGATAGTTAAATAATATAAATAATGTTAACCATGATATAAAAATAATATATATTCATTATACATGTATTTATATTAATCGATAAAAGTTATAAATAGAAAATTAAATACACTATTCATGGAGATGATGGGTCGTACGTACGCATAGACATTATTTCAATTTTCTCAAAGGATTAAAATAAATAATGATAAATAATATATTAAATTTAAATAATCATTTTTATGTAATATATATCAAATATATTTATTTAAATTTATCCTTATTACCCTCTATGTAAAGTGTATGTGAAGAATGAATCACATCTCTTCGCTAAGAGGTAGTCTTCCGTATACACGAACAACATTATCGTATCCCCCATGGAATAGAATTTAATAACTAATATGTGATATAATAATTATAGAAGTATAATTATGTTAAAAATATAATATATATTAATTCATTATAACCTTATTACAATCCTAGTAAAATAGAAATGAAAAACACATCACATTGGTTCGTGAGGTGGTAGTCTGTCGTACACATGAGCAACATTATTTTTTTCCAACGGGTTGGGATGTAAAAAAGATATATGTTGTTATATAATTAAAAATGAATAATAATAATATAAATATCATATATAAGTATTAAATCCATAATTATATCTAGCTATTAGGGGTGGTGATGGAAAAAAAATAATATCAGTTCGCAAGGTGGTAGTCCGCCTTAGAGACATTCGACGGTTTCATTTCCCATTTGATGGTATTGGAGATAGATTTAGGTTATTGTTTTAACATAATAACATATAAGTATATTTTAGATAAATTTTTTGTTATATTTTAATCATTATGATATGAATTACAGTGGTAAGAGAAGAGTTAAAAAACAATGAGTTTAGAAAAGACAATTATTTTCTCTTAGAACAAATCCCTTTGGATCTCTTCTTAAGGACCCAAGGGTTGGACATTTGGGATAACCAGAATCTCTGTAACAAGGATATTAATGTTTTGGATGGATTTTGGTAGGGTTTTAACAAGACATATGTCTTAGGATTTGTGAAGAAATGAGAATTGGTGGCCTCTTATAATTGAGAAGTGGCATTTTTTGTAAATACCCAAACTTATTAAAAAATGGGAAGTCACTCTCACCCCAAGTGCCTCAAAAATTGATAATTAAAGTATTTTTGGGATTTTATGGTCTATAAAAACCTCCAACACAAAAAAACATTTTTAAAACATTTTTTTCCTTAACTTTTATGTTACCATTCTTTTACCATTTTTTTTCACTACAGTAACTAGCCTTTTCATCTCAGTAATTTATAATTTAATAATAAAAATAAATTGAGCCAAATTAAATAATTTTTACCCACTTTTTATAAATATTAAATACTATTTTTAAAATTAAAATCATATTTTTTTTGGAAAATTAATTTTAATACAATAGCATTAAACACAAAAAACATCGATTTACCCTTTACCATGGTAACAAAGTATTTGCTATTTATTGGTTAATATAATTATTATAAAAGAAATATTGGTCCATGAATTGACTATGGTTGATATTTAAAAAATATAATAGTAACTTTTCAGAGTATATGCTTTTTAGGAATTTTAATTCATCTAATAAAATATTATTTATTATAAAATACCATTAATGTCAATTTTAAAAATTTTAATTTAATTTGACTATCAAAACGTCAATAAAAGTATGTAATTAACATATATCATTTTAAAAAATATCTATCATGTTATATTTAACTAAAAAATTCATTAAAATCAATAATTAATTCAATTTTTATTAATTTTAGTGTTTTTAGAACCATTTATTTTATTTTTATATTAATTAAATAATTAATGTGTTGGTATTGCTTAAGTATTTAAAGTAATTATATAATTACTAAAAATTGAAAATAAAATACCCAAATTAATTTAATTACATTATTCACAAGATTAAAATCAATATTAATTAACATATTTCATTTTTCCCTATTTGAAAACATAATCGAAACTTAAAAGGAAGTGGGTGATATTTTTTCTTTTTCTTTACTTGAATTATTATGTTCATCGCTTTAATAGAAACTTTTTCCACAACCACATAAAAATATATAATATGGTAATAAAGTAACATATATGTCTATCTAATATTAATTTTATAAATTTTTATTTAATTTCAACCCCTATAATTTTAGATTAACCCCCGAATAAACTCATTTTGACCTTTACTCTATCAATTATTTTTTACTCTTTTTAATATTAATTTTGACCAAAAATTAAGTTGAAATTATTATATAATATTTATTATTATGATTTCAAATATTTAATCCATTTTTTTAAATTCTATTTACATAAGTGTAGAAATTTAATTTAAAATTAAACCAGCTGATGTGATGAAAAGGTGGTTTTCTAAAGAGACAATTTCCAAATGTTTATAAAGTTTTTATATTAAAATTCAATATGAAATTGATTCCAATGAAAAAAAATTAGATTAATAAATATATAATTTAAATAATGTGACTTTTTAAATCATATTAAAATAATTTGTAAGTTTTAAATGATTTAAATGAAAAGACAATACTTAATAAATACCTATATTTCTCATAATTCATTGAAAATTCAATCTTTTCAAAATATTATCAAAAAATAACCCTAACATAATTTTGACTAGAGGATTTAGAAAATGAATTTAATTTTTCAAAAAAATTCTAAAAGTGACAAAAATTAATTTTATTGTTTTTTCATAGAAATCAATAAAAAATCATTTTTATGGGAAAAATATATTTTTGAAGCATATAAATAAATCACTAAAATATATTTTATTTTTTCAGAAACATTAAAATTAGTTTTTAAATTATTCTTATTTCTATTATTATCACCAAATTTAATGTCTAGTTTATAATGGTTAAGTTTAAATAATAATATTAATATTGTATGAGGATTCATTAAAACTCATTATTGCATGTAATGAAAGATATTGAAGAAATTAAATTTTTTTGAAAAACAAAAATTTCATAAAATATCAGGGTGTTACATTGGGAATATATAATTGGATTATAGGGATCTTAGAATTTAATCCATCATTTTTACCCATACTAATACAAACATTCACCCTGATATAGTGATATTTACCATGTAATGGCTTTCACTAGATTAAACCAGGTAATGGTGGTGGTCACTATGTCATGGATCTATACATTAAAGTGCATGTGTTAAATGATATTTCATGTAAAAAAATTTATCATACAATAAATTTTGAAAATTGGTTGAAAGATGATGTCATGATTTTTAATTAGCTTCAAAAATCTATAAATGATTGTTTAAATGTTAAAAATCAATATGGTGATTGAGTCTAAAGTGAAACAACCCATGTTGTTACATGTCTTGATTTTAAAAGGAATTTAAACTTTTCATTTGGTGTATGTATCATTCAAATAACTGAGTGTTGAACTGAGATGATTCTTATTTGAACATCTTAAATATGTGTTTTCATACCTAAATATATGCTCAGAGGTTGACACAAGGATCATGATTTTAGAAAAGGTGGATCATAGTTGTTAAAGGTGATGATGCCCCCATCGTCTAGCTGTTGGGGTGGGATGTAGCCCTACTGTCCAGCAAGACTCACTAGTTAGCGGGTGACTCTACACTCGGTGGCTAGTAGGGTACACTAGGTAGCGGTTTACTAATTCCCTTTTGGTTTTTTGGCCACCAAGCCCCCTTGGGATTAAGATGCTTGGCTCAAAGTTTTGAGATCCATTTAGTCACATACCTATATTCTCATCCCTCTTTGTGATCCCTTCTATGTGTTATGGATCTAAGTGAGATATATTGGAAACTCTAGGCCCAATCGTCACTCGTCATCGATCCTGGACCTTTTCATCCTCATGTGGTGGTGGATCACTATGTTGTTCATCGTGGATGATTTTCTTGAGAATTGGTTGAAATTTCTATCAGATATTTACGAAATTATACAAGAAAAATGGGGATTTGGATTGGAATTGATATAGGATGTCCCATTATGATGAATACATGTTATTGATGGATGTTTTTTTGAAGAATCAGAGTGTTCCAAGGGTGGTTGAACTCCATCAGACAACATTACAGCTAAGGGAATTTACCCAAAATGACATCGAAATATTATTATAGACCTTCCATGGGTTGTTGTTTATGGTCCTGCCTAGGTAGTGATATCTAAACCTTGTGGTGATCAATATAGGTTTAATTGACTTGTAAAATTCATAATATTATATGGAATTTTTTTGTAAAAGAGTTAGATATATTTGTAGTAAGTGGTTATATGTACATGACCCTCAGGTTTATGCTTAATTTATTGTAATGTGGTATTCGGTCATGACTCCCTTATAAGGATTTCCTTGAGATTCATGTAACAACTGTAAAACTAAATGGAACACATGACAATATATTTGAATTGATTGACCTAATAAATTAAAATAAGTTTCCTAGCTCCATGATTAATTAGTTAATGAATTCCATTTATTAAATAATTAAATGATTTTATTTAATTAGATGAAAAGGTTCCAAGGTTCACATTGGACCCTTGTGTGTCGGCTGGTTTCCTATCTATTAATGGATGAGGTTTGACTAATAGTGTTTGTCTTGGTTTTCTTGTAACCCTTTTAGGGAGTAGTTATGATGTAAGAGACTTATATCAAGTGTATATAGTCCTGTGAGACCTATGATTTATTTATTTCATGTGGTGTGCATGCATAGCCCTGTGAGACCTATACATGGTTTCTTATATGTGGTGTGCATGTGTAGCCTTATGTGACCTATTCTTGATTACTCACATGTGGTGGGAATGTGTATCTATCTAATAACTATTCTTGATGTTGATCGTATGTGGGTTTGTATGGCTATATGCTCTTTTTTCATGATTTAAAACTACCTTATTATATCTTATTATTTCACATGTCCAGTTTTTTCATCACTATGATTTAGTGTACATGTGGAGCATTGATATTTGATCAATGTGGAATAAAAATTGTTAAAATAGGGAACAACTGTCCTTATATAAGGATTTTCCTAGATGATCAGTTGGCTGATCCAAAGGTGGTTTGGATTTCCTTGGAACATTGGGATTTGATTGATTTGGTTTAAATATCCTTAAAGTAAGGCATGGATATACCTATAGAGGGTTGTGAATATATGATCGGTTTTACAATCGATAGGTGACCATGGATATTAATTCAAGATGGATGTGCATATATAACCATTTGTATGATTACATAGGGATAACACATTTCATTCCTTCTATAATGGCATTATGGTAGGTAGAGACATTGTTCAAGACTTAAAATATGTATACACTTCCAAATTACTTTTTTTCTTGTTAATTTTTTCTTGTGTAGTTTATTGTTTTTTATTGAATGTTTAGTTGTTCTTATCACATTCACATATAATGAATTTACTTGTCATGTAGAGAACAATAGTGGCGTTTCCCTACTGATTTGTAATCATATCCTGCTCAAGTAGCCATTGAACTTGGGTACCCAATCATCCCTAACTTATTGTAGGTATAGGTTGGGCTATAGACTAGTTTTCATCATAATACAATGATGGATCTATATGATTCTATATATTGGGAGTAGATTAGGATTGGAGTTGAAAAACTTCTTTTTAATTTGGATTCATTTATATATTGAACATGATTAGTATGGTGGGAAATTGGTTTCTTATACTCAATTATAATTATTGAGTCTTTTGTTTCTTCATTAATTCATATAGATGGTATGTTATTGGTTTCATCTAAACCTAATTGTATTTTGTTTACATTTTTTATTATTATTGTTTATTATGTAAACTAATTGAGGGTACAGTATCCCCAATAATTTACTTAGATCATCGCTACTAGTCATCAGCCTATGGCATATAGGGAGTTGGGCTTGGGTCCTTGTGGAACTTTAACTTGGGCCCAATGATTCAGGTCTAGGTGTTAGAAAATGGTATCATAACCTAACTTTTTTCTTGTTTTAGAGAGTTTTTATATTGGAAAAAAAGGAATTTGTTGGATATTATTATGAAATTTATTCTGACATGTTGTGAACAATATTCTCAAGGGATGTCCAGGTTTCCGGGGCATGGTATTAGTGTTCTTGGTTTGGACTATTATAGTTATATTATTTCACCTTGTGTAACATACATATATTTTTTAGGCCTTTTTTCATATGGATTTGAATATTTTCTGTATCAATAAGACACATCCCATGCATTATATTCGGTATGTATGATTCACATGACATAGAGACTTCTTGTGTGTGATTTTGCTAGCGAAAGAAGACTCAACTAATTTAGTGTCAATAACTTGTACTATTCTTTCACATATGATTTCATGATGAAATTCTATTAGGCTAAACCCATATGCATGTGTACTTCTAATAGTAGGTCATGTGAGACCATGGTGTGGTGTACCTGGGTGATGACAACGATGATGATGATAGAAATGATGGTTCGGTCCTTTTATGCATGGGAATTATGGTTCAACTTGGTATTTCATTTTCAGACATTAATTCCCATAGTAAAAATCTTATGTGATTGGATATTAGATAGTTCTAGTAAATTAAGTCTCCATCTAAAGTCATTGTGCAGTTATCCATATAGCACCTAGTGGAATTATGTTAAACCGAACTAGGTGTCTATGAACCCTCTACATGGTTAGTATAATGGAAAATATTTCATACCATTACTGATTAGCTGTTCCTAGATGATGTTTCATGGGATGTGACCCCTAGTGATACTTGGTTATGGGTTATTTGTAAAACCGTGTATCCTTAAATGTGACACTACTTACTAGTGAGCCAATATCTCATGTTGTGTGAAGGTAACCTATGTGAGGATATTCCTTATTAATGGATTGTCAAGGTTAATAGATTAGAGAATTTTTTGTTTATAAAAATTACTTATGAATATGAGTATAATTTTAATTGTTTAAATGAATGTATTGGAATTTTTTTTGGCCCCAGAGTTTAGTGAACCTTGATTGCTAGTACTCATGATACAAGGTCGGGTTTTAGAGTTATTAGATTATTGTAGCATATAGGGTGGGACCAAGTGTTTCATAGAATGTTATTATATAATGATACTCTTATTTAATGCTATGTGAAGATCCTAGGTGGCCAAAACAACGATGGTTAGGGCATTGACAGAAGCTCAATAGTATGAACTAACACCTGTGTGATGCATAGTGAACAGTGAATCTTAATAATAAAGAGATTCCTTTTATAAATAGGAGTGTTAAGGGTTCCCAGGTTTAATGTATTTGTGTTCCTTTAGGGTGTGGAACTATGAAATGTCCTGTGATTACAACACTATAGGTTCGTGACTTATAAGGAATCACTCTATTGTGAGTAAAGAGTGGTTTTTTCTTTCCTCACTAGGAAATACTTTGTGTGTGAGAATTCGTGAAATGGTTATGTGAAGGGTTGTTTGAATAAGTGGTAGGAGGTGGTAAAATCACCATTTAGAATGTTTCTAGTTCTATGGATAAACCTGGATGAGGAGGTGATGGTATGTAATTAATTAATTCAGTTCTGGGTCACCCTTATAAAGATTAAATAAATTGTTTGGTATAAATATTGTAGGGATCGGTATACAAGAGGTCTGTTTGTACAGAGATATATCTATGTAGAATATTGAATTTAAAATGGATTAGGGTACCATTGTGTGATTAACCCAAGTTTGGTGCATGATGTAAATACCATTGTTCAATGTAGCATCTTGTGAAAGGGTATGAGACTCATTTATGTAAAAATTTGAAACTCATACCAAGTTTTATGGAGAATTTCATGTACATAAATAATATATCATTGAATGTAGTGGACTACATTCTGAAGTGTTCATGTGTGTGTAGTACATGGATCTTTTCTTGACAATTAGGTTTAAATGGATGATAACATTTAGTCATTCTGTTCAATAATAGACTATTCATGGGCATGTTAGATTGATGTAAGTGTAGTGAGGGGACAAATATGATATTTATATAATGTGGATCATCCACTGGATCATGTTTGAAACAAACTATCTTATAGTAAGGTTCATTATCTTGCATAATACATAACATTGGATGATTGTGGCGACTCTGGAATATTGAAGTGTAATGATCCTAAGAGTGTCTAGTTCTTTGAATAATTCGTGTTGCTTGACTTATATGTGGTGTTGGATAAGGACTATGTGTGTTCTTTGGACTCGCAGAAAAATGGTATGAATTGAGTGTGATCTAAATCATTGGTTTGTTGACGCATGATTGAGTTCCTTGTCACTGGTGAAAGTGGTTGATGAATCAACTAGAGAAATTCATTTGGAGTTTGTTCATATTTCAATTATGAGATTAAATTGAATCAATGGTGCCTCTAAGGATTAATTCATCATGATTGGTGGCTTTAGGAATGTTGGTTTTTCAGACTGGGTACCTTTGTAGGATGAAAGCAAGAAAAGTAATGACGATTTTTTTGGTGTGAAAGTGAATGAAGTGGGTTAGAACCACGTCGATCTCATTATATCAGTTATGAATGAGGTGTTTAATGATTTTTTATTTAATTTCTATAATGTTCAGATTATTTGAGCTTAATTGTTTTATATAGACTCATTGTTTTGGCTTAGAACCAGTAATGAGGATTTGGTATCAACAATTAACCCTTGTTTCTCATTTGATCAAACATGGAGGAACTATACTACACTAGTCATGTCATTAGAATACCAGAATAATATTCTATATGATGAATCTTATGTTGGTAGAATCTTGATTCTTTAAGAGGAATCAGGTGAAGACACCATGGTGTTTTGAGTTCAACAGTTTTAGTGATTGTGGTCTTAACATTTTTATAATAGTGAATTTTTGGCATAGCATCTGATGTTGTGCTTAGAGTCTCGAAACAATAGCATGATTGGTGTTCAAGATGGGTGTTTCCTTGATTTGTTTTTTGGAACTTAATGATAACATGTAGATAACTCCATATAAATTAATATCATAGTAGATCATGAAATGTGTTTTTTAGTCTTCCAAAACTTCTTGATGATGAAAAATTCTAGGGTGGGGATATTGTAATGACCCACATCATTACGTGTCTTGATTTTTGGGGGATGTTTGAACTATTCATTTGGTGGATGGATTGTTTTTAGAATTAGGTGTTGAACCAATATTTTGTATGTTATAACATCATAATGAGGTGTTTTCAAACCTGAATGTAGGATCAAAGGTCAACTCAAGAATAGGGATATCAGTGTAGGGGGGAAATGAAAATAGGGCTACATCTACTGACACCTGCAAGATTATATCCCCCATCGGCTAGCCAGTGTAGTGATAAATAACCCTACAACCTAGAATAACCCATTGACTAGCTGTTGAGCCTACATTGGGCATATGGTGGACCGCTGACTAGCTAGTGGACCCTGACCTGTGAGAAAATGGGGTGCATTGGGTAATGGATTACTAAGGTCCTTTTGATATTTTTGGAAACCATATCCCCCTCAATATTAAGATGATTTTCTTGAATTTTTGAGATCCATTTGGTCATGTACCTCTGTTATCTTCTCTCTATGATATCCCTTTGAATTGGAATAAATCTAGGTGGTATCTATTGTAAAATCCATAAAATATGCATCGTTCTTCGTCGATGTTGGATCTTTTCTTCCTCATGTGGTGCTGGATCATTGTGTCATTTATCATGGATGATTCACTTGAAAATTTATTGAAAATTCTATTTGATAATGATAGGATTGTTTAATAATGTTGGGGATTTAGATCAGCATGGATAAGGGATGTTTCATGATGATGAACATGTTTTGTTGACAGAATTTTTTTTGAATAATCTAGAGTGTTTTAAGCATTGATAAACTTCATTTTACAATGTTGTGGATAATATATTTTACCTATAATAGTATTTTAGGATTGTTACAAACCTTCCATGAGTGGTTGTTAGTGGTTCTCTCTAGTCATTGATATCTAAAACTCATTGTGATTGATGGAGGCCAAATGGACTTGGAAAATTTGGACAAGTATTTGGTCTTTCTTCGATGGTAGTTATCTTCGTTTGAGGTAGTTGGTTCAATGTACAAGATTTTAAGGTTTATTCATAGCTTTTTTTCATGTGGTATGTGGTCAAACCACCCTTGGGTGGTTTACCGTGATATTCTTGTAACGCCTATAAAACTAAATGGAATACCCAGCATGTTATTTTAATTTACTAATTTAATAAATTAAAATTAGAGACCTAGTTACATTCTTAATTATTTAATGAATTAATTTTCTTGACTAATTAAATTAATAGGATTACGAAATAAAAAGTTTACAAATGACATGTTAGACCCTTGTGTGTCAGCTTGTTTCCTGTTTATCAATGGATGAGATATGACTGATAGTGTAAGACTTGTTTTTTAGGGAACCCTTTTGGGGAGTACTTATGATGTAATATACTTGTAGCATGCATGTGTATCCCAATGATACCTATGCTTGATTTATTTCATGTGGTGGGAATGTATATCCCTATAATACCTACACATGATTTCGTGCATGTGGTGTACATGTGTATTCCCATTAAACCTGTTATTTATTACTTACATGTGACGTGCGTCTGTAGCACTATGAGACTTATTCTTGATGTTGATATCATGTGGTTGTTTTGGGATATGATCCATAATTTTACATTATTTAGAACTTCCTTATAGTATTGTATTGTGTTGCATGTGTAACTTTTCTATATCTATGATTGAGTGTATTGGTAAATCATTTTATTAGATCGACATGGTATAGTCATCCTTAAAGGAGGGTGTGGATATCCCTATATATGTATGTACATAGATGAAAATTTGTCTGGTTGATAGGTGGTGTGGATTTTCGCAGAGCATTAGAATTGGATCAACATGGTATAAACATCCTTAATAGCAGGCATGGAAATCCCTATAGAGGGATTTGCATAGATGAATAGTTGGATGATCGATTGGTGGGCATGGATATTCCTTCCAAAGGGATGTTCATAGACAACTGGTTGGCCAAGTACATCAGGCCAACACATGAAATTCCTTTTGGTATGGTGCTAATGTTGGTAGATTTGGTGTTCAAGACCAGATATATGGGTTCAGTTATAGATTTATTTTTTCCTACTAATTGTTACTCATGCAACTTATTATTTTTTATTAACTACTTAACTATGTTTATCATATGAATTTACACTACATTTACTAGTCATATATGGAATATTGTTGGTGGTATCTTCCTAATTTGTACTCACACCCTTCCCAGGAGGCTATAGTACTTGGGTACCCAATAATCCATCACTTGTTGTAGGTATAGGTTGGGATAAGGCCCATGTTTGATATTCTAGTGGGATAGATCATTGTGATTATAGAGACTGCGAGGAGGCAAAGATTGATGTTTCATAGCCTCTTTGTAATTTTATTTCCTTTATATTTTGTATGTCTTTGTTATGGTGGGTTATTAGTACCTTATACTCAGTTATCACTATTGATTCTGTTGTTTTCGCATTCATTCATACAAATGGTATGTTACTATTTTTCACTTACTATGATTGTATACTATTTACATGTTTGGTTATTGCTTGTTATTGTGTACTTTTATTGAGGGTATAGTCTCCTTGTGAATTTACATAGACCCTCATTACTAGTAGGAAGCATCTTGCATACAGTGAGGCACTTCTGAGGTCTTGTGGCAGTCTTACTTAAACCTGATGATTCAAGTCAAGTGTTACAAAAAGATACAAAGTATTATAATGATTGAAATATTTATGAATCATTCTTTTATATTCTAATGTTTTAGTGACATTTAATTGTCCAGTGATAGTTTTTGGTGGTATATATAATATAGTTTAATCCTTTTGTATGATTATGTAGTTGTTAGATATGTATGTTATATGAAAACATTGTAAAAATCCTCCACCATAATCCCTCACAAATTATTTCTCTTTAACTAATGTTCTAGAAGGTTGTGAGTAAGGGATAATTATTCTCAAAATTAATAGATTCATAAAAACCCTTGGATTCAATAGATGTAAGGATTCCTTTTACGATTCCCCGAACATGGTTCACTCCTAAGTAACTTAACCCAGTTGGCCACATGGCCTCAAGCGCACCTACCCATATGCCAGAGGTTTCTGACTAGTAGTGAGTTCCTAGGGTGTATCTATGGGGTGACTATTACCTCATGTCAGAGTGGAGTACAATAGTATAAATTAGATAACAAAATAGTGTAAGAAACAATAATATTATGATCAGTGGAAGTAAATCATCAATACATAATAAACTGATGAATAACCATAATATCCATGTCATATAAAAAATTAGGATGACGTTGTGATACTATACAAAAAACTGAAATAAAGAATACATTAATATATGGTATATAAAAATACATATAAAAATAAACAATGTTATGCTCCAAAATCATACCAAACCTATGCTCAGTACTAAGCTCCCCTACACCATCCTATCACATGAATAAAACATCTAAAGTTAGACCCTTACCCTTATCCCAACATACAACCATAATGTTTGTCCAAGTACCAATTGGTGGACTGAACATGGTATAAGATATACTTATTTGGACAACACTAACAATTTCTATAATAAATCTAGTCTGTGAGTACGAATATAGTAGTTTGAAAGTAAAATGATAACCCGTATAGTAATAAATAGATATAGTAACCATGTCGGGCTTAGGTTCTTCATGGGAATCCTAGCTGACAAAACCTATTTCGGCCTAAATTGAATGTCTCTGAATAGGATACCTATAAAAATTCTTGGAAAATTAATATGATAAGAGTTACCACATGATAATATTAATAATAGAGGACCTAAGGTGTGACCAAGGAATCCTTAATCTTATAGGGTCGTCCCATCTCACAGTAATAACTATGTATCTTAGAAAAAAGGGACTAACTGTAACTTGAGGGGTACAACCTTGGAATTACACTAAATAAATTCCTCTAACTGAGTCCTTAGAGTACTTCCCAAGAAAATCATGGGATAATAATTACTAGATCTCATGCTTCACATTTTTGAAGACATCAAGCTAAATCTGAGGTAATCCAAGGAATTTTAATTTTTTGATATAAATCAAATGAACCATTAATACTATAACAATTAATTCATATACTAATAAGAAAATGATAAAATTACAAGGTGGTTATGTCCCTTGGGATCCATCATAATAAATCGGGGTGGTGTCCTCTGAGTGATCAAGGCATTCCCTCAAGAATCCAAGTATGGATCAAGTCTAACCACTCCTTTAACATGAAAATAGTCTATCATCAATTTTAACCATTTATAAATAATCATAGACCATTTTTTAATACATTCCCATTTACTATTCCATTTAATTGAAATGATTAATTTTCATTTAAAAATAAAAAATGTTCGTAAGGAAGTTCTTACATTTTAATCATACTACACATAAACATTAAAGGTCCAAGTGAAAGGTACTTTCCATCCCATGTCACAAATACTCATTTATTATATCTTAATAAAATTCCATTTTTAAAATTCAATCCAACATGTAATAGGTGTCAAGGATCATATATATATAAGGTCTCTCCCAAGGGGTGATCCTTTATGAGGTTACAATATCCAATAAGATCAGCAGGTATTATAAATTTTTCCAGGTCATCATTCCCAAAATTAATATAAAAATTTAATTAACTACAATGTAACTCAAGGATATTATGGTCCGCATCAAAATGACAATATTTATAAATGGTGATACTTTTAGGGGAATGGTATAGACCACATACCTTATAGAAGTAGAGGAACACTCATCCAGTATCATCCCTTAATTTATCCTGGATCAGAATAAAATGGAGAAATTAATGAATACCCTTAAAATATGGAATATTAGCTCACTAAGAAATATTTATGAATATGGAAAGATAAATTGATAAAGGAAGGTAATAGAATAAATCTTATACCATTACACTTCCAACATGATAGACGATGATGGAATTAGATTTCAGATGATGGAGAGGCATCAATGCCTAGGTTGAGGCATGGAAGAGATCTCAGGTGACTGGGAGGGGATGTTCACAGAGAGGAAGGAAAAAGTGGGGGATAAGTTATAAATAATTAAGGGAAGAGGGGTAAGTTTACTCTTATTTATTGGGACACACAGTTTGGCCACACAGTTGGCTAAATTTTTTAATAATTGGGCACCAACACTATCCAAGGGTATCACCCCTCACGAAGTTAAGTGCATGGTTTGACAAATCGTGAACTAACCGTGCATTTCTTCGTTGAAATGGGTTTTTAGTTTATTTCACATCCATGTGGCCTCCCTTTCATTGTTTATCAAACCGTTATCCCTTATATATGGTTTGAAAAGTAGAGCAACATGTTTTCTTCTAACCAGGAACCAATCATGCACCTCATACAGATTCTCCAAAAACCCGAGCTCTGGGATTTGAAAAATCGTTCAATTCTCATGAACCCTTCCTTAATCCTTTAACCACAAGTATAAGAATAAAATTGAATATTCAAATAGATAATTAAAGGATCTATACCTCATCAAAAATTTGAGATGTTACAACCACCCCTCCTTAGTAAAACTCATCTCTGAGTTATGTTGAGGTCATTTGATCATCATAAGAGAAAATATATGGCCATTGAGAATGAACATCAGTGTCTATCTGCCAAGTCTCATCCTACATGTGTCCATTATAACATATCACCAAAACTAAATGAAGATACCTACCTCATAGATCCTTCATTCTTTATCAATAATAAAAATAGGGTACTCTTCAAAATACCCATCAATATCCAACTCAATATCTTGTGGATTAATGATATGTGATGGGGCATAATGATGATGGAAAAGTTGGGATATATGGAAGATTTCATGCATGTCTTGGTACCTCTGAGGTAACTACAACTGATACGCTACCAACCCGAATATCTCCAGAATATCAAAGGTCCCTACATAAATAGTTGATAGCTTCCCTTATTATTGAATTCATCTATTCCATATCCTAGGTGAAATTCACAAGATATACCCAATCCCCAACCTCAAACTCAAGAGGTCATCAATGTATTTTATCATATGACTACTACTCATAATGAGTTGTAGACATTCACTTTTTGATAAGTTGTACATACTCTATGGTCTCCTGAATGAGACAAGGTCTGAGTATCATTATCTCCACTACCTCTAGCCAGCATAGGGGTGATCAGAATGACCTACCATAGGAGGCGTTATTAGGATCCATCTCCATGGTCGCCTAAAAGTTATTATTGTATTTTAACTCTTCTAGATGGATTTTTTTAATAACCTCCAAAATTAAGGACATATTCTCTAAACATTTCCTCTAACACCTGTATCATACACTCAAACTACCAATAGGTCTATGGGTGGGTTGTTTTACTCAATATTACCTATGAATTCATATCCTATTACAACCACTACTATAATCATGTCATAAAGAGAGCATATCAATCTGATACGATAGTAAGAGGGGTACCGTAAAGCCTGATAATCCCAATAATGAAAATTATACCCATTTTATTCTTTGAGAACGTCTATATGGTAGCTAAATAGTGATCAATATTCAATGTTATATAGAATATCACCCACACTATATCATTACCTAGTGGTTATCTTAGTAAGCTATTCAAAAAATCATTAGTTCTGTTATCCCATTTTCACTCTATAATGGGAAATTACAATAAATTCCTTGTTGGTCATTGGTGTTCTGCCTTCCCCTTTTTTCAATTGGAACACCTAATAAAAAATCCAACTATATTCCATTTCATCCTCACCCATCAATACTGGAGACATAATTCATGGTACATATTTGTAATCTAGGGGTGTACAACTCAACTAGAAGCATAGGATTATCTCATCAATTACTCTTTCATGTCCCTAAAAACCCAAAATAATATTTGAATATGAAATATCTCATCTCCATCAATGATCCATCTTGGTGGCGGGTCCTTTCCTAAAAAACTATCCCTTAGGACTAAACTCTCAGGGTTAGAAAGTTTTATCTTGTTTACATTATCAAGAAGTGTAGAAGTCACCGTTAGGGCCCTGAGAAAAGGTTAGACATGATGTCGCTAGACCTCTAAGTGCATCTCAGAAAATAGATCCATCAACTTCCACTCACCACTAGCCTCCTGTACTTCTTGCATCAGTGTCTTCTAACTCAGTGCATCAGCTACTATACTGCCTTTATTAGGCATGTACCCAAGCTTAAAGTCAATGGGATAAAAGTATTCTACCCATTTATTCTATTTGAGATTGAAATAACACTAAATATATATTTAAGGATCTTGTGATATTTATACTCCAAAGATACTTATTTAATAAAGTAGGGCCTCTAAAAACTAAATATGTGTACTAAATAAACTAACTCGAGATCATTTGTCTGGAAATATGATCGCACTGCGATTCACTGTTTCATTTTCACCCTTTCACCACTGTGCTAAACTAGTTTTGTATTGAAAAATATTAAAATAATAACAAATTTCACTTCATGATTGATTAAATTATTTTTCGTTTATCACTTTTAAAAGGGAAAGGTTGCATGTTTTGATAATTTCATTGTAGGTGGACGTGATTTGGAGCACCCATGATGATGTCCAAGAAAAATGGGCTAAAATGCGCAGGATCCAAGCATACTAGTGGACTCAACGGCACAATAATATTAAATCATGGTTCCAAATGGGATGATATTTTTTGGTCCAAAATTAAAATTTCTACATTTCATATAATGTAACCCAAGACCCATTCATCCATTAAGGGGCCCATTGGAACCAATCACTCCAGGGAATCGAATCTGTACAAAGTCAAAAATAGTGTTCTATATTCTATATATATATATCTAGATGTGAGGGCCCAAATGGTGCCAAAATATCAGTGTACATATTCATGAGGTGGAGTTACAACTTTTTAGTTTCTTGTAAAAGTATATAATATTGTCTGAACATTAAAACCCATGGGCCAATTCGTTTTAACAAATCTGTGTTCCCAAAACCACCTTCCGCTTTTCCTATTAAATGAAACCTTGGGCTCATCATTTTTAAATTAGAACTATAAGAAAAGCTCTGCCATTTTGGAGATCCAAAGGAGTCCTCTATTCATAAAATATGTTCTCAAATCCCCTATCCTCATTTGGGGGTCAGGTATGAATATGAAGTTCCACCCAAGATTCCTCCTCCTCCTGATGTCGAGCTAAGCGGTGGGTGATCATTACAAGGGATCTACACACATGAATTGGGAGTTATGTCACATAATTCTCAACTATTTTGTTTTATATATTGGGTTCTAATTGTTCTTTTATATGTATCTTAAATTTTTTTGATGCATTTAACTGAAACACTTCTTATTTCATAACCGATCGGTGTGTAGCTTTAAGTGTGCGACTTGTGTTGGTCTGATTAGTCAACATAATACACCTCTTCTTTCCCAACAATTTTAGATTATAGTGTTACTTGACAAACCTCAATTTATGCTTAGGGTCTAGAAATTGACTAAATGATTATTATGTAAATTTTTAGTCATATTTTCATCGTTTTAGGGGTTATGGGTACCAAATATCTTGGTTAACCTTCAATCAAAGGATTACACCAAAAACCTAATAATCATTTTATAACAAGAAACTTTTCAAGTGGTGTAGTAACTTAGAAATGATCACATACTTATGGTAAATTTTCAAAATCTACTTATTTCTCTACTATTAAACTCTTTAAATTAATTTAGTTTCATAAAACTATTTTTAAAATCACCCCCTTAGTACATTTTATTTAAAAAAAGAATACTTTAAACTTATCAACTCTCCTTGAGAGACGACCTAGGTTCTACCCTATACTTCAAATAACCCTTAACATCATAATCAAATTGATGTGTCATGACACTGCGGTAAAATTTTGGCACCATTTTCAGGGAGCGCTTTGGTTTTTAGCACATGTTTTTTATAAGATTTTTGTAAATTTTATCAATATTTATTTGTTTTATCTTATAACTTTACCTATCTTTAGGTGTTATGATTTATTTCTTGTGCAGGTTCTATGCATGACGTATTCTACTATAGGAGACTTACCACCTTTCGAACCTAAACCAGAGAGGATCCAACATCAGCAACACCAAGATACACAAGACAACCCTTTGAAGGAGGACGCACCACCACTTGATACTTTTCTAAACCCATCTTCTTTTGGAACCAAATTAGAACAAAAAATTAATGTGTATAACATATATGAAAATAATCAAACACTAAAATAACTAAACTCTCCTAATGTTGATATCCAACCCACATATATTCAAATTCATGGTGAAAAACCCAATTTTGAACTAAAATCCAGTCTAATTCACTTATTACCAAGATTTCATGGACTTGCTGGAGAAGATCCACATAGTCACTTAAAAGAATTCTATAATATGTGTTCTAAATTAAAACCTGCTAATGTGGATTAAGAACAATTAAAGCTTAGTTTATTCCCATTTTCATTATAATATACCGTGAAAGATTGGTTGTATTATGTTAATTAACCAATTAGAGGTGGGGAGGACATGAAATGCCTTTTTATTGAAAAATATTTCCCAGCCTCTAGAACCAAAATAATAAGAAAAGAAATATGTGGGATAAGACAATAATAAGGGAAAACACTTCATGAATATTGGGATGTATTTAAGATGTCATGTTAAAGCTGTCCACACCACTGAATAAGTGATAAACTTTTAATACAATATTGTTATGAAGGTTTAATTCCTATTTATAGTTACATGATTGATTCTTTTGTAGGTGGTTCGCTAGTAGATAAGACCCAAATTGTTGCAAGAACCCTAATTGATAACATGGAACAAAACATTCATCAATTCTATTCATGGTCTAGTGTACCCATTTGAGGTTTCCTTAAGGTGTAATATACCTAATTTGAGAAGAAGGTGGATAAAAATTTTGAAGAGGTAAGTACCCTTCTAAGACAGCTTTCTATTTCCCAAGGGAAATACCAATCTCCTCCTCACATCCATTGTGGTATATATTCTTCTAACACCCACTACTATGACCAATGCCCTCAATTGAGAGAAACTTCAGAGAGTTATGAGGCAATCTTTCCAGGCCACCCCTATAAGAAACCCTTTAGGCAAGAACCTTACTATCCATCTAGCCTTAAGTGGAAAGAAAATCAAGATTATAGGCAAGGGGGTATTCAAACCAACCTCAACAGCCCAGGAACAAATCGGGGGAGAGTAGTAATCCACCGCCACCCAGAAATCCTCAACCACAACAAAGGACTTTCCAACAATCCCCTCCAAAACCTGAGCCTAACCAAGAATATATGATGAAAAAAATGGCTTAAAATAATATCCAATTCCAAAAAACCACCAAACCCACTATAAAAGACATAAAAATCATTTAGGCCAACTAGATAACTCGGTGTGGGAAATCCAAAGTCATGGTTTGGGTAAACTACCCTCTCAACCATTTGTCAACCCTAGGGATAAGGGAAATATCATTGTCATAACCCTTAGGAGTGGAACTCAACTTAAAAGAGAAATGATTGATCCTTTAGAGTCATCCCCTCTTAAGGAAAACACCATCCCAACTATTGAAATTAATACAACTATTGAAAAACTATATCCTGAGAGAATCCCTTCTAAAAGAAACACTATTTCTGTTGATGTGTTTTTTATCCCAGACATTCCTCTTACATTTCCCCAAAGGTCCACCGAACCTAGGGAAAAAAGAAACTGAACATTGTAAATAAATCATGGAAACTTTTAATAAAGTACTGGTTAATATTCCTTTAATTGATTCCATGAAGAAAATTACACGATACTTCAAGTTCTTTAAGGATATTTGTAAACACTGAAGGTGACTTCGAGGTTATGAGAAGGTAAGTTTATAGGGGAACATCTCAACATTGATAGATCCATCACTTCCCCCAAAATTCCACAATCTAAGAATATACTAAATTATGTGCACCATAAGGAAGTATTTATTTTCCAATGTTGTGACTGATTTAGGTGCCTCTATAAATGTGACTCCTCACTCTTTTTACTCTTCATCACAAGTTAGAGGAATTTAATCCAACAAGAATTGTTGTTCAACTTTCAAACTGAAGTACTGCACACCCCTCTTGTTTGTTAGAATATGTTCTTGTGAGGGAAAAAATTTTAATGTTTCTTATTGATTTTTATATGCTAAAAATGGAATATTATAGGTTGAGTGGACATGCCCCAATTATATTGGGGAGGCCCTTCTTGAAAAACAAAAAAACCATAATTAATGTCCACAATGGTACAGTATCTATGGAGTTTGGTGGTGACATTGTTCACTTCAACATCCTTCATTCCATTCATCACCCCTCAAAATAACATTCATCGCTCTGTGTTAACTCTATATATGTACTCCCTTCCCCTAAAAAAACATCTTTTTTTACACTAATACCCTTTTTAAGTTTTCATAATTTATTGAAATTCTAGGTAATGAATCATGCATTGATTGTTGTAGTGGTTTAGAAAAATTACATGCATGTTTTCAAATTAATGATTTCCTGAAAACTGAGGATCATATGACCATCAATGACATTTTTAAACTTATAAAATCTCATTACTAATTTGAGGATGATACCATTGAGCAGTTAGATGAGAATAGTGATCTATAACTTTCATATAAACTCCAGTCAATCCAAAATACACCTAAATTTGAACTAAAAAACTGCCACAAGATTTAAAATATTCTTATCTTGGGAATGGAAACAGGATTCCTATCATATTTTCTAGTTCAATCCCTCCTAAGAATGAATTATGACTCCTTTATCTTTTTAAATAGTATAAACAAGATTTGGGAAGGACACTTGTAGAAATTCCTATTATTAGCTCATCAATTTGTAGACATCATATATTATTAAATGATGAGAAAAAATCAGTGAGAAATGAAAAATGACGACTGAACCCAAACCTCTTAGATGTGGTTAAAAAGGAGGTAACAAAATTATTGGCTGCTAGAATCATTTACCACATCTATGACATCCAATGGTTCAGTCCAGTCCAAGTAGTTCCTAAAAAAATGGTCTAACAATAATGAAAAATGAAAATAATCAATTGGTTCTAACTCATGTGAAGAATAGTTGGTGTATCTGTATAGACTATCCATGATTAAACCAACACACAAGGAAGGACCATTTATCATTGCCATTCATTGACCAGATGCTAGAGAGTCTAGTGGGGAAGTCTCATTACTGATTTCTTTATGGGTATTCTGGATACTTTCATATCCATATTGCCCCTGAGGATCAAGAAAAGACAACATTTACTTGCCCCTTTCACACATTTTCATATAGAAGGATATCATTTAGTCTATGAAATTCTCTAGGTAATTTTCAGCAATGTATGGTTTGTATTTTTTCAGATTAACTAGAGAATTGCATGGAAGTATTCATGGATGATTTCACTATTTATGACTATTTTTTATGAATGTTTGAGTAGTCTTGGTTTAGTACTTCATTGTTTTATTGAAAATAATATCATATTAAATTATGAGAAATTACATTCCATGGTACGATAAGGCATAGTTTTGGGACATGTCATTTCTAGGTATGGTATCCAAGTAGATAAATCAAAATTGGATGTAATTTCTTCCCTAACATTCCCCAAAAATGTATGGGATGTGTGTCCTTTACAAGTTCTTACAAGATTTTACTGTCATTTCATTCGTGACTTTAGTAAAATTACACTCCCCCTCTCCTGATTTGTCAAAAAAGAAAAGGAATTTTTTTAGAAATAATGTGAGGAATATATTAATAAGTTAAAATGGAGTCTCATGTCACCCCCGGTAATCCAACCACCTCGGTGGAATTTACCATTTCAGATCATGTGTGACACCTTTAAATATGCAGTTAGGATAGTCTTTTCACAAATGGTAGATCGAGGTCTATATGTCATTTTCTATGCCTCACATACACTAGATCCTACACAAGAAAAATACACTGCCATTGAAAAAGAATTTCTTGTAATTTGGTTTGTCTTGGATAAATTTAGGTCATATCTTTTAGGGTCCAAAGTCATTGTGTTCTCATATTATGTAGCCCTCTAGTATATCCTTAAGAAACCGGAAGTCAAACGATGTCTCATTCGGTAGATTCTCCTCCTTCAAGAATTCAATTTTGAAATTAGAGATAAAAAATTATCATAGAATGTGTTGGTTGACCATATAAATAGGATCCACCCATAATCATACATTGACTCATCCCCTTATATTCTGATAAATGATATATTTCTTAATGATAAATTATACCGAGTGCAAGATGTTTTCCCTTGGTATGCTGAAATTGTAAATTATTTGGTAGCATCTTGCATTCCTACTGATTTAAAAAAAACCAGGTCGGCCATCTAAAACATGAGTCTCATTGGTACATTTGGGATAACCCATACCATTGGTGCTCATGTAGTGATCATGTCCTCAGGATTTGTGTTCAAGATACTGAGTTTCAATCTTTCCTTACATTCTGTCACAGTCTTTCTTGTGGGTTCTAATTTGGTCCTAAATAGACTATTTGCAAGGTCCTTGATTCCAGTCTCTTTTGTCCAACACTTTTTTCAGGATGCCCATGAATTTTATATAACGTGCCTTCTCTATCAAAGAATGGGGAATGCATCTAAAATAAATGAAATTCCACAAAAAACCTTTATCTTCCATGAAATTTTCTATTTTGGGGGAATTGACTTTATGAGACCATTCCCCAATTTATTTGGGAACCTTTACATTCTTATGATAGTGAATTGTGTTTCAAAATGGGTAAAATCATGCTCAATAAGGACTGATGATTCTAAGACTATTTTTGGAATTTTTGAGAACCCAAATTTTTTGTTGTTTTGGATTACCTAGGTTCATCATCAGTGAACATGTTTACCATTCCTATAACTGAACAACACAATCTCTTTTGTGTCGGTATGGGTTCAGGCATCGAGTGTCTACTGCTTATCACCCACAGACCAATGGTCAATCTGAGGTGTCAAATAGAGAGGTAAAACAAATTATTCAAAAAAAAGTTCAACCCAATAGAAAATATTGGAGTCTTAGACTCTATTATTCATTATGGACTGTTGACGCTCCTTTCGTCACAGAATCTAAAGTTCGGAAAAGGGAATATCTGAGCTCAAAGTGATTAATCCTTTGAAGAAACATCAAAAATCGACAAAGGGATGGAAAAGGAGAACATTGCCCATAGGTCGCGCAAGTTCCCTCTTGGTCGCGCAAGTACACTTGCGCGCCGACTCAACACTTGCGCGACTCCTCATGGTCGTGCAAGGGACTTGCGCGACATATCTGGTAACCGCCCAGTAACCGCCCGGGGTCTTCTTTTGCCTATAAATAGACCCTGTGAGCCCCCCATTCGAGAGGATCTTTTTCCAGAAACTCGGATCAAATCTCCCGACACTCAAGTCTCTTCTCAAAGCTTCCGGAACACTTCTAAGGTAATTTCTTACCTAGAATGGAAGATCTAAAGAGAAGAAGGAAGGCCCAAGTGTTGAAACTTATCAAACACTTGCGCGCCAACTTAATTCCTTCAATATAACTTGCGCGTCCCTTCTCTGGAAGAACCTCAAGAGGATGGGAAAGGGTTTAATAAAGAGTCGCTCAAGTAATTCAACTCTGGTTGAAAATCGCGCAAGTATCCCTCATGTCGCGCAAGTATACTTGCGCGACCAACACTTGCGCTCCGACGCAGGACTTGCGCGACCTTCAAGACTTGCGCGCCCCTAGCTTTTTGGGTGCCCATCTTGCCCATTTTTACCCCTCTTAAGCCATTTCACCCTTCCTATTCAAGATTCAGTCTTCAAGATACTCTTCAAAGCCATTTATGGCATGATTTCTTGATTTGACATCCTTATCTGAAAGGAATTCTGTGAAATATCTCTCAAAACCTAGTGATTTAAACATCTTCATGTCACCAAAGATTGAGAGTTCATTCATTTCAACCTCATCCTTTAAGATGAGAGAATTCTAACCTGGGTCTCCTTTTCAGGAATAAGACTCAGTCATAACCTTGGGCTTCCTTTTCAGGAGTAAGCCCCAAGTCCCCTAACCTAGGCTTCCTTCTCAGGAATAAGTCCTAGTCATAAATCTTGGGCATCTTTCTTAAGAATAAGCCCCAATCAAGTCCTTTAATCTTGGGCATCCTCCTCAGGAGTAAGCCCCAAACCTTAATCCCTAACCTGGGTCTCCTTTTCAGGAATAAAGACTCAGTCATAACCTTGGGCTTCCTTTTCAGGAGTAAGCCCCAAATCCCCTAACCTAGGCTTCCTTCTCAGGAATAAGTCCTAGTCATAAATCTTGGGCATCCTTCTTAAGAGTAAGCCCCAAGTCTCTTAAAATTTCTCTTAACCAGTCACAAATTATCTTGATTTGGGTTTCCTTTTCAGGAATAAAACCCATTCATAAGTCCCCTCCTAACTTGGGCATCCTCCTTAGGAGTAATCCCCAAGATTAGAGTATTCAAATCTCCATGAAGCACATATAACTTTGTGGACCCTGTTCTTGGATTTTCTCCCTAAAAGTAAATCCTAAACCTTCGCCTATCTGGGCAGTCATCTATACATAAGCCCCAAAACAAAATTCTTATGATTTCATCTTTTACGGCTCAATGGTATAAATTTTACCAATACCTCTTGTTTCTCACACCGAGCATGACTCACGTGAGCTTAGAGTGTAAAAGTAATTATGACATTCATCTTTGAGCCATCAATCATAAAACATCATATCCCATTCCTCGAACTACGTGGGTTCTGATTCCTTTTTTTAAAAACAAAGGATACGTAGGTAGCCCATTCATGGGTTCGATCCCAACATTGAAATAATCTCTGTCCTTCTGAATGACGATAAACTTCAAGTGCCCCACTGAGTGGCTTTAAAACCAGCCTGGTCATCAAAATGACCAAGAGACTTTTATATAAATGTTTTTTGAAGGATACCATTGACCAAGAATCTCTAAACAAATATAGATGATTCTATATTGATGAAGAACCTCGAATACATATAAAAGATTCTCTAAATTTCTTGCATATTTAATCATTGATTGTTAAAACTAAAGGAAAGCTCATTTTATACTTGGTAATGTAATAAGGATTCACGAACTTAACTTAAATCTATAAAGAGAGTCCCGGAGTAGACAATAATTCCCCTCAAAAAGGTGTGATGAGTCCGACCTCCCATCCTCTCGACCAATGCAAATTCCTAAGCCTCATTAGCCCACAAGCTAATGAGCGCCTGCCTTTGGAAAGTAGGTCCAAACGGATGTGGAATCATTGGATGTTTCCGGTTCTACGAACAAACCCGTTAGAAACCGATCGGAACGTTTGAATCTCCCCTCCAGGAGGTCATCCCCGGATTCCGCGCGAAACAAAAATGGTGAACCCGACGTGAATCCTTAACCAAGTTAAAGTGATGTTCTTCTTATCTGTTAGGCCCTTTGGGCCAACAAGGCAATCATTGACATGTGCTCATCCAAAAGATGCAGTGGCCGGATTCATCTTGATTATGTCTGTTACATGGAACAGGCACTCTTTTTTTTCAAGATCTTCTACAAAAATGGCTTTCCTTAAATTCACCCCTGTGAATACTGCTGCTGGGAACACCTCTACTGTGAGGTCTACTACTGTGAAAACCAATGCTGCTACTCCTGCTGGAACGTCATCCGCTCTGAGGATGACTTCACCAACTCAGCGTCTTCAACGCTGTGTTTCTAATGCACTGGTTAAGGAGTACCGTCGCAACGGTACTATCCCAACTCTGGAGGCCGCTCGTCAAGCCCTCCAAGTTAACAATTCTACCTGGTCGTCCGGACAACGGCGACCAGCAATCAAGAAGCAGACGGTGCTGACTACCGTCTCCAACCGTTTCGGGTCGTTATCCCCAGAACGCAATTTCCATTCACTCCCTTATTCCGGGGAAGTGAATGAGCAGGTCCCGCAGGACCTTAATTCAAAAAGACAGGAGTCCTTCTCAAGGGCTCCCATCAACAATCGCCGCCAGACTCGTGCGGTAGTGCGCCCTCAACATGATGAGGGTACCATCTCCAGGCATTCAGCTCAGGTTCCTCGAACCCGAGCAGGAAAGATGAATCACTAGAGACGGAATCCGGTTAACAATAGGCAGGTTGCCATCCCTGCCATCTCCGGAGAAGTCCACCAACCTAACTTGGTGGCAAACAACGAGCAGGCATACACACCTGCCCGTTTTAATCCCGCTGTTCAGCAGACTCGTCTGGCAGCATCAAGCCGATCCCGCCAGGCAATTCCGGCGGAGTACCATAGGCAGGAGCATACACCTGCTTATACATCAGCAGTTAGTCAGCAGGCTCGTCTGACTACATATGGTGGATCTCGTCAACCGCGTTTGGCGAAGTGTAATCAGCAGGCACATACACCTGCTAATACTAATCAAGCCTACCAACAGTCTCGTTTGGTAGCGCACGGAGAAGTCAGTTGGAAAGCCCCGACGACAAACAGGAGGCAGACTAAACTCTCTGCCTCCACACTTGAGTACTGTCAGGATTCACTGACAGGAAAAGGAGGACAGGAGCAGGCACATACACCTACTCCAAGCCCGGAATGGACGTATATCCCTGTTCCGGCGGCTGAAGTCACCAAACATATTTTGTCAATGGTGAAAGAGCAGAAGCAAATTCCTGCTCATATTCTGGATGCTTGCCAGGATATCATAACAGCTTCAGCATCATCTCAGGGACAAACACATAAATCTATCCCTAGCAGTGGAGTGACACATCAACAATTCACTCCGGAACAGACACACACATCTGTTCCAGTCCAAGAGGGTTGTGGGGCCTACTCCCCCATATCATATGGACAACCAAGTCAGGCACATACACCTGATTTGAGCGATGATCGTCAGCCTAACCTGACCATCTTTCCTGATCAGGCACATACACCTGCTCAGAGCAATCACTTTCGTCATCAAGTGATTTCTAAAGCGAGTAAGAAGGCATCTAAGAAAAAGATCCGCCCAGCACAGTCAGGAGATCAAAGGCCAATCTGCAACAAGGCCTTGCTCGATGCTGGAGTTCTTGAAGCCCTCAGACATTTATCTGTCGAAATTCAAGATTCTACTCCCTCAGTTCCCAATAACAGGAACATTAATCCCGAAGGTCTTCAATAGACACTTCCTCATGAAGACTTGCTTCATGAAAATTCGGTCAATCTTGAAGTTTCTTCTTCAGATGAGAACCACAGGAACCCTCTGTGTGGTCAGAAGACCAAGGAGCAAGAGATATCATCTTTTGCTGTAACCCATCATGAAGGTCCTCCTCATGGTGATGAACTTCGCTGCGAAAGTCCTCTCCGCAGTAGTGATTCACATTGTCTCGAAAATTCTTCAGAAGGCAATGTAGTGACGAGAAAGCCCTCCTATCTCGAGGCACTTGCAAACGTAAAACCAGTCATGTCTGAAGTTTTACTATCGGCAGGTGAAACTCTTTCTCCATCAGAAGATAGCTTGGGGTTCAGGTTATTCTCCGAACCTTCCCTGGGTCATTCATCTTCCAGCATGAATAGTGATTCCTCTACCAATCTTGTTGAATCCGATGAAGCAACAAGGAAACACCAAATCTGGTCCAAACAGCTAGAAGAATCTTCATTTAATGATAAAGAGGAAATGCTGAACATGAGGAAAAAACTGGCAAAAGGTGAAGTACCAGTCATGTTTTGGCCTTTGGCTGATTCACAGTATGACATTCCAAAGATGTTGACGGATGATGGAATCCATGATATTCGTCTTAACATATGGAAAACTCTTTGTCAATTAAAGAAGAAGGTATTATCTTACGATGAATATGAAAATCATCTTAAGATAATAGAAGGGTTACAACGCTAGATTGATTTGGCATCTCTATCAGTCTCTCGGTATCCGAAGGCTGAAAAGCAACAGAGAACCCTTCAACGTTCATGCCTTGGCGCACTAAGAAGGTTGCGTCAGTTAATTTCCAATGCTCCATCTAATGTTCATATCAGAGGATGGGGTGTTCACGGAGCACTACATTTCACAGTGCTTTCCGGTCAGCAAAGCCCACCGAAAATGGTCTCATGCAATGTTATTGCCCATGGCCGGCCACAGTCAATGGGCTTTGTTCATAATCAAAATATTGCTCGAGATCAAGCTTCAACTAGTTCCTCTCAAAGTCAAGTATATAGAGAACAGGTTGTTGAATTGCTCCTACATCAAGCAGGCGAGAATATTGCGCAAGCCTCTCGTCTGGAGCAAACACGTCATCAAATGACAGAAGTTTCGGAAATCATCCAACGGTCTGTTGAACCAGGTGATAAAAGTGGATACAGGTTAATGCATCTAGCTAATTTCTGAACTAAGATCCGCAAGATCAAGAGAGATTTCAAGAAGATCTCAGACATAGCATGTCAAGAGACACCCCAGCTTGCCAGACTGGGGACTTCTCTAACCCAACCCTCAGAATCAACGAATGGGATTCGAGGAGTTGAGCAGAAGCAACAGGAACACCCCCAGTCCACCGGACTGGGGACTTTTTCAAATCTTCAATCCCTCCCTCAGAGAAAGTCAGTATTCTCTCGATTAGGGAATAAGCCTCAAGAGGAACGAAGAGCCAAGCTATCAGGAGATTCTCTCCAAGTGACGGTTCACAAAGAAATTCCTGAGGGGTCAAGTCAACGGAATTCCATGTTTCATCATGAACATGGAAGAAGACAATATCACAGAAATGTTGATAGAAAGGATTCTATGAAATACGCATCCATTAATGTCATCACTGCCGTTGCTGCTGATTCACCAGATGAGGCTCAATCAGAGGGATCAGATGAAGAGGTTCCTGCTCAAGAAGTTGCGCACACAGACCTAAATGAAGAAGGTGTGCGCACACGTAATCAAAGGCTTACCCAAAATCTGGGTATTCCTTCAAGTAACCCACTTCCCCCTCTCCGAAAAGGTTCCAATAAGGGGAAAGGAAAGAATCAGGTTACTTATCACCCTTCCTCTGAAGGAGGTCAATCGCTCTCATTAGAGCAAAGGTTTGCACAACAGGAGGAAGAAATGAAAGAATTAAGAAGGTTAAATGCAGAACTACTTCAGAGTAGTCTTCTTCTTAAGAATGCTGAAATCCGACAGCCGAAGGAATTTGTTGTAACTGCTGAGATGGATCAGGAATATCCTCCTTTATCAGTACACCCACAGAGGTCTAATCCTACGGGTCAAACACAACAACGGTTGGCAGCACTACCATTAGTTGCAGCACCAACCTCCACGGCTGTCCAAGCTCCATTCATTGCACCTACCCAAAACCAAGTTCAACATGACGTTTCTCAAAAGTTAATAACTACTATTGAGTCATTAACAGCTCGGTTAGAAACTATGGAAGGGAAACGGGCGCAAGTTCAACCTGAAAAGAAAGTTTACCCTGAATGGGTAGATTCAATTTCTCCTCCATCCAGTTTTGGAAACCCTATTTTCCCTACTTTCAATGGATCAGGTGACCCTGAACAACATTTGACGCATTACGTGTCTTGTTGTGATCCTATGATGGGAACTCCAGAGCAACAAGAAGCAGTGAAACTCAGATGCTTCGTGCGAACCTTGCAAGGACCAGCTTTTGTCTGGTATACAAGCTTGAAATCCCGGTCAGTCATCGGATGGGAGGATCTTCGTCAAAAATTCCTTCTTCAGTTCAGCTCAACTTTGCCAAAAACGACAGTTTTCGATCTTACAAACTGCAAGCAAAGGGAGAATGAAAGAGTCTCTGATTTCATTGCTCGTTGGAAGGGATTAACGTATTCCTTGAGTTTATCACTCCCTCAGGAGGAATTGTTGCCAATCTGTGTGGCAAATTTGCATGACGAATTACGCACGCCATTGATCCCTGTGAAATACACAGGAGGGTTTCGAGACCTTACTTCAATCGCTCAACAGATTGAAGATTCCCTTATGCAGGCTAAGGTTAAATCTCGTGTAATTCCATCAGCTCCAGGAAGAAGAATGGGTAAAGCAGAAACTGCTACAGTTATGCTTAAACAGGCACCTGTACCTATTTCTACTTCAAAACCTTCATCTTCTCGAAGGGCTCCACCTCCTGAACGCCAACAACAAAGGTTGTTTCGTCCAAATGATCAAAAAGATCAACGATGAAAACAATTTGAGGATATGAAGAGTAAAACATACTCTTTCCGAAGTGAGCAAGTTCCTGGTTACTACATTTCAGCTCTGGAAAATAATTTGGTTCAATTACCAGTGCCGAAGAGACCAAACAAGGAAGGAGTTGAAGACCGTCCCAATTATTGTCCCTTTCATCAAATGTTGGGACATCCCATCCAGGAGTGTTTTGTCTTTAAAGACCTCCTACAAAAGATGGTTGACTTGGGACAAGTCAAATTGAAGGGTTCTTCAGCTCATGTAGCGTGTATTACCGCTACAGATCCAGAGGAAGGAGGCGAGTGGCAGGAAGTCAAAAGCAAAACTGCGAAAAAATATGATGATTGGATGGTCAGAAAGACAATCAATCGGACCCATTCCATTTTGCGAACACAATTGAAGAAGCCAATTGTGTCTCCTACAAAAGCTGCAGTAAAGCCTCCATAAAAGGACAAATCCTCAAAAGGGCAGCGCAATTCAAAGAAGAAAGAGGAATCAGGAGAAGATGAGTATGTATCAAAGCCTAAATTGTCTTTGACTCTGGCAGATTTCATGCCATCTACTTCAAAGCCACGGGCACCGTCCCACCAAACGGCACGGCCTAAACAGGCTAACTTGGCAGAGTCTTTATCAGACGAAGAATTGATCTTTGGTTCTGTTAATATGATTCAATTAACAGATTCATATTCCAGTCTTGATGAGCCTGAATTCCCTGTATCAAATAAAGGAACCCGAGGAAGTTCTAGAGGTTCAGGATATAGGGGAAGACGTGGATCTTTCCGAAGCCACTACTCTAATTCTACCCCTGCTAGCACTGTATATGCAGCAGAAACTCGTGGTAGAGCCCTTCAGCGAGCTCAAAATGAACAAGCAAGTTCTTCTGCCAATGGCCAACTCAGCTTCGGCACAGTTATTTTGGAAGACCGATTAAATGTTCCATCTTCTTTATCTCAGCAAGTAAATGGATCTAATCAGTCTAATTTTCCAAAACCAAAGATGTTGCCAACTTCAATACAAGAGGCATCAGCTTCCAAAGCATCTGCTTCCAAGGTACCTGCTAAACCGCATATTCCTATTGGGAAACGCAGGCCTCTAGATCAAAAGTATGATATATTGAAACACTTGGCCCAAGTACCAGCCAAATTATCAATTTTGGATGCTTTGAATCTATCAAAAGATCTTCGGGAAGCACTCATCGAAGCTTTGTCAAGTCCTCAGGAGTTTGAAGCTGAAATTGCTGCAGCTGAAATTTATCACATAGAGAATAATCCTGCAGAATGCCATGCAGTGATATCTTTTACTGATAAAGATGAAGATGATGTTGTGCATGGGCCCATAAAACCTTTGTACCGATCTGGCAAAGTCAATGGTATAGATGTTCGAAGAGCTTTTATTGACAATGGTTCAGGAGTCAACCTCATGCCCATTCGCACACTTCATCGATTGGGCCTCACGGAATCTGATTTATCTCCTTCTACCATGATGTTGCAAGGATATGATAAAAATGAACAAGAACCACTGGGAGAAGTTACGCTCAGAACTCAGTTTGGCGATCTTGTTTCCAATTCAGATTTCATGATTGTTGATCAAGACTCAGCTTTCAATATTTTGCTTGGAAGACCCTGGTTACATCAGCATGCAGCTATTCCGTCATCATACCATCAATGTCTCAAATACTGTTTCGATGGTCAAGTTGGAACATTGTATGGTGATAAGGCCCCGTTCAAAACATGTGAGTCTCAATACATTGAGGCGGAATTTTATCACATGAAGGGAAGAGAAAAATCTACAATGAAGGAAATTACCAAAGTTAATGCTCCATATGGTTTGGAAAAAATTCCAATAAATCCATTTTCACATGTGAGTATAGATTATGTGTTACCTATCAGTCAAATTGACAAAATAGGCCCAAATCAAAATACTCTTATGGAAAGATCCATAATGTCAATTACGGCAATCGAGCCAGACAACATGGGAGAAATTGGTAACTTACCAAGCAGTGATGAAAGCATAAGTGGTGACGTTTTCATTTCGTCTGCTGAAATCCAACAAGTCTATACTTCGTTAATCAGGCCAGAAGAAGTTATAGCAACACCAGAGGTGAATGTTGATGTCGATTCTCAATCCATCATCTCCTCTTTATTTCCCAAAGAAGACCCTTTTTCATCAATAGGGTCGGAAATGGAAGCTTCTTCTTCAAAATGTGAAAATTGTGACATCTCTTATGATCATGAGAATTTCGCTTTTTCATCTACTTTGCAAGTAGAAACAGAAGAAATAACACATGATGAAGAGGAAGAGGAAGATCTTAGAGATGCTCCTCCAGCATTTGAAGAGGGTATCTCTACCACTGTGGATGAACTCAGAGAAGTAAATCTGGGTACAGAGAAAGATCCACGCCCCACTTTAATTAGTGCGGCCATGACCCTTGAAGAACAAGATATGTATATTTCTTTTCTAAAGCAAAATAAAGATATTTTTGCTTGGAATTATACAGAGATGCCTGGCCTTGATCCTGATATTGCCACCCATCATTTGGGTTTGCCAAAAGAACATCGAGGATTCAAGCAAGCCGCGAGAAGAACACACCCAACTTATGCTTCCAAAATCGAGGCTGAAGTGGATAAGCTTATCAAAGCTAACTTCGTCAGAGAAGTTCAATATCCCAAGTGGTTGGCTAATATTGTCCCAGTAAAGAAAAAGAACGGACAAATTAGGGTTTGCATCGATTTCAGAGATCTTAATCGGTATTGTCCCAAAGATGATTTTCCAGTTCCGATTACAGAACTCTTAATTTATGCGACGGCTGGCTATGAAGTACTTTCTTTCATGGATGGATATTCTGGATATAATCAGATCCGAATGGCCCCAGAAGATGAGGAATATACAGCCTTCAGAGCTCCTCAAGGTGTGTTTTGTTACCGGGTGATGCCCTTTGGTTTAAAGAATGCAGGTGCAACATATCAACGCGCCATGCATCGTATCTTCAAACCTTTTCTAGGGAAATTTGTTGAATGCTATGTAGATGATTTGGTGGTTAAATCCAAACAACGTTTTGATCACTTGGCTGATTTGGAAATCATATTCCACAAGCTTCGACAACATAATTTGAAGATGAACCCCTTAAAATGTGCTTTTGGGGTAACCTCAGGAAAATTCCTCGGCTTTGTTGTACGCCATCGTGGTATTGAAGTCGATCCTGAGAAGACCAAATCAATCCTTGGTATGTCACCTCCTCAGAATTTGAAAGAATTAAGAGGACTTCAAGGACACTTAGCCTATATTCGGCGTTTCATCGCCAATTTGGCAGGCAAAAGTTTACCTTTTACCAAATTATTGAAGAAAGGAGTCACTTACCAGTGGACTAAAGAATGTCAAGAAGCATTTGATGTTCTCAAGAAATACCTCTTAAGTCCACCAGTACTCATGCCACCTGTTGAGGGTAGACCTCTTATCCTCTATGTGACAGCTTTAGAGCGATCATTGGGTGCCTTTCTCGCTCAAAAGAATGATGCTGGGAATGAAAATAGTCTCTACTATCTCAGTAGAACTATGCTTGAAGCAGAAACCCGGTATTCGAGTATTGAAAAGTGCTGCCTAGCATTAATCTTTGCAGTTCAGAAACTGAGACACTACCTGCAACATCACGAGGTCCAATTGGTATCTCGTAATAATCCACTCAAATTCATCCTTAGTCGTCCAATGCTTACAGGACGTCTGGCAAGGTGGGCGGTTATTCTACAGCAGTTCGACATTCAGTATGTGTCTCAAAAGGCAATTAAGGGCCAAGCTCTGGCTGATTTCCTGGATGAACACCCTTCAGTGGAAGACACGTATTCAGATATCGAACTCCCTGATGAGGAAGTTTTTTCTATTCAAGAGAATCCTCAAACATGGGAAATGTATTTTGATGGTGCTTCTAGAAGTCCAACAGGGAAGAAAATGGAAAATCCTAAATTCAACAAAGTTGGTTTAGGAATTGTGCTCATTTCTCTAGATAAGGCAGTGTTACCTTATTCCTTTTTGTTGTGGGAAGGTGGTACCAATAATGAAGCTGAATACCAAGCTCTCATTGCAGGCTTGGAGTTAGCGCTTCAAGCACAAGTGAATCACTTTAAGGTGAAAGGTGATTCAGACCTGGTAATCAAACAAGTCAATGGGGATTATGCCATCAGAAAAGAAGAATTAATCCCTTTGTATGATTACGTCAGAGAGTTAATGTCGGAATTCCCTTCAGAACCGACATTTTCTTATGTCCCAAGATCACAAAATGCTCAAGCTGATGCACTGGCTAATATAGCCACAGCTTTAGCAGATCCAAATCGGGACGAGACAACCATCGGTATTGCCCACCGTCGTGCAATTTCACCTTATGTTCAAGTCAGAACAGAGGAAATTAATGAAATTAGTCCCATTCCTGAACCATATGGTCATACTACAGGATGGATGTCACCTATCAGGGAATACCTTCAAAATGGAACACTTCCACCTGATAGAGCCGAGAGAGAACAAATTCGGCGACGTGTGGTCAATTTTACTCTTTATGATGGTCCAAACCACCTCGAGAAAATTCTCTACAAACGTGGTTTTGATGGAGTTCTCTTCAGATGTATTTATGGTGAAGAGACAATGGCTGTCATAAAAGAAGTGCATGCAGGAGTCTATGGTGCCCACCAGTCTGGACATAGATTGTCTGATCAAATTCGAAGACTTGGATACTTCTGGCCTTCAATGATACAAGATTGTGTTAATTTCACAAAGAAGTGTCATTCATGCCAAGTATATGCCAATTTCATTCATCAACCTCCAGAGTTGCTTCATACAGCTAAATACTCATGGCCATTTTCCACATGGGGAATGGATGTGGTGGGACCTTACCCTTCAGCTACGGCCAAGCAGTTTAAGTACATTCTTACTGCTACTGATTTCTTTTCCAAATGGGCAGAGGCAGTACCTCTCAAAGAAGTCAGTTCTAAATGCATTGTTAGCTTCATCAAGTCTAACATCATTACTAGATTTGGTGTCCCTCATACCATATTGACAGACAACGGCACCAACTTCTGTTCTTCTGAGGTAAAGAGATTGTATCAAGAATACAACATTAAGTCCAACCATTCATCTCGATATCATGCAGCGGCTAATGGCCAGATAGAGGCCTTCAACAAGACTCTTTCAAATATACTGCAAAAGATGGTGGATAAAGATAAGAGGTCATGGCCTGATAAACTCTATCATGCTTTATGGGCTTATCGGACTACCACTCGCAATGCAACGCGGTCTACTCCATATTCATTGGTATATGGAACAGAAGCAGTCTTGCCAATTGAAGTTCAATTGCCCTCACTCAGAATAGCCATTTGTGATCAGTTATCAACAGATGAGAAATCCCAAAAGCGTTTGAATGAATTGGAACAGTTAGATGAGAAAAGATTGTGCACTTTGCACCACTTGGAAATCTATCAGAATCGAATAGCACGAGCTTTTAACAAAAAAGTTCGTCTTCGTTCATTCATTCAGGGAGAATTGGTATTGGTTCTTAAAGCACCAATGATACCAGGAAAGAAACCTCCCAAGCTTGAACCAAAATGGGAAGGACCTTATTCAGTACATAAGGTCTACTCCAATGGAGCGTATTCTCTGATTTCAATGGATGGAGAACACATCACGACTCCAACTAATGCCAGATTTCTGAAGAAGTATTTTTTATAAACACAAAATATTGTTCCCAGAACCAAGACTTACAATTGGTTCATACAGAAAAGGTCCGGTATGACCTTAAACTACACCATGGTCCGGTATGACCTTAAACTACACCATGGTCCAGTATGACCTTAAACTACAACTTCGTCCAACATGACATTAAACTGTGTTACACTTTTGTCCGAGATGACATTAAACTATAATACGTCCAGCATGACGATAAACTGTACGGTCCATGCATATGACCTTAAACTATTCGCACTTTTGTCCCTGCAACATGACATTAAACTGTGCAGCACCAATAGTCCTAACTGCAAGACTTTAAACTGCATAGTCCCTGATTTTTTGTCCTACATGACAATAAACTGTATAGAAGTTCCTATATTTTGTCCGAGATGACATTAAACTATATTGTGTCCTAGCAACATGACATTAAACTGTGTGGCACTTCCAACGTCCAGCATGACGATAAACTGTAAAAAGTCCCTCACGTCCGGAAAGACGTTAAACTGTATAATCATCAAAAGTCCAGCATGACATTAAAACTGCACAGTCCCCCTTTCCATCCAATATGATGTTAAACTATATTGTCCCCATCGTCTTAACTACATGACGTTAAACTGTACAGAAAGTCCCTTTTTTATGTCCTACATGACATTAAACTGTACATCGTTAAGGTTGTTATTACCTCTTGTTTCTCACACCGAGTATGACTCACGTGAGCTTAGAGAGAACATCAACCATAACACTCCCTTTGGGCCACTAACCATGTGTAAGTCCCAACAATATTTTTTATTAGATCATTGTCCACAAGAACAACTTGATCATTGATTCATTCTTTAATTGAACTACACGGACTTTGATCCTTGCCCTCCAGGCTGGGTATGTAGGCAACCTCCCAAAGGTTCAAGCCCAAAAACAATCTCTTCACATTGGTTCACCACAATCTCATATGATGATGATTTGTGAAACCACCCCTGGAATCAATATCTTTACATTGATTCACTTTCGTCCTTGTTATATGACGTTAAACTATACAACACTTTTGTCCAGTACGACAATAAACTACAATATTCTTTGATCTCCTCATTTGAGAAGGAACCATTATTAACATTGATTCTTTTTCAATCATGGTTTTCATTTTTCAAAAGACTACGTACATACATGGTAATGCCTAAACTTTTTATCTTAGGTTAAAACCATCATTGCACTAAAGTCCCCTTTCACCCTTCACATGTACGAACCAAATTTGTACAAAGGGTAATTCAAGAACTACGTGGACTTGATTCCCATCCTTATGGGATACGTAGGAACATTCGAGTGTCCCTCGAATCCAGTCCCAAGTATTTTGGGCCTAACCCCAAATTTCACTTTCAGTCCCTTGGTTGAAAAGTCCTCATGAAAACACACACTGTGTATTCATTATTATGGTCCGAATTCTATGACCCCAAAAACTAAGATCACTCATCCTTTCGTCCTGCACGATGTTAAACTGCATTTCAAGAACTACGTATGGCTTGATTCTCATTCTTATGAGATACGTAGTGAAGTCCAAGTTTCAATTCAGGATCCAGCCACAACATGATTATGGTTTTCATTGACCTATGTATCTCTATATACATTGGACAATACCCATCTTTATGTGTTATAATCCTAACCTTAAAATATTTTCAGATCTTCATAACCCTTTTCATGACTTCTAGTCACAAAAATGTCAAAATTCTGAGAATTCTTTTGCCTGACTATGCAGCACGTGCCCATAGGTGGCCTTGCATAAACAGTCCAAATAACAGACTTGTCAGCCAAGAGATGCTATTTATTTGACCATGCAGCCAATGCCCATAGGTGGCCCTGCATGTTTTCAACCCCCTAACGGGTTTGTTAAATAATAGTAACTTCATTCTTGGGAAGAATGCCTCTTTTGTCCTTATTTGTCTTAAACGACAGTATGTAGGGATCCGCAAAAATAGCCATCCTTAACGTATTTGTCCCATATCCTTTTTCATGATCTGAAAGTATTCAAGTCTATGGTTTATTCTTCTTCCCTACGTTTGGGTCAGACCTTCGTAGGAGTGATATTCATCCAGTTCTTCGATATTCTTGTTTGGAAATATCTTCTCCATATTCAAGTACCTCTTTCCATACAACAAACTCTATGATTTAGAAAATTTGAATCTCCATAAACTTCCACTGGCTTTTAGCACTAGGAAAGTAAATTTCTGGGAGTTCTTTTGCCTGACTATGCAGCACGTGCCCATAGGTGGCCTTGCATAAACAGTCCACATAACAGACTTGTCAGCCAAAAGATGCTATTTTATTTGACTATGCAGCCAATGCCCATAGGTGGCCCTGCATATTTCAACCCCCTAACGGGTTTTGTTAAATAATAGTAACTTCATTCTTGGAAACTACTTCTTCTAATGCTATTTAGCTCTTTTTCATATCATTCCTCAGATTCAAATATTCTTAAGCCATAGTTTACATTTTTTCTCTCATACTTGAGTATGGTAATTTGTTTTCAGATAAATTGTCAAGGAATTGAATCCATTTTAATCCATTTTCGGTCAAAGCTATTTCGACCTTAAACATTAGCCTCTTTATGTCCGGATTGCATGACTTTAAACTGCCCACACAAAAGACAAAGGAACTCTGAATAAAAGTCAAGTTCTAGCTCACTAAATATACATTTTTTTGTATGATTTAGGTAATATTGAGCAGTTAAAAGGTTCAATGTTTGTAGGGTTATTTGTAATAATCCTAGTAAAAATCAAACTATGCTTACTAAGCCCATTGGCTTAAGTAAATTTGAAGCAGGTAATGGAAGAATGCAGACACAAATGATTGAAGACAAAAGTGTTTTTCATTGATACACAAGAGTTAGAAGGACATCCACAGACTGGAGTCTCTTCTCTTCTTTCAAGAATTACAAGAGGCTTTCAACACAACACTTCATTTGATTTACGGCATCCCGATCTTCATTAGAAACCACCTATAATTCATTCATTCAACTGGATACAATAAGAGATGCAGTGATACCAGCTCTTCTTGGAACAATTGTAAAAGGATGCTCTTGGGTGCGGTTTGAAAAAATTTTCTGCTGATCAAACAGTGACTCTGTTTCTGTCCAAGAGACTTGGAAGATGGATACGTAGATTTGAGAATGGAGCATTGGAAGTAAAGAGCCATTTGGAGAGAGTACTCTTTTAAGATATTGCTCTAATTCCATGTTTGTCTTCTCTCCACCAACCGGCAGTGGAAAACATTTCAGCCCATGGGTTTGCCATTTTCATATCTGCAAAGGAATGACATGGAGGAATAATTTGAAAGTTCACACCATTGTTGTTACTCTTAATGCACAACATAACCGAAATAGAGAAGTAGCAGTGCAGCTGCATCTCAGGTGTATAATTGTTTGCATTTGGAACATTGACTCCTTGCAGATGACCATGAACACACAGAGACAGGTAGATGCTCTGTGGGAAATTAAGATGATATTTCTTCAAGTACTTATCCAAATCTGGAAGAGTGATGTCGCAGATGTCATAGTAATCATGGCCAATGATGTTCATCATGTCATCAATCCGCTTGCTAGCCAGTTCATAAGTCATTCCAATTCCCTTGGGAACCACTGAATCTGCACAAAAGATGAATAAACTAACTCTTAAATGGGTTTATTTTTCATAAATTTTGTGAAGAAATTTAAAAAAAATGGCTAAGGCATTAAGGCGCGCAAGTATGGAGATGTCGCGCAAGTGGTACATGTGCCGCGCAAGTTTGGGTCGCGCAAGTATTACTGCGCAAGCCCTATTACCTTGAGAGTAGCGCGGCAGAGAAGAAACAGCGAAAACAAGAGACTTGCGCGGCGACAAAGACTTGCGCGGCGAGAGCTCGAGAAATTCGGGGTCAGATGCCATCTACGGCCGGAAGCGGCATATTTATAGGCCGGAGGGCCTATCTGCGCGCCGCAGCCAGAGCGCTCAATGCCTGCGCGACGAAGACTTGCGCGCCGACTTCTGTGCACTGGAGACTTGCGGACCACCCTTTTCCTTTAGAGGGATTCGATTTCCTCAGAGTCAAATCCTCATTTTTCTCTCCGGATCCAACTCTGAGGGGGTACTTTTGTTGACGCTCCTTTCGTCACGGAATCTAAAGTTCGGAAAAGGGAATATCTGAGCTCAAAGTGATTAATCCTTTGAAGAAACATCAAAAATCGACAAAGGGATGGAAAAGGAGAACATTGCCCATAGGTCGCGCAAGTTCCCTCTTGGTCGCGCAAGTACACTTGCGCGCCGACTCAACACTTGCGCGACTCCTCATGGTCGTGCAAGGGACTTGCGCGACATATCTGGTAACCGCCCAGTAACCACCCGGGGTCTTCTTTTTCCTATAAATAGACCCTGTGAGCCCCCCATTCGAGAGGATCTTTTTCCAGAAACTCGGATCAAAGCTCCCGACGCTCAAGTCTCTTCTCAAAGCTTCCGGAACACTTCTAAGGTAATTTCTTACCTAGAATGGAAGATCTAAAGAGAAGAAGGAAGGACCAAGTGTTGAAACTTATCAAACACTTGCGCGCCAACTTAATTCCTTCAATATAACTTGCGCGTCCCTTCTCTGGAAGAACCTCAAGAGGATGGGAAAGGGTTTAATAAAGAGTCGCTCAAGTAATTCAACTCTGGTTGAAAATCGCGCAAGTATCCCTCATGTCGCGCAAGTATACTTGCGCGACCAACACTTGCGTGCCGACGCAGGACTTGCGTGACCTTCAAGACTTGCGCGCCCCTAGCTTTTTGGGTGCCCATCTTGCCCATTTTTACCCCTCTTAAGCCATTTCACCCTTCCTATTCAAGATTCAGTCTTCAAGATACTCTTCAAAGCCATTTATGGCATGATTTCTTGATTTGACATCCTTATCTGAAAGGAATTCTGTGAAATATCTCTCAAAACCTAGTGATTTAAACATCTTCATGTCACCAAAGATTGAGAGTTCATTCATTTCAACCTCATCCTTTAAGATGAGAGAATTCTAACCTGGGTCTCCTTTTCAGGAATAAGACTCAGTCATAACCTTGGGCTTCCTTTTCAGGAGTAAGCCCCAAGTCCCCTAACCTAGGCTTCCTTCTCAGGAATAAGTCCTAGTCATAAATCTTGGGCATCTTTCTTAAGAATAAGCCCCAATCAAGTCCTTTAATCTTGGGCATCCTCCTCAGGAGTAAGCCCCAAACCTTAATCCCTAACCTGGGTCTCCTTTTCAGGAATAAAGACTCAGTCATAACCTTGGGCTTCCTTTTCAGGAGTAAGCCCCAAATCCCCTAACCTAGGCTTCCTTCTCAGGAATAAGTCCTAGTCATAAATCTTGGGCATCCTTCTTAAGAGTAAGCCCCAAGTCTCTTAAAATTTCTCTTAACCAGTCACAAATTATCTTTGATTTGGGTTTCCTTTTCAGGAATAAAACCCAATCATAAGTCCCCTCCTAACTTGGGCATCCTCCTTAGGAGTAAGCCCCAAGATTAGAGTATTCAAATCTCCATGAAGCACATATAACTTTGTGGACCCTGTTCTTGGATTTTCTCCCTAAAAGTAAATCCTAAACCTTCGCCTATCTGGGCAGTCATCTATACATAAGCCCCAAAACAAAATTCTTATGATTGCATCTTTTACGGCTCAATGGTCTAAATTTTACCAATACCTCTTGTTTCTCACACCGAGCATGACTCACGTGAGCTTAGAGTGTAAAAGTAATTATGACATTCATCTTTGAGCCATCAATCATAAAACATCATATCCCATTCCTCGAACTACGTGGGTTCTGATTCCTTTTTTTTTAAACAAAGGATACGTAGGTAGCCCATTCATGGGTTCGATCCCAACATTGAAATAATCTCTGTCCTTCTGAATGACGATAAACTTCAAGTGCCCCACTGAGTGGCTTTAAAACCAGCCTGGTCATCAAAATGACCAAGAGACTTTTATATAAATGTTTTTTGAAGGATACCATTGACCAAGAATCTCTAAACAAATATAGATGATTCTATATTGATGAAGAACCTCGAATACATATAAAAGATTCTCTAAATTTCTTGCATATTTAATCATTGATTGTTAAAACTAAAGGAAAGCTCATTTTATACTTGGTAATGTAATAAGGATTCACGAACTTAACTTAAATCTATAAAGAGAGTCCCGGAGTAGACAATAATTCCCCTCAAAAAGGTGTGATGAGTCCGACCTCCCATCCTCTCGACCAATGCAAATTCCTAAGCCTCATTAGCCCACAAGCTAATGAGCGCCTGCCTTTGGAAAGTAGGTCCAAACGGATGTGGAATCATTGGATGTTTCCGGTTCTACGAACAAACCCGTTAGAAACCGATCGGAACGTTTGAATCTCCCGTCCAGGAGGTCATCCCCGGATTCCGCGCGAAACATGGACTTACCGTAATTTCTTTAAAACTCCCATTGGAATGTCACCCTATCATCTTGTGTTTGGAAAGAGTTATCACCTCCCAATTGATATTGAGCACCAGGCCTACTGGGCCATTAAGAAATACAATTCTAATATTTATGGTAAAGGTGCTCAAAGGAAGTTATAGATTCAGGATCTATAAGAAATGAGAATATATTCATATGAGAACTCTTGGATTTATAATGAGCGAGCCAATACTTCCCACACCACCTCATTCTTCATCATCAATTCCACATTGGGAAGAAGGTCCTCTTTATAATGCAAGGCTAAAGTTGCATCCATGAAAGCTTCATTCCCACTGGTTTGGCTCATAAATTGTTACGGATGTATCTCCATTTGGTGTTGTTCATTTTCAAAATGATGAAACCAATAAAACATTCACTGTCAATGGGAAGTGGTTGTAGCACTTCAAGGAAGCCATTCAAGAGTCCCTAATGGAGGAACTCTAAGTTCAAGAAGCAATCTAGGAATGACACCCACAAGGTTTTATCCTTCCTTCCCACATTATATTTTATTATAGTGAGGACATTGCACCCATTAGGTGTGGGGGAAGGGTATATTCCTAGGTTAGTTATTAATTTTCATCATCTTTCCTCTTTTTCTCTTTTTAGCTTGCTTAATAGTATTTTTAATTTCCCCCCATTCCCTCCCCCACACCTTTGTGTTGGGATATTACTTTTTATATGCCCACATTATCATGTAAACTGATGCCTTTTTAATCATGGAAGTTATTTAAAATGCATCTAGAATTTCCATATTTCATGTTATTTTAACATTCAAAAAAAAATTATGATTGAATGTGCATTATAGCAAGAATTCAATACTATAGTGTGACTTTCTTTTGAAATTTCGTTCTTTGTCGATGATATAAATGGTTGTATCAATTTTAAACCTTTGAGAAGAATGGTACCCATTGTGCGAATAGTTTAATGGAAAATTGTTTCACTTAATCTCTCCACACATCTTTGAACCCAACCATGAAGTGTAAATAATTTATTATATAATGTAAAGAAAATATGAGTTATGTTAATTTTTCTTTACCTATAAAAATGAATTTCCATACCTTTGTTCCTTATCTGATCTATTTAATTATTGTACCATATTGACCTATGCGTGTCTACATGTTATCTGACTATTGTACGCCCTCAAAAAAATAAAAAAAAAGTTGTATATTGGGAAGGTCAAAAACCACCCTTCCACGACTTTTGATCTTATTATAACTATTAAAATTAGTGTTATGAGAAGATTAAACAACGACTGAGAGAATAGTGTGAGATTTTTTCAAAGTGAAAATTTTGAAAAAATAAAAATAAATGAGGGGAGTGATGAAATGTACAACATATGTTGATATATAGGTCAGAAACTTATGTGTTGACTTGTAGGAATTCTTAAGTGAGTCGGTCTTGAAATTTTATTGAAAAGGATGTAGGGCAGGTTTGGTGGAATGGATCATGTAAGTAGAAAATTTTTAAAATAAATTATATTTAATTGATAAAAATTGGGAAGAATATGATGAAATGGATGACACACACACCCATAGAGAATTAGTGAAATGATTAAATTTTGAATTATTTTCTTTGATTGGTATCATGAAACTCTTCGAATTTCATTTTGATACAATTTTTGAGACATATTTTTCCATGATCATAGAGAATAACTCATTGGTGTGATTTTTTATTTGATCACGTTTCTATCAGGAATTAAATTTTCAATGAATGTTAATTATTTATGAAGTTGGAAATATCAAAATGCATATTTTTTGGAAATATTACTTTTCATAGGAGTGAAAATGTTTAGGTGTGGGGGTTTGATCGCACTATGATTCACTATTTCATTTTCACCCTTTCACCACAAAGCTAAACTGGTTTTGTATTGAAAATTATGAAAATAATAACAAATTTATCTTCATGTTTGATTCAATTATTTTTTTATCAGAACAAAAAAGGGAAATTATAATTGTTTTTATAATTTCATTATATGTGGAGGTTATTTGGAGGGCCCGTGATGATGTCCAAGAAAAATGGGCCAACTGTACAGGATCCAAGCATACTACGGGACTCAACCACACACTATAATAAAAGCTACATCCAAATGGGATGATATTTTTAGGTATGGTCCAAAATTAAATTGGATACATTTTATATGAAGAAACCCAAGCCCCATTCGTTCATTAAAGATCCCATCCAAACCAATCTGTCCAGGTAACCAAATCTGTACAAAGTCAAAAATGATGTTCTCTATTCTATATATATCTCTGGTTGTGATTGTCTATATGGTTTAAAAATTTTGGTGGATATATTAAGGAGTTGGGGATACAAATTTTTAGTGTTGTAAAAAATTATATAAGATTTTATAGCCATTGAAAACCATGGGCCAATTGGTTTTTAGAAATATGTGTTCCTAAAACCACCTTTCACTTTGCCTATAAAATGAAACCTTTGGATCATCATTTGTAAGTTTAAAATAGACAAAAATATATTCTATTTTGGAGACCCAAATTATTCCTCTAATCATCCAAGAAGTTTTGGTGGCCCCTATCCTCATCGGGGGTTCAAGTATGAAGGCAAAGTTCTACCTGAGCTTCCTGCTCCTCCCGATGTCGAGCTAAGAGGTGGGTGATCATTGCGAGGAAGATACACACTTGAAGAAGGAGTTTTAGCACATAATTATTTAATTTTTTTGGTGTATATTGTGGTTTTTAATTGTTCTTTTATATTTATATTAACTTGTTTTTATGCATTTAATTGAAAAACTTCTTATTTTATAACAGATCGGTATGCAATTTTAAGTGTACGACTTGTGTTTTTCTGATTGGACAACATAAGACTCCTCCTCTTCCCAAAAATTTGATATTTCAGTTTTCCTTGACAAACCTTAATTAGTTCATAGAGGTTAAAAATTTACTACATGATTTTTAGGTCATGTTTTAGTCCTATTTTCATCATTTTAGGGCTTGTGGGTACCCAAGATCTTGGTTAACAATCAATTAAAGGACTACACCAAAAACCTAATAATCAATTTAGAACACAGATCTTTTCAAGTGGTGTAGTAACTTAGAAATGATCACATACTTATCATAAATTTTCAAAATCTATTTCTTTCTCAACTATTAAACTTTTTAAATTATTTTAGTTTCATAAAACTATTTTTAAAATCACCCCCCATAGTAATTTTTATTAAAAAATGCATACTATAAACCTATCAATTCTTCTTGAGAGACAACCTAGGTAATAACTGTCACGACCCGTCCTCGGGGCCCGTGCCGTGACTACCCCAAGCCCGCCTTCCATAGGCCAGGGGCTGGCGACTAGCACCAAAGGCGTAAAATCCCGATAACTTGGAAGGCATTGCCTTTATAAAAGAAAACAAGCACCACAGAGTACAAGCGGAAGAAGTAAACACTAAGTAAAAACTGAGTACAATAGTAAGTGCGGAAAGTAAAAAGGGGCCAGAAATACAAGCCCAACTGTAAAGTACAACTCGAAAGGGAAAACAACAACTGAAAAGTAAAGCTGCTACGCCGAGCTGTCCACTGGAAATCCCACCTGAAGGGTGGGTACATATAGCTCCTCTGCTCCTCAGGTCCTGCCGTCCGCTCCGAGTATGTCTCGCCCAGTGGTCCACCTCCGGGTACCACCTCGTCGTCACGTCCACCTCTGGGTACCGTCTCGTCGTGAGGTCCTCCTCCGGGTACCATCTCTTTGTATAGTCCACCTCCAGGTATCGTCCAGTCCTCGAACACTCAGCCTCTGTCAGCACTGCCCGTCGTCTGCAACCAACACAACGAGGAGCGGGCATAGCCCGTGCAGGGGTGAGTATAACGATACTCAATAGGGACCCCGAGACCCTCAAGGTCTCACTAAGCCAACAAGGGTAACCACAAAGAAGATCTCAACAGATAACCTCTACTTAGGTATATGCCCATACATATACCTAAGTTACAAAGTAACCCATCTCAATCCTGAGGAAACACAAGGATTGTGAAATCAACGGATAACCACTACCTGGGTATATGCCCATACATATACCAAAGTTAGCAAGTGACCCATCTCAATCATGAGGTAAACACAAGGTCAAAAGTCTCAGCTCAAACCAGGATTTCCATTATCGAAACCATAACTGCTGAAGAGCTCCGTCTCTGGAGTGTACAATGGTCCTGTCAAGACTCCGAGGTACTGCTCACAAACCTAAGACTGCTGAAGAACTCCACCCATCGAGTACTGCGGGCCAGCTGCTACAACCAAGCGCTCCCATGTGCCGCTACAACCAAGCGCACCTCTGTCGTGGGTTTGCCGCTACAACCAAGTGCTCCCATGTGCCACTACAACCAAGCGCACCTCTGTCGTGGGTCTACCGCTACAACCAAGCGCTCCCATGTTCCGCTACAACCAAGCGCACCTCTGTAACACACCGAGTCGTTCGATCAGCAGTCGTCGGGTCTCAGCCAGCTACACGGTCTCCGTACTCCGCACGCTCGTCACTGGGATGGTCCGCTCCACGAGCTATAGGTCAATACTCCAGGTATCTCAAAGTCACACGAAAAAGTATCTCAAAGGACCGCCACGTCATAGGGGTCTCAACGCAACAAACGGCGCGTCAATCAGAAGCTCGGTCTGTGAGTTATTAGCCTTTTCGTCCTAGGGGCCCGGTTGGATTCGTGAGCGAACCAAACCCGGCCGTATCTCAACTGTACCCCGAACTCTCATAGGGTAAACTCATAGGGACCGTTTCTCAACGCGATCACCAACGCCGCAGACGGTTCGTCAAACGGACTTTCTGTCAGAAAGATATCAGCTTTTCCGTTCCAGGGGCCCGGTTGGATTTCGGTGCGATCCAACCCGGCCACTATCCATCTGCATCCAAAACTCGGGCAGAGGATGCCAAAAGTTTTGTATCGTCAACAGGAACTCAACGCAACAGACGACGCGTCAATCGGACGCCCGGTCTGAGAGTTATTGGCTTTTTCGTTCCAGGGGCCCGGTTGGATTTCGGTGCGATCCAACCCGACCGCACTCAGTCGGCATCCAAACCTCGAGCGGAGTAAGCTGAAAGATCCATCTCACTTAGAGGAATTCAATGAAACAGATGGTGCATCAATCGGACGCCTGGTCTGTTATTTATTGGCCTTTCCGTCTCACACCCACCCTGGGAAACTTCCCAGGAGGTCACTCTTCCTGATCACTACTCTAGGCCAAGCACGCTTAACTACGGAGTTTTAACCACGTAGGCTCCCGAAAAGGAAGGTGCACCTTGAGTATAGTATACCGAAACGACCGTCTCGATCCAAGGATCGCGTTGCCGCTGACGACGAGTCGTTTGGAGGCCCGTAGCCCAAGATACGGGCATTTGACCAAACCGCTCGGTAACGGGGGTTTCGGGCCCGGGCCGTCCCGGCCCGAGACCCCCCGGATGGCCCGAACCGGGTCGACCCGCCCCGGACGGGGTCGACCCGGCCCGGCACAGCCCGGCCCGGCGCGGCGCCGCCCGGCCCGGCGCGCCCCGGACGGGGGTTTCGGGCCCGGGCCGTCCCGGCCCGAGACCCCCCGGATGGCCCGAACCGGGTCGACCCGCCCCGGACGGGGTCGACCCGGCCCGGCACAGCCCGGCCCGGTGCGGCGCAGCCCGGCCCGGCGCGGCGCCGCCAGGCCCGGCGCGGCGCGGCGCGGCGCGGCCCGGCCTGGCGCGGCCCGGCCCGGCGGCCGGCGCGGCGAACCGGCCAGGCGCGCCGGTTCGGCGCAAGGCAGCGCACGGGGCGCGCTTCCAGCTTGGCCGAAGGCCGAGCTTGCTGGAAACGGGGGGTCGCCTGCCCCCCCCCCCCTTTGTGAAACCGGCCCCCCTCATAATGGGGGCCAAATAACTGCCCGGGGGAATTAAATTCCCCCGGTTTCCACCAACCCGGCTGGCCCGACCTGGCCGGCCGGCTTCTTGTCAACAGGACCGGCAAGGGCCGGTCCTCTTCCGTCTTCCGGCACCGGCGGCCTGGCTGGCCACCGGTCATCACGATCCACCGCGGCTCGGAACCGGTCGCGGCCTTCGTCATCCGGCGCAGTGCGACGGCACCGCGCCCCTCCGCCGCGGCCCCGCTCCGGCCGCGGCGTCTTTGGTTTCCTTCGACGCGGCGCGACGGCGTCGCGTTCATGATAATTCTTTCCACGGCGCGGTGCGACGGCGCAGCGCAATAATTTCCGTGTGATTCCCGCGTGGTGCGACGGCACCACGCTATCTCGTTTCATCCGCAAGAAACATTCAAGAACAAAGGAGGGGCGTTCGGCCGTGTTTGTGCGGTCCGGTCCCCCTCTCGTTAGACGATAACACTTAAACGTTCATCCTCATGTTTTTCATGCTAGAACCAAGAACGAAAAATAATTAAATAAAGCAACAAAAAACCCCTACTTCGCTTTTCGTTATGTGTTGACGAAGTCGCGGAAAGGCGGCGGCGATTCGTCGACAACGGAAAAGAGAAGTCGTTGACGACGTCGGCGTTCTTCGTGAAAGGCGCTCCCTTCTTTATTCCGGAAGGAGTGGGAAGGAGGCATCCAAGAAGGGATCGACGTTGGAAACTTCACGTTCTTCTTTGGAAAAGGCATTCTTCGTCGAGAAGACGTTGTTCCATGTTTGGAGATGTCCTTCATGTTCTTCGTCGAGGGTGGAATTCTCTTCAATCCTTCCATGACTCTATCACAAAGATTTAGCCAACCCCAAACAATAAAACAACACACCTTATTATAGTGTTAGCTTAATGAATTCAAAATAATTCAAATTCATTAAGTTACATCCTTCATTAATGGGTGGAGAGGCTCAAAATTAATGAAGGTGGAAGTGAAGAGTCACATTTAATTGGGGGGGGGGGGGGTTCAAGGGAGTTAAGGAGTTTAAGGAGTTAGGAATTTGAGGGGTTTTGGCACATTAAGTGCAAGGGAGTTTAAGGGGGGTAGAAGAGAGTTAAGGGGAAGGTGAAGGGTTGGGGCTCATGCGGGCCCCACCTCACCTTAATCCTCACTTGGTTAGTTAGGAACTTGTGATTCCACCCCAACTTCCACACTTAGGATATAACCACTTAAGAAGATAAATAAAATTTGTAACACAAATTTTATTTTTCTTTACACTTAAACCACAACCTTATTAAACAACTGCTCCCAAGAAAACGCAACTCCAGGAAAGGCATTCCTAAGCAAAAACCGGCGCTACGGTTCCATCGGTGCCCTCAGAATTTGATTCCGGGCACCGGATCAAAAGTTAGAAATTCCCGCTCATTTGTTCACTGAACGTACCCGAGCCAAACTTCGGAAATTGATTCTGGGCACACCGGGCCTCGGAATCAGGCGCTGTCAGAAACTGTGTTCTTGTAAAATTTCAAAGAAAATTAAGAAAAAAATTTCCTTGAAATTTCCGGGTCTTTACAATAACCTATACTTAAAATCAACCTTAAAAACATAATCAATTTGACGTGTCGTGACAACACGGCCCAATTTTGGCACCGTTTCCAGGGAGCGCTTTGGTTTTTAGTGCATGTTTTTTATAATTTTTTTTGTAAATTTAATCAATATTTCTTTGTTTTATATTATACCTTTACCTATATTTTTGTGTTATAATTCCTTTATTGTTTAGGTTCTATGCATGAAGTGTTCTACTCCAGAATACTTACCACCTTCAAAATCCAAACCAGAGAGGATCCTACATCAGTAACACTGAGATGCACAAGACAACCCTTTGAAGTAGGACACACCACCACTTGAGAATTTTCTAAACCCCTCTTCTTCTGGAACCAAATTAGAACCGAAAATTAATGTGTATAACATGTATGAATGCAATCTAACATCAAAATAACTAAACTCACCTGATGTTGATATCCAACCCACATATATTCAAATACAAGGCAAGGCACCTAATTTTGAACTAAAATCTGGTCTAATTAACTTATTGCCAAGATTTCATGGACTTACTGGAGAAGATCCATGTAATCACATAAAATAATTTCATACTATGTGTTCTATATTAAAACTTGCTAATGTAGATTAAGAACAAGTGAATCTTAGGGAATTCCCATTTTCATTAGAAGACTATGAGAAATATTGGTTGAATTAAGTTAATTCACCAGTTAGAGGTTGGGCAGACATGAAACTCATTTTTCTTGAAAATGTTTTCCCAGTGTCTAGAACTGAAACAATAAGGAAAGAAATATGTGTGAAAATACAATCACAAGGGGAATCACTTCATGAATATTGGGAGAGATTTAATATTTTATGTTCACGCTATCCACACCACCAAATAACTGATCAACTTTTAATTAAATATTATTATGAAGGTTTAATTCTTATTGATAGAAACATGATTTATCCGGATGTAGGTGGTGAAATAGTTGATAAGACCCCAATTTATGAAAGAACTCTAATTGAGAACATGGCACAAAACACTCATTAATTCACTTCGTGATATAGTGTACTCATTCGAGGTTTCCAATCGGTGCAATCTACAAAATTCAAGAAGAAGGTGTACAAAAATTTTGAAGACGTAAGTACCCTTCAAAGACAACATTCTCTTTCCCAAAAGAAATACCAATCTCATCCTCCCATCCATTATGGTATATGTTCTTCTGACACCCACTACTCTGACCAATGTTCTCAATTGAGAGAAACTTCAGGGATTTGTGAGGAAATATTTCCAAGACACCCTTATAACCAACCCTTTAGGAAAGAACCTTACTATCCATCCAACCCTAGGAGGAAGTAAAACCAAACATATAGGCATGGGTGTTATTGAAACCATCCTCAACAAATATGGAACCAACCGAGGCAGAGTAGTGATCCACTACCACCTAGAAATCCTTAACCACAATAAAGGACTTTTTAACAACCCCTTCCAAAACCTGAGTCTAGCCTAGAATATATGATGAAACAAATGGCTCCCAATAATCTCCAATTCCAACAAACCACCCAATCCACCATACAAGACCTAAAACCTAATTAGTCTGACTTGATAACTCGGTGGGGGAAATCCAAAGTCATTGGTCGGGTAAACTACACTCTCAACCACTTATCAATCCTAGGGATAAGGGAAATGTCAGTTACATCACCCTTAGGTGTGGAAATCAACATAAAATACAAATGAACCCTCATTTAGATTCATCTATACTAAGGAAAACACCACCCAACTATTTAAATTAGTCCAAACATTGAAAAAAAATTCCTTATAGAAGCGCTTCTGAAGGAAATATTGTGTTTGTTGATGTGTTTCTTAGCCTAAACATTCCTCTTCCATTTCCCCAAAGGGCCACCCAACCTAGGAAACAAAAAAACTAAAATTAATAAATAATTCTTGGAAAATTTTAAAAAAGTGCAGGTTAACATTCCTTTAATTGATGTTGTAAAGAAAATTCCATGATACGCCATGTTTTTTAAGGATATGTGTACACACCAAAGGTGAATTCACGGTGGTAAGATGGTAATATTGGGTAGGAACGTCTCAAAATTGGCAGAGCCATCACATCTCACCAAATTCAATGATACAGGAACATTCTTAATTCTGTGCACCATAGGGGAGTATTTCTTTTAAAATTATATTCTTGATTTAGGTGCCTCCATAAATGTGATGCCTCACTCCATTTACTCTTCATTAAAGGTTTTTTAATTGAATCCCACAAGAATTTTTTCTCAACTTTCAAACTGGAGTATTAGACACCCCTTTGGTGTGTTAGAGGACTTTCTTGTGAGGGTGCACAATTTAATATTTCCTATTGAGTTTTATTTTATAAAAACTGGAAGATGATAGGAAGAATGGACATTACTCGATTATATTAGGGTGTGCCTTCTTGAAACCCACCAAAACCATAATTAATGTCCACAATGGTAAATTATATATGGATTTTGGTGGTGAAATGGTTCACTTTAACATCATTGAATCCATGAAACACCCCTCAGATGAACATTCCACTCTCTCTATTAACTCTATAGATGTACTCCCTTCCCATAAAAACACATATTTTCTTTACACTGATCCCCTTTCTAAGTTTTAATCCTTGATTGAAATTCAAGTTAATGAATCATGCATTGATTGTTGTGGTTGTCTAGAAAAATTTCATGCATGTTTGCTAATTAATGATTTCTTGAACACTGAGGATCAGTTGAACATAGATGATCCTAATAAGCTTATAAAAGCTCATTCCTCATCTGATGATGATACCCTTGAAAAGTTATATAAGATTAGGGACCTCTCACATTCATACACACTCCCATAAATCCAAAATACACCTGAATTAGAACCAAAAAACTGCCTCAAGATTTAAGATATTCATATCTTGAGAATGGAAACAATCTACCTATCATCACTGCTAGTTCACTCCCTTATAATCATGAATTAAAAAAACTTGAACTTTTGAGGAGTATAAATGACCTTTGGGATGGACACGTGCAGACATTCTTGGTTTATCCTGTTAATTTTCACACATAATATATTTTTAAATGATGATGATAAACTAGTGAGGCAGGCACTACTGTGACTGAACCTAAACCTCTTAGATGTGGTTAAAAAGGAGGTAACAAAATTATTGGTTGCTGGAATCATTTAACCCATATCTGACATCCAATGGGCCAGTCCAGTCAAATTAGTTCCTAGAAAAATGGTCTAACATTAATAAAAAAAATGAAATTAATGAATTGCTTCCAACTCGTGTGCAGAATAGTTGGCGTGTCTGTATAGACTATCATTGATTAAACCAACACACTAGGAAGGACTATCTCTCATTTCCATTCATTGAACAGATTCTAAAGAGGCTAGTAGGGAAGTCTCGTTAGTATTTTCTTTATGGGTATTTTGGATACTTTTATATCCATATTTCCCACATGGATCAAGAAAATACAACCTTTACTTACCCATTTTGAAAATTTGCATATACAAGGATTCCATTTGGTCAGTGCAATGCTATAGGTACTTTCTAGCTATGTATGGTTAGTATTTTTTCAGATTACCTAGAGAATTGCATGAAAGTATTCATGGATGATTTCACTGTTTATGGATCTTCTTTTGATTAATTTTTGAGTAGTCTTGGTTTAGTACTTCGTCACTATATTGAAAAAAATCTCATATTAAATTATGAGAAATTTTATTTCAAGGTGCGACAAGGTATAGTTTTGGTACATGTCATTTCTTGGGATGTTATCCAAGTAGATAAATCAAAAGTGGATGTCATTCTATCCCTATCATTCTCCAAAATTGTATGGGATGTGTGGTAATTCCTTGGTCATTCTAGATTTTACCATTGTTTCATTCGTGACTTTAGTAGAATTTCACTCCCCATCTTCTAATTTCTCTAAATAAAAGAAATTTGTTTTTGATAAATAATGTGAGGAAGTTTTTAATAAGTTAAAATGGAGTCTCACATCACCCCCAATAATCCAACCACCTCAGTGGGATTTACCATTTGATATCACGTGTGATTCCTCTAACTATGTAGTTGGGGTTGCCTTACAACAAAGGGTTAATCTAGCTCAACATGTCATTTCACATGCCCCATGTACACTTGATCATATCCAAGAAAACTACACCACAATTGAAAAATAATTTATTGACATTGTGTTTGGATTGGATAAATTTAGGTCGTATATTTTAGGTTCCAAAGTCATTTTGTTCGCAGATCATGTATCCCTTCGGTATCTCCTTAAGAAAATAGAAGCCAGGCCATGTATCATTCTCTGGATTCTACTCCTTTGGGAATTCAATTTAGAAATTAGAGATAAAAAGGGATCAGATAATGTGATGGTTGACTATATCAGTAGGATCCACCCATACTCGGAAATTGACTCATCCCCTTGTATTCCCATAAATGATATGTTTCCTAATGAGGAATTGTACTGAGTGAAAGATGTTATTCCTTGGTATGATGAAATTGTAAACTATTTGGTAGAATCTTGCATTACTAATGATTTCAATAAAAACCAAGCCAACTGTCTAAAACATGAGTCTCATTGGTATATTTGGGATAACCCCCACCTTTGGAATACATGTATTGACCAATTTATAATGCATTGTGTTCTGAATTTCGAGTTTCAAACTATACTTAGGTTCTTCCACATTATTGCTTTTCGGTGTCACTTTGGTCCCCAATGGGCTCTTCGCAAGGTCCTTGATTATAATCTCTTTTGTCCAACACTTTTTCTGGATGCCCATGATTTCTGTAAATCATGTATTCACTGTCAAAGAATGGGGAATGTATCTAAAAAAATGAAATGCCACAACAAACCTTGCTCCTGCCTGGCATTTTTTATGTTTCCAGTGTTGACCTTATGGGACCATTCCCCAATTCATTTGGGAACCTTTACATTTTTATGGAAGTGTATTGTGTTTAAAAATGGGTAGAAGCATGCACCACAAGGACTGATGATTCTAATACTATTTTGGAATTTTTGAGAACCCAAATTTTTTATAGGTTTAGATTACCTAGGTTCATCATCAGTGACCAGGGTTCTCATTTTTGTAACCATATAATGCAATCTCTTTTGTGTCAGTATGGTGTCAAGAATCAAATTTCTACTACTTATCACCCACAGACCAATTGTTGAGCCAAGTTGTCAAATAGAGAGGTAAAAAAATTCTTCAAAAAATGGTTCAACCCAATAGAAAATATTATATTCTTATACTCAATGATTCATTATGGTCTTACCGTACTGTCTTTAAAACTCCCATTGGAATGTCACCCTATTAGCTTGTGTTTGGAAATAGTAGTCACAACCCTATTAAGATTGAGCACCGATCCTACTGGTCCATTAAATAATGATATTCTAATCTTTATGGTGTAGGTGGTCAAGGGAAATTTCAGATTCAAGAGCTAGAGGGAATGATAAAAGATTCATATAAGAACTGTCAGATTTATAATGAGCTAACCAAGTCTGCCCATGACCGCCTCATCCTTCATGATCAGTTCCACATTGGGCAGAATTTTCTCCTTTAAAATAAAAGGCTGAAGTTTCATCTTCGTAAGCTTCGTTCCCACTAGTTTGTCCCATAAATTGTTTCTAATGTATTTCCATTTGGTGTTGTAAACTGTGTAGGATCCAAGAATACTAGATGACTCAACTGCACATTACTACTAAACCATGCATCCAAATGGGCCAATGTTTTTTTATATTGTCCAAAATTACATTTTCTATATTTCATATGAATAAACCCATTCACCATTCATCCATTAAGGGGCCCATCCAAAGCAATCTATCCAGGGAACTGAATATGCACAAAGTCAAAAACTATGTTCTATATTCTGTATATATCTTCAGCTGTGAGTGTCTAAATGGTGCCAAACTTTAGGTGGAGATTTTCAGGATGTGGGGATAAATTTTTTTAGTTTTTTCAAAAAAGATATAATACTTTTTTGGCTATTTAAAATAATGGGACTAGTTTTTTTAAGAAATATGTGTGCCCAAAACCACCATCCACTTTTCCTATAAAATGAAACCTTGGGATCCTTATTTGTAATTTAAAACAAAAAGTAATGATTATCCATTATGGAGATCCAAATAATTATTATCCTCATACAAGATGTTTGGGAGGCCCCTATCCTCATAGGGGGATCAAAGATGAAGGGTAAATTGCACCTGAGTTTTTTACTCCTCCAGATGTAGAGCTAAGTAGTGGGTGATCATTGTGAGGTAGATACACACCTGAAGAGGGAGTCTTGACACATAATTCTCTACTCTTTTGGTGTATATTGTAGTTTTTAATTATTTTTTTATATGTAACTTAACTTGTTTTGATGCATTTAATTGAAACACTTCTTATTTCATAACTGATCAGTGTACAATTTTTAGTGTGTGACTTGTGTTGTTCTGATTAGACAATGTAAGATTCCACTTCTTTCCCAAACATTTAATATTTTAGTGTTCCTTGACAAACCTTAATTCATTCTTAGGGTCTGTAAATTGACTATATGATTGTTATGTCAATTTTTAGTTCTATTTGCATCGTTTTAGGGGTTGGGGTACCCAAGATCTTGTTTAAACCTCAATCAAAGGATTACACTAAAAATGAAATAATAAATTTAGAACAAGGAACTATTCATGTGGTGTAGTAACTTAGAAATGATCACATACTTATCATAAATTTTCAAAATCTAATTATTTCTCAAATAATAAACTCTTTAAATTAATTTAGTTTCATAAAACTATTTTTAAAATCACCCCTAGTACTTTTTATTAAAAACACATACTTTAAACCTATAAACTCTCCTTGAGAGATAACCTAGGGTCTACCCTATACTTAAAATCAACCTTAAAATCATAATCAATTTGACGTTTCTTGAAAACGTGGTCACAATTCATCTCATGTGGCCTAAAATGAAAATAACAATATGATATGACTCGATATTCCAACATCAGAACTACTCATATCTTGATTCATGATCCATCATAATAAATTGTATATATTATTCTCAAATCGAATAGAATTAGTATCGGTACTGAAGCTAGTCAACCTTTCAACTCCTTAAAGGATTTCTCACATGCTTCAGACCATGTGAACTTGACACCCAACTTGGTCAAGCCTATAAGTAGTTCTCAAATATGTGATAAATCATAAATAAAACACATGTAACATACATCCATCCTAAATAAACTATTTATGTCAATAATGTTCTTGGGATTATCCTAAGACATATATATCTCACCTTATCTGGGGAAATAGATACTTCTTTCTATGATATTGTGTGACCTAGGAAGTGAACCTTATTGATCCAAAAGTGGAATTTGGTGAGCTTAGAAAATAGATGGTGCTATCTAATTGTACACAAAATGATATCAAGATGTTGGGCATGTTTTTTTAAGTGTGTGAATACACAGACATGTCATCCATGAAGACTACCACAAATGAGTCCAAATATAGGTGAAAAACCTAGTTCATCAAAGCCATGAAAATGGTGGGCATTTTTGTCAACATGAATGGAATAACTAGATACTCATAGTGGTCATACCGACTTCGAAACTTTGTATGTGATATTTCTGAAAGAATACCATGCACTTGAATATAACATGACCTCAAATTGATCTTCTAGAAAAAAAATACGATCATCGGAACTGTTCAAAGAGATAATTTATATGAGGTAGTGAATATTATTTCCTAACTATAATCTAATTAAACTTATAGTAATCCACATAAAGCTTGAGTATCTCATCCGCCTTCTTGGAAAAAATAATGGGTGAACCCCAAAGAGAATTATTGTGTCATATAAAACATTTTATCTTCTCAATATTCTATTAACCTCTCGCGCTCTTATAATGTAGTAGTAGACATCCTATAAGGATGAATGGATTTTGGTTTTTCTCCTAGTGATATATTAATAGTAAAATATACCCCTCTTAGGAGGTATCCCAAAAAATTATTAAAGAAATAAATCTTTGAATTGATCTAATATAAGTGTAAAATCATCCCTATGTGGTCCTTGATCATCTATATAATGTCTAGTGATCTTAGATATCACTCTTCCTAGACCACCATGCTTCGGTTCAGCTTGACTAACCTGGACATACCATTCGAACTTTTGAACAAAATTACTACCCTTGGGTGATGTTAAAGACACCATTCAATGATTAAAATTGACATAATGATGAAAAGGAACCAACCATCCCATCCTGATAATGATATTGAAGCCCATCATATCGAGGATGAAAAGTTCTCACATAAAATAATAATCACCAATCTGAAGGGGGAACTCATTGCACTGACTGAAAATTGTTTTTTATTATTATGAAAACACTTTTGAGGAAAAAGTGAGAAACCAAACATGACTTTTCCATTATACCACTTCACCATTTCACCACTTCTCCACGTCCCCAAATAAATCAATACAAGAATTCAAAAAAAAACACCATTCATGAAAAATGGATGGACAATCCATTCAAGAATTTCAATGAACAAACCTTCATAGCTAGAGCTGACGTCGTCAAGAGAAGTTCGATGTACCATGAACCAAGAAACACGAACATCCGAAGAACTAGACAAACCATAGAACCGGTCTCCTTGCGTGCCCACCAGTGCGACCGTCGACACCAGCCCAAATCCACAAACCCACCGGTGGACTCTAGTCGAGTTCTCCCAAACCTCTAGCAAAGTGAGACGACCCAAGGGACATCTACAAAGGGTGACGAAGAAACCAGAACGAGGTAGGCTAGGCCGTCTGGATGCCGCACCCTACTCCACAGACACCGCAGCGCAACCATGAGCCAGTCAACACTCTTCATACCAATATAATATCTAACATCATCACTCCATATAAGTGCAATAATTCAATCCCAAGTCATTACATAATAGAAAAAAAGATAAAATAACGTGAAGCACCAATATCAAAAAATTTATATGCTAAAGTAGAGGCTACTAATTTCATACCTCATATTGTAGATGGACTAAAACCCTACTCCTCAGGTATAGGAATTCCTACCTATATCTCACCTGATCTAGATCCCTGAACTACATCCAAATACCCAGAGTAGGTCCACTTAGCTAGCGCTCTGTATCCTATGTCTGGCCTCCTCAACCACATCCACCTCCTCAGCATGTATGGTTTGTGGAACTCCAACTCCCTTCCTAACATAGTGATACTGATCATTCTCTAGAAGGTTGAAATGGAGTGGACCTTCTCCCACTAAGATCAGATGGAAAGAATAAATAGAATCTTTGAAGATGTACCATTTTTCTACTGGCACGGTACTCAACTGGGAATCGGTTTCATTGAAGCTTGACATGACCTTGTCTTCTACACTAATGAAATATAAGAAAACTACTAGTGTGAGTACCCTCACTACCACTGATCTATTGAGAACCCTCAAGACGATGATTCCTACCACTGGATGAAATACCCTTCATTGGTATTGAACCTCCCTACCCTGTAACCTCAACTTCCCTCAATTTTCACTCAGTTATAAGGGCCTGGTTCAATATCTCTAAAATGTTAACTAGTTGTATGATATTTACTTGAGATTGAATGGAGTACTTAATACCATCCTCAAAACATCACAGTTTGGAAAACTCATCACTATAAAATTTATGTTAAAAGCACTGTAACTATGTGACATGAATAAAATATTCCATAATAAATATAGTTACATGTTCTTGGTTCATGAACTCTCTCACTCAACTAGATCGCAGTGTATTGAGAAAGAATTTATCATTGAAGCGATACTGACAATCTCCTCAAACCATACCCTAATGTTGATCATCCTAATTTAGCATATCCCACAAATGCTTCATATATCCCTGAATCATATAAGTGGTGATATTGATCCTCCTTTCTAGAGTCATTTATAGATACTTAGGGATAAATAATATGGCTTATATCAAAGATTATTCATCTTATGGGCTACCTTCCCCAGATAAAATAGGTGGGTGTTGTTACTGTAATTCCCTCTTCATCTTTGACATAGTCTATACAAGCCATAGAACTCCCTCCATGGAAAACACTAAGTATAGAATCCATTCATGAAACTAAGTATCAGTTCTTAAAAAAATGTATAATAAGAGATATAATATGAGGTGCCTTGGGTGGCACTACTAGTGTATTAGGTATCACCACATTATGATCATGATTTTTGGTACCTTCTTGTCATTTTACCCAAGGCCTTCATGGAGGAATGTATCTAAAATTACAAGGCACACGTATCAAAACTTGTAAAAAAGTATAAATAAGTTATCATAAATAAATATAGCCATAAGGATTCTCTACCCAAAGCATACTAACTCAAATACCAAAGATCTAAGGTCAGGGTATTGGTCAGATTCAAAGTTTTAATCATAGGGGTTATATTATATAAAGTTCCAATTAAAAGTTTTAGAGGAAAACACCCTTTAAGTTGTAATTGGAATCCCCATTTAACACTAACCAATTTTATTTATGTTTTGAACTCAACAGTTCATAAGGAATTTATAAGTATATTCATATATATATATATATATATATATCAATTTCTAGTGAGATGTGTCCTTAATTCTCATGTTATAGAGTCCTACGCTTTATAAGTTTCCAATAGTACTACATGTAACTACAACCAAACCTTTATTTCTATTAAGATAATGTTACAGGTCATATATGATGATTTTGTTAGATGAATCACCATTCATGGTTTATAGAAGTAAATGATTTATAAACTAAAATTGTAATTCATATAATCGAAACCAACTGGTGTTTCATCCCATGAAAAAATGTCTCATGTATCAAACAAATAATAATTGGTAATTAAGGTTTGAACTTCAATCTATATGGGAAAACTCCATTTAGGTTAAGGCAGACATGTTAATTAATCCAATTATTCTTATACCTACAAGAAAGGTTAGCACAAACTCAAATATAACCATCAAGGCACTATGAATATGCATAAATAAATACACATAGTAAGTAAACATGGTATGGAATAATGCACCACATATCAATCCTTATGTGACTATAATGATTCATGTGACAAAACCTCCTTACCTTACCAAGTCGAGGGTAAAGATAAAATAACCAATAATAATAAACGCCACAAATCATGTGTGTCACCTAAGGGTGAAATCATTACAACTGTAATAGGCATAATACATAACATCAAATACCATCCTAGACAATTTGGATTTTTTCCTATATGTGGGTTAGCTACTCCTAGGCTTACACTCATTACCAGATTCTAAAACTTCATAATCTCCTATCTAACCATCCCAAACAGTAAGAAAATGAAATTAAATCTTTGAAATAACTTTTTGACATCTCATGCGAAGTTTACTCTGTAGTAACTAAACTTGGTTTTCCACATAGCCTCAAGCACGCCTCCCTGTATTCTAGATGCTACTAACTTTGCAGTGAGGGACTATGTTGTGTCTGTGAGGAAACTATTCCATCAAGTTATAGTGGAGTACAATGGTATAAGTCATATAAAAAATATCAGAATTAGCAATAATAATATGAGGAACAAAATTAAATCATCTACACATAATAAAATAATGAATAACGATAATATCCAAGTCATATAAAAAATGAGGATGATTTCATGATACTATAAAAACTATAATTGTGTATACATCAGTATATTCTATACAAAAATACATAAAAAGTCCAAAACATATAAGCTCCAAAAGTATCCTAGTAATACGCTCAGTCATTTTCTCCCATACACTATCTCGTCAAATGAATCAAACATCCATAGCTAGACCCTTTCCCTTTTTCTGACCTACAACCATGAATTCTGTCCAGGTACCAGTTAGCAGGTCAAATAGGGTGTGAGATACACTTAGTAGGCCACCACCAATAGTTTCAATAACAAATCCTGTATTTGAGTATGAATATAAAAGTTTGTATGTAAAATGATAATTAGAATAATAAGAAACTAATATAACAACCATGTTGATATCGAGTTCCTCATGGAAAGCCTAGCTAAAAAAACCATCTTTGGCCTAATCTAGATGTATCTAAATAGGTAACCTATAAAAATTCAAGGTCTATAAATATGATTATAGTGTCTACATGATAATAATAACTATGGTTGACCCAAGGTGTAACCAAGGAATCCTTGACTTTAAAAGGTTGTTCCCACAAATAGTAATAACCATGCATCCTAGAAAAATGGTCTAAGAATAATTTGAGGGGTACACCCTTGGTATTCCACTAGTGAAATGTATCTAACTGATTCCTTGGAGTACTTAAAAATTAAATCATATACTAAGAATGACTATATCCCAAAGCAATTATCCAAGGCGTCACGTGTCCAAAGAATTCAAGATTAATACAAGGATATAATCAAAGGTATTGTGATTTTTGGATAAAATTTGAATGAATCTTTGAAACTATGTCAGGGAATCCATATAATAATAAGATAAAGATTGAATTCCAAAAGGGTATCTCTCTTGGAAACCTGCTCAATGAATTAGGGTGTCGTCCTTTGTGTGCTTAAGGCATTCTCTCAGGAATCCAAGGTTGTATCAAGTTTGACCACTCATTTAATAGAAAAAAGGTCCATAATAAAATGGCAACATTTATTAATAATAAAAATCCATTTATTAATCAATACCTATTTACCATTCCATATAATCCAAATTCTTCATTTTCATTTATAAATGAAAAAATTTCCTAAGGTCATTCTTATATTTTAATTATGTTCCACATAAATATGAAGGTACAAGTAAAAGGTACTTTCCATCCCATGTCACAAATATTCATTTATTATAAATTAATCAAACTCTATTTTTAAAATTCCAGACAACATGTAATAGGTGTCAAGGATCGTGTTTATATAAGGACCATAGATCCTTCCACCTCTTTACTCTACAAAAATCGCAGAAGGGTCCTTGGATTTGCGTCGACCGCAGTGTTGAGGGGCTTCAAGAGGGTCGCGGTGCTGAAGGGAACTATGAATGATCATCACGAAGTATCCCCTTTGGCATTGGTTTTCTCTTCATGTATTTTCTCTTTGCGCACATTTTGGTGCCAACAAATCCCCCCCCCCCCAAACATGGAGCTGAGGAGAAACAGTGGTTGAAGTTTGAGGTAAGATTGCCAAAATTTTAGGCTAATCACAATGCAAGATCATGAAGTAGGGGTCGGGATGTGGAGAGGCAACGTGCGGGTTCATAACACCGTGAAGCTCACCACGGCCAGACATGCCACGAATCTCAGAGGTCATCGCCTATAAATATGGGCGGATGACCCTTCTTTTTTCCTTAGTAATGTACATGTTTTTTGTGATTGAGATCTCAATTCGTGAAACTTCTCATGCTCTGCAGCTGTTCTTTGCAAATCGGTTCTTTTCTGCTCTGCGGTGCACAACAAGTCTTATGACTCTATGATTGTGCACTTTGTGGCTTGTGTCTGTGAGGTTTATGGAATGGCTTTGTGTATTGTCTCTATGATCGAGCTCTATGATCAAGCTCTATGACTGAGATCTATGATCAAGCCCTGAGGCCAAGCTCCACAATCCAAGACCCAAATTTGAAAAAAAAAGATGGAATGGCTCACCAGGAAGTTGTGAGGGGGGTCCTTGCGAATGCTTCCCAGAGGGAAGAGATGGATGATAACCTGGGGATTGGGTAATTCATGCAGATCCATTCAGATCACAAAGCATTGGTGGAGCTATTGTTAGACAGCCAGAAGAACTACCCCATGTTCAAGATACTTACTCTATACGGCTTTGGTCTGAGGGATGACGTTCTCATTCCCGAAGCAAGTAGGGACGATCCATCCTACCAGTTCAGGATCACACTATGTCAGAGCCAGTGGTTTAGGATGGCCGATGGCCATACTCAGGAGGATCATACACCTGTCAATGTTGAATGATTATATAACCAGGTTAACAATGTCGATGGGAAGGAATTACAGCTATAGGTATCCCCCTTGTAGTACCACACCAATCTGATGGAGGCATTGGGGAACCCAGAGAATGGGTGGATGGATGAGTGGGATCTGATCCGTGGTGGAAATTGTACGGATGACTGGGTATGGGCTTACTAGGTTTGTGCCTCCTGTGAGGAGTTTGTGGAGGAGCTGAGGAATGTGGGCCAATATGAGGTAGCATGGGCCTCCTAATTCCATATCTATAAGTCGAGGAAACTGATATCAGAGTTATAGAGTAGGTGGTCATCGAGGACCAGCACTTTCCATCTCCGCCACGGGGAGCTCAGTATCAGCCTCTGGGACCTCCACAAAGTCTTGGGGATTCTGATATTGAGGGAAATGTATGATGAGTTATTACCTACTAAAAATACATGAGAGGAACCATCACTGATGTCGCTGCTGGAAAGGGTATTGATGGACCTGGTACCAGGAGAGGAAAAGCAGTCAGTGAGGGATATCCTCTTTAAGCTGTGGTTCAATCAGTTCTTGAATTTCCATGTAGATAGGAAGTTTCCTGTGAGGCCTCCCACCTGCCCGATGGGGGTTCAGCACAGCAAGGAGAACTCCTACTGGTGACTCTTGGAGGACATTAAGTGGAATACATGGGGATTCAGTGTCACCACCGAGCAGGAATTAGTGGTTAGGTTGGATCCGTTCATCTCAACGATCATTTTTTGGTTTCATTATTCCAGTAAGGGACACAAACATGGGCGTGTGGCTAAGCACGTTTATCATGGAATCCATGTTGGTGATGGTAGAGTGGATCAATATGTGGACCCCGATGTTGGCTAAGATGTACAAAGTTTGGTGGAATATCAGTGAAGGGAAGAATCCACATTGGGTGTGTGGGCCACTCCATCTTCTATATGGGTGGGTAGTGGCACTTATGGGAACCTACGAATATCCGAACCCCATTTCTCTTCTAGGGTTGGACTTCCGACAGACTATTTTAAATGCAGTGGGGATTTTCTCAACCAAGATAACCCAGTCGTTGGTGCTGAACTGAGTCGGGAAGGTAGATGAGTTCAACTTCCACCCATTCATATTTCCAACAGGTGTGTTCGTTGATGATAGATAGGGAATATATGAGCATAAATCCTACCTCCTAGCCTTTCAGGATGGATTCCTAGTAGAAAGGGTTGACCGCAAGCCTCTCTGCGAGCTGTACACCCCACACTACTTCGTGCAGTAGTTTCGGTGCATGAAAAGGTTGGACATGTAGGTCTACATGAAGGTTCACCATGAGGACCATTCGTGTGTGCTGATATAGATGTGTCTCATGTTCACATGGGAATATGGTAAGATGTGGAATGATCTACCTCTGCCCACAGCTGTCTATAGGCTAGTGAAGGTGTATGACAAGAGTTGGGAAGTAACCTACCTAGGGGAGATGTTGAAGCGGCAGATCATCCATTCTAGTGATGGGGTTCCACCCTAGCCTCATGGTCAAGTTTTAAATGTGGTAAGAACATACCATGGTGGTGAGGCTCTAGTAGCGGTGAGGCCCACGCCGATCGGGAGGCAGGAGACAGTGGAAGACCAAGTGTTCCTTGAGGAGCAAAGGCAGCCAGAAGGGAGGCCACCTAGGGGGGTTCTGTAGGATACCCACTCACGCTCTAGGGAAGCAGCTATACCATATAGACATGCCTGAGGATGTTGTCTTCCTAGAGGCTTGGGACATCTAGGATGTCAACAGAGAATTACTCAATGCTTCCTAGATGTGGTACCATATGAACTATATCATTATGGATTTTTCAGGGATTGGTCACACTAGGGCTAGATTTTCAGTATCTCGGGAGGAGGGGGAGTAGTACATCACTGAGCTGGAGGACTTTGTGCACTCTAGGGCTGCTCCGCGTCCGATTACGGATTGGGTGAAAGTGATAATAGATTGAAAATTCCCTCCACAAATGTATCTACCGCCGACTTGAAGTATCACTTCCCAATATTGGAAGAATTAGAAGAATCATCTCGGGGGGAAAAGGATGGTAGAGGGAGCCCACTAGAAGAAGGTGAGGTTTCCAACTCAGACATAGATCTAGAAGAGTTTGCAGAGGCTCTTGAGGTAAACCTGAAACCATTTTCATATGATCCTCATTTAGGAAACTTATCCATTCTCAACTAACATTTTACATGTGTAGGAGGGCCTCATATGCAAAACCCAATCCTAAACAATAATAGATGTAGCTATGGGAACTCTGTGATCTGCACCCACGATCGTAGTGATTACCATGCCTAATGGGGATGTGAAACTCAGGGTGGTTCTCGCAGAGTCTTTAGATTTACCAACCGTATATTAAAGTACACACCTCAGAGTTCCAGTAGTAACAACTTAGGGATGAGATCAATTATTTGATATCTGTAAGTATTATTAATAGAATCTATAATTTCCATCCATTAATCAGGTCAACTGATGTATGTGTACTTTTTGTATGCATAGTTCTTCAAATGGCATCGGCCGCCTTGGTGAGGATGACTGGAACTCCTAGTACTGCCTTTCCCAGGAGAATGCTGGTGGTCAGGGAAGTGAATGCCCACACTGACCAAGCTGCAGCGCTCCCGATCATATGTTGAATCGTCAGTAGGATGAAACCTGAAATTATCAAGGTGGAATCTGATGAAGAGGCTCAATTGGATGACATGGGACCTGACCTACCCAACCAGACATCGGATGAGGATCCTGCTGATGAGTTCATGGAGGTGTTCCCTACATATGAGCCTACTAACCCCGAGGACCGGGATGAGATGGCTTCCTATGGAGAGGATAGCACAATCATCCATCACCGGTCATAGAATTTTATCAAGATATTTATTGGGAAGACCCCAAAACTACAACGGGTGCATCAAACAGGTAGGTTTCATTCTCGGCTGTGTGAACTATACACTGGAGGAGTGGATGCCCAACATCCACATATTCTCATTTGAGATTTCATGGCAGAGAAGATACATGAACATGACTGTGGCCTTGGTGTGGAATGGCAGTGGAGGAATTCTTTGAACATCAAGAGACCCCAGGAGGCCATGAATGATATCCGACATTTGAGGGAATATGATAATGATTACTCTGCTTTCCTTAATGCACAATTGGGTCTCGTGTCATGATTGAAGGCTTAGATAGCAGAGGCCGAAGAAAATATGAGGTGAGCCTCTAAGAAGATGGCCATTATCTCAGCTGATGAGGATCGGGCCTGGATTGAGGCTAATAAGTTGTGTCCCATTTCCATCGAGGTGGAGAGGGAGATCAATAGAAAATAGTTGATCCTGGATGCTACCATCCAGAGAGTGGCAGAGCTGGGATGCTCTATTGAAGAGGTCAACCCATCTATGGGAGGGTTCAATCCTTGGGCACCGTAATATGTGTAAAATAATAAATGTACTTTCATGATTTTCTTTTTTATATTGACTATGTGCATGAGTTTCATTATTTTTATTTGGTTTGCTGTATTTTTATCACATTCATGAAATATCCAGTGATCAGTCCCTAAGCTCACGTGGGTCGTGCCCGATGTGAGAAAAAAGGGATGATTGTATCGTTATTCCATTTGAATATGATAGTTCCAGCCAGGCTCCCAATGTTTGGGGTCTAAATAACCAATCCATAAATCTAGGAATAAAGAGGGAGGCCTGACTAGAGATTGAAGTTCATAGAATAGTCGAATTGCCATTTTCCCAACATGCTCTAGTGCATGAGCAGGGTAACTCCAGGGGGTTAGAATCAATCCGAATAGGGGGGAGTGGATTGTGTGAATCACGATACCTAAAATTTGGAACACTGTAGGGATGGGGTGAAGGATAATTGTTGACTATGTTCAAAACACAATATTATTATTGTGTTATCCAGAAGTGGGGATAACAAATGAGGGTTGAATGCTGACCATGTTCGAAACATGAGGCCTGACTCGAAATTTCATTCATTATTCTTTCATAACATTATCCCAAGATAGTAGGTGAGCAGTAGGCTAAGAATCTATACTATTAGGGGGTTCCTTCAGGCATGGAAGAGGATTAGGGTCCAAATAAATGGCATGCAAAGCATGGAGGGTGGAGTGATGGTTTGTTTGAATGGAGTCCAACACTCTTGAAATTAAGCCACCATGATGAAAGAACATTAGTTGGGCACATCAGTCTGAACTAGGATCAAACCTACTTCTAGACATGACCTCCCTAGAGAGAGCCTAGAGTGGCCCACATTTTTACATCATGCCAAGGAGGATGATAGACACATAGTTTAACATTTTATGGTGAGGACAATGCTCTGAATAGTTTAACATCATATGATTAGGATGTTTCACATAGATTCATCGTCATAATGTCTTGACCAAGGCTATTGGTTTAAATTCATATTGCAAGGACTGTTGTCCCCTATTTTATGGTCATAGAGACTGGATCGTGATCAGGGTCAAGGGGCCAGAAGGGTTAATGACCCTGGGGCTAGGCCCAAGTCAAAGTTCTTGGGAGTCACTACATATCCCATAAGGATTAGAATCAAGAAAAACATAGTTCTTGACCACATCGTGGTTGGACACCAATGTTGGTAGGGGAAATCCTCTCTAGACAAGAAGCTAACACATCCCATAATCATCATGGGCCATCTTGAACTTGATCAGGGTAGAATCATAGTTTAATGTCATGCATTGAGGGCATGGTAACCTAGAAAGGAAACGCACGGTGCGGTATATATCCCGACATGAATGAGGGCCATAAGAGTCCACACCACACCATGTGTTCCTGATGGGATTATTTAGTCTATGCACAAAAGGTGACCTAACTTGGGTTGGACCTAAAGGAAAGTGATCGGGTGATCCTACGTACACCATCAAGATGGTAATCAAGCCATACATAGTTATCGAGATGTCGTACAGTTTAATGTCATATGGTAGGACGGAGAGTGAAAGGGGAGATCACAAAAGGGGAAGTACGTAGTGCGGTCATTATAAACCTGACGTGAATGAGAACATAATCAGTCCATACCACACCACATAATCCCAGGGGGAATATTAGGTTAGGATACCGAATATGGAATAATTTGGGTTGGGCCCGAGACAAGGTTTTTGGGCATTCCTACGTACCCCATTAGGATGGGAATCAATATATATGTAGTTCTCAGGTTGCAGTTTATCGTGGTATGATGGAGAGTGAAAGGGGAGATCCCAAAAGGAGGATTATGCAATGTGGTTGTTATAGACCCGATGTGAATGAGAACATACGAATTCCATACCACACCACATAATTCCAGGGGGGAACTTAGGTTAGGATACCGAATATGGAGAAATTTTAGGCTGGGCCTGATATAAGGTTTTCGGGTGTTCTTATATAACCCATAGGATGGGAATCAATCCATACGTGGTTCTTAGGTTTCAGTTTATTATCATGTGGGAAGAAAGATATGTGTAGTTCGGCCACACCAGTTCAAATCCTACCAAAACCTCTAAGCCCACATGATTCATGCTCGGTGTGGAAACAAGGGGCAGTTATGAGATTTTCCTGGTATAGGGAGGCACACATCAGGAGTAATGGAATGCTAGGTGAATGACATCCCAATATTACTGACCCTCCTACTTAACGCACATAAATGTGTGGAGGGGGTAAAACCAAATGTGTTTAAATTCCACTTAAACATAAAGGAGCGGAAATATTTTAATTATGATGCCTAATATCTAGATCACGATGAAAAAATGTCTGGCATGGGGACAGACAAATGAGCATCGTTCACTGGCCATTTTCTAAAAACGATACCAATCACAAAACTTCATCCAAGGTATTTTGGGGCATTGGCCCAAGACGGTAGGTAAGCTAATGTGGCATGAGACCAGTATGTAATGTGGGTCCCTTCAGACATAGAAGAGTATGCAAATCCAAATAAAGGTCTCATGAGGCATGGAAATGAAATGAGGGAATGTCTATGTGAGATTCAACGATTTCATTTCTTTACCATGATGCATTCGAGTACGCCATTGAGAAGTGTCAGACAGGGGAAGTCAAATCCCTTTCCAAAAACATGGGTATGGGGATACAAACTCCTAGTTTAAGAGGGGCCTCAGTTTAATGTAATGTGTATAGGGTAGCGAAGAATCCAAACCAGGCGTGTGGTTCTTGTAGGAAGATCTTAGTTTATGGTCATAGAACTCAGACCGGGATGGGAAGAGGAAAGGGAGACACATGGTGTGGTTATTGAAAAACCCAGTGTGAACGAGGATAGTAGGATTACATATCAGACCACGTGCTCCTAGGGCATAGGTCTAGTGATATGAGACTCAACTTTTATCTAGGGTTCCCTTTGATGCTTTTCAACCCGGTGAGTACTATGTCTTTTTTGGGTAGTTTATAGTCATTCAAGTTTGACTAATGTGACTAGTATTTTAGGTCGAATAGATTTGACCATGTATTTTGGAATGATGACCCAAAAAGGCTTTTTATCCCAGAATGTTCTTACATTATTTAGATACCTAAAATAGAATTTTGAGTCATGGTATTTTGATTCCCAGATCAAAAACATGATGCAAGACAATTATGTGAGGAATGGCCAAAGACCAAGTTCGAAAATCTATTTCTAGCACAATATTGTTAGGGCTTATGGAAAAAGAGGAGGTCTCTCATGAGGATGAATGTGATGCCGGTTGACAAACCATTTTTTGTGGGAAACCTTATTAAAAGACAACTAGGGAGTACACTACATAGTCAAACAGTTGAATCCTTTGGATGATAGGTCCTTTGGTAGGAAACTTATGCATAGCCAACAAAATCACATTACTGATTATTCATACAAAGGTATCCACAAGAATTTGAACATTATATTACCAATGGCTTGGAAGTTTGTGTAGACACAAATTTATCAATACTACAAAGGGTGGTTTTCCAAGAGAGGGCATCTGAGGATGAAGAGAGCATCTGTATTGTCATTTTCCATGAATGAGAAACCGATCCTATACAAATTTGGATTATGTAAAGGAGGGTGAAATTAGTTAAATGATAGATGTCAGTGGGTAATTATCCTCTCTAACAAGGGATTAATCCACATTCAATTTAATTCCATGCGACTAGTAAATAAACCAGGAATTTTAACATCTTATAGTGAGGATGTGTTTTTACAGTTAAATTTCTTGTGACTAGGATGTTATGATTTGAAGTTTATTGCAATAAAACAAGGACATGGGGGATACAATTTGAGTTTCTCTAGCTCCGATCGAAATATTATTGATTCTCCCTTTCATATTAATCTATCTAAGAATGTTCCATTATTTTCAGGTATAAAGGGGGAAGGTCATAATCTATAATTTGGGGTTTTCATATCTAAAGAGTGATATGGGAAGAAAATGTTTTTGAGGATTATAGAGATAGAAGAGGTCTCCCCTAGGAATGAATATACCTATGGTTTACAATCCCTTTTTGGTGGGAGACTTATGCAAATACAACTGGGGAATATTATTGCATAGTCTAACACTTTCATCCTCTGGATGAAATTCCCTTTTTTGTGGATGACATATGAAAATACAACTATGGAATATTACATCATAGTTAGAAAAATGTGTCCTTAGGATACTGACATTCTATTTTAGATGGATGGAGTATGTTTATGGAGATTTTGATTTCCCCAAACATAGATTTTGGTCTGTGGAAGGAAAGTTCGTGAATATAGAAGGATAATTTCAAGTAAAAATTACCCAAGAATGGGGAAAAAGGTTTCTTACGTATTTATGAACCAAATTTAAGGGAATTTAGGGGGTTTGGATATTAGTCTTGAAGAACTGGATTCGGGCATCGCTATATATCTCATTTGAATGATAATTCATCCATACATAGTTCTGGAAAACCATGTTGTTTAAAGTCTTTATGTTATGACTTATCATGTATTTTAACATTTTAAAACTAGGATGATATTGTGCCTATATTTTTAGGTAATATGACTAGGACCATGGTATTATGGGAATGATGGGTAATATGAGGCATATCGGACCATGGTTGTTTCAATATACTTCAGACATGAAGGATAAAATTGTAAACCAAGATCTTGGGGGTTCTCAAATCGAGAGAAGTGACATGGGACAGGAATGTGAGGGACGAATTTAGACCATGGTTGAATAGCAGGTTCCATCATGATGTTTTTGGGGCCTAAAATGTATAAGAGGCTTCTATTGAGGATGAATGTGTCACTGTTTTACGAACCCTTTTTGTGGGATACTTTCAACAAAGACAACTAGGGAATATTAAAACATAGTCAACTAGTAGTATTCTTTGGATGATAGGCCCTTTTGGTGGTATAAATATGTAAATCCAACTAGGTTGTATTACTGTATAGCAAAAAAAAAGGTGTCCTCATGTATTAGACATTATACTTCCAGTAGCTATAGAAAGATTTTAAATATTTAAAATTATCCAAGATTAGGAGTATGTCATGTGAAAGGAATATATCCAATCATAAAGAGAGAATTTGGATCAAAATTTTACATGAAGTGTAGATAAAACTTCATATTTCTAACTCATGTATAAGAAGGGTTCATTTCTATTTCCTCGATGGACCCCTGAACGAGGTAACCAAATTTAAGATCTCCTACATAGAACTTTGTTTGTATGCAAGAGAGGGGGATTTTTCTTTACCCTATGGTTGGGACCAACACATGAGACCTAGTTATCACTAACTATATCATAGTAATTAGAATCAATCCATAAATATTTATTTAGGAACCATGTAGTTTAAGTTCATATGGAAAGAATAACATCCATGTAGTTTAATATCATGCAGTAATGACAAGTGTGACTTGACGTGAAAAAGGAAAATTGCAAATAGACCAGGGTATAAGACCCAACTGTTAATACATATCTTTTTGGAGAAAGAATCAATCCATAGGAGGTTATAGAAGAAGTATTCCCCATACTAATTGAATCATTGTTTGGAGAAGGGTATTTTTTTAATATGGGATCAAAAATGGGGTGAGAACCCATATTGGATACTCTTGTGTAGATTTGAATCATACATAGGAGAGTGGGGGAATTTCCCATACTATAACTGGACTGGGATGTGTCATTTGGGCATCACTATGCATCTCATGGGAACGAGAATAAAGCCATATTAAGTTCTTAAGGAACCATGCAGTTTAAAGGCATGCAAAAAATGCATCTGGTATGCCTTTTAAGTTCTTGAAACCATGACCATAGTAACCCATATGTGCATTTTTATGCATTGATCATGTGGGAAATCCTTTACTAATACTCCTAAGACCATGTGATTTATGTTAAGTGTGAGAAACAAGGATTGGAAAGGTTTTTTTCACCATAAAAAGGTGATTAAAAGGAAGGATAGGGTCATTTTGATTTTTTGATGGTTGGTTCAGGTTATAAGATCTAGGAATCACTATGTATTTCATTAGAGTGAGAATTAAGCCATATGTAGTTCTTTAAAATGATCCACGTGTAGGTATGTATTTTGCACAGGGAGGGGAGAATTTTTTTTAATGTTGTGACTAGACCCAGGATTAGAGATTTGGGTGTCACTATGTATCCTATGATTGAAGTAATAGAGCCACACATAGTTTGTGAAAACGTGTTGTGGGATACCAGCACCGAATATTATATTCTATACAAGCACATATTGAAATGTTACAAAGTTTTACATCATGAAATAAGGATGTGAACCATATAGTTCTACATCATGTGGTAAGGAAACTAGCATACAGTTTAACATCTTATTACTAGGATGTTAGGATATGTATCTTAAAGTCTTATAACTCGGACTATTATGTCTTATAGTTTTGGTTTGTATGACAAGGACCATATAGTGTTCCCTTTAAGTTCATGTATATATGACTATGATTCTATGTAGTTTAATTTCATACAGTAAGGATGTTGGTGTCATGCAGTTTATCATCTTACGATATGGATGAAATTTCATGATTTTTAAGGTCATGTGACAAAGATTAACTATGTAGTTTAACATTGTGCAGTGAAGATACATCACTCTTTTTTCACATGAAGTAATTTTTGAGAATCATTTCATTGGTAGGTGCCATAATGATATCATTGTCCATCGATATTAGGGAATAAGATGTGTTAGTGTGGACCTTGTGTATGGAATAAGGTCCATCCCACTTTGGATTAATGTTTGGAGGTTTATTTCCTAGTATCATTGGGGTTCTGAGGACCAATACTATTTAGAAACAATCCTTCAAGGTAACTTTATAGTATTTTTGGTTTGATTTTGTTTGTTGAAAAAGTAGGTGGACAAGTTTAGTTGTATATTTTCAGCATGGCTATTGACTAGGTAAGTTTACATAGATCTAAGACAAAGGAATGGATACTCTGGAGGTAGTATATAATGATTTGTATATAAGGTGGCACCATTTTCTAGTGTTTACCAAATTTTTGGGGTCCAAAATTTAGAGGACTCAAACTTCGTGAAAGTTTTATTTCCATAAATGAATCATAAAAATATGGTAAAGACATGCATTTCACAAAGGTGTGGTGTTTCATGAAGGTCTAGTTATTTGATAAATTCTGGTGCTTCACGATGGTGTGGAACTTTGAAAAAGAGGGATGGGTGTGAAGGGTTGATGCTAATCTATGCTACTAAGAGATGCTTCATGAATGTAAAAACCCCCTTGGATATTTGAAAATATAGGGAGGTTTGTGTACAAGAAAAGATAGGTTCACAAAAATTTAGTGGCAATACTCAAAGCTTCATTAAAGGGAGGCAATGCTTATAAATCAGCATCTACTCCCTCATTTGGTTGAGGAATCCTTAATGAAAATATAAAGGATATGAATTTGATAAGTTAGTTCACAAAGGATTTTTCTTGTTAAACTTTATTCTTAAGATCATCTATTTCACAAATAAATGGGGTTCATGAGGGCTATGTAACTTCTCAAAAGTTGATAACTTCAAAAAATTTAAAAAAATCATTGCGAAAGTAGCGAGTTTCATGAAGGATAAGTGAAATTTTTGAAAGTACTGAGCTTCATGAAGGCTAATTGAGATTCATGAAATGTGTGATCATTAAAAAGGATATATGATCTTTGTGAACAAAGAGAGATTCATGAAATTTGAGAAATATGAATGTTGGAAGTTTCACAAAGGTAGTAAGCTTCACAAACCATAACAAATTGCCCAGTAAATATATGTTAAAGTGGTATTCATCAAGTGTATGAAAGTGGAAATTAATGATGCACCAAATGAGGTGTAAAAATGTTTATTCAAATGAATACAAGAAGAATCATCTGAAGTATTCTTGAGCACACTTTAGTTGAGAAAGTAGTGATCTTTCAAATTGTGACTCGTTTTAAACCAGGAGGGATAGTGAGTCTGCTCCAAACTTTGAAATAGTATTTCACTTTAGTGGATTTGTTATATAGGAACATTTAATTTGTATGCTCTTTGGACATGTCTTATTGAGGGTGAACCAAGAAAAATTGTTGTTTATCATGCATGATTTCATTTTTTATTCATAAATTTCTATGGGAAAGGAGAGAATATTGTTTTTTTAAGATGAAAAAAGATCTGAAGGGGAAATTGTTTTAATATATCATAACCTAATTCTCCCTTGACCCCCTCAGGGTATTTAACTCGTTTGGGATAACAAGTGCCAATTCTCTTTGAAGGAATGAATGTAGGAAGAACTTATTGTTAAAATGCCAAGTTTTTTTGTTTTGATGGATCTCCAAGTGAATAAAGGTATTAAATATTATCTCAAAGAGTTACTTCAATTCATCTATCCATTTCTTGGATTTCTCATTTGTGGATAGAAGATCATAAATGTAAAAATGGTGTGATGGAAATTAGAACTCAATGGGAAGGACAGATTTTGTTCTATATACAAGTGAATATGGGGATTCCCATGTGGTGGTATGGGTGGTATTTTAGTAGGACCACACGGTATGAAAGTTCTTGTCAATCCAAGACTTTTTCTCATTATCCATTATCTTCTATAGTGTTTTCGATGGGGCCTTTCTGAAGGCCTCTATCTATATGTTATCTACAACATGATAGTGGGATGAGTGTTTGGACTTGATATTATATTCCTGATAGATCTTCTCCAACTCAGCTAAACATAAATTGGTGTCGTTTCCATCAATATTGTATGGGAGATACAAAATGTGGTAATGATTTTTGATTTCACAAATTTTATAATGCTTTTGTCCTCAGATTCTATGAGGGGTATTATGTCATCCCATTTGGAGAAGAAGTCAATAGCAGTTAGGGTTCATTTAAATTGTTTGGCCATAGATAGAGGATATGTCCCTAAAACATTCATTCCTCATACGTAAAATGTCCAGGAGTATTTGGATATATGTAGAAAATCGAGGGTTGATGGATAAAGTTGTAAAGAACTTGTAAGGAATGACATTTCCTGGTAAATTATGCACAATATTATTTCATTGAAGGCTAGAAGTACTTAATTCTTTGGATTTGTTTGAAGAGATGGATACTTGGCTGGTGGGCACTATAGTCTCTCGTGTGTACTTCTTTCATGAAAAAAATAGTCTCTTCTTCATCGATGTATTTGAGGACTCCATCGATTCTTCATTTATAAAGTACTTTTTGATGATTTGAGCCATCATAAAGAGTAAAGTTGTTTGCTCAACATCAGGTATTCTCTTTTCTTGATCTATCCAACAAGTGAACCCTATTTTGAAGGTAGTCCACAAAGGGTATCATCCAACCAGTCATGGGACTATCTGGTTTAGTAACAATATTGACATCATTGATCTATTCTATTCTTACATGATCAAAAGGAAACATCGTTATGCTAATGAATATTTCCTCCCGGTTTGGATCTACCGAAGTTGTAGATTAATTTACCAATGCATCTTTCTAGTAATTTTGTGATCATGTTACATGAGTCAATGTTGGATTTGAGGGGAATTATTCCTATAACCCATGGATATAGTCAATCAAAGGGGTTATATCTTCTTTTCTAATGGTAAAATCCATGTTGATCTATTTGATTACTAACTCTAAATTTCCTTTCACCTCTAGGTGGTCCACTAGTATTTGAAGTTCCAGTTCTAATCCTACAATGACGGCCTAATATTCTACCTCATTGTTTGTACATCCTTTTTACAATATAAATGAGTAAGTAAAAACTACCTTTTCTAGAGACAAGATCATAACTCCCAACCCAAATTTATTGAGCTTAGGTCTTCCATTTTATTCCTTGTTGGGATCCTGGATGTGTCATCAAAATAAATTTCCCATATTTTGGGGTCATATTGAAAATAAAATATCTCTTCATCTATAAATTCAGTATTTAAAAAAGTTTTTCTATATATAGGTGGTCTATTAGAAAATATTCCAAAGTCTGGAATTTTACCACATTCTAAGGCATGGACTATATGTAAAACAACATCAAGATAACCGCCCACTATGCCAAATGTCCTGTCATCATAAGGAATGTGAGGATATATTTGAGTGGGTTATTGTGAGAGACCAAATGGACCCCATGGTGGTATAGTTAGTGCCTCAATTTCTAAACTGTGAAGATTAACACCATACATCTCTTCTCGATATCTGAATAATGAGTCTCAGTGTTGAGTATGGTTTGAAAGAGATAATAAAGGTTGTATTCATTGTTGAAATCAATATTTTCACAGTTATATCACACAATGATAACTCTAGGGATGTTGCATACAAAATGAGTGGTTCCCCTTCAAGGGGCATCATTAGCAATGGCGGGATCAAGAGATATTTCTTGAGGATTTAAAATTCTTTTTGAAAGTCATTGGTTCACTGATATGAAACTCCCCTCTTCATCAACTTAGGTAAGGGAAAACACTTTCCTGTGAGGTTTGATATAAAGTAAAAAATATAGGGAAGGTGTCATTGAAGACCCCTCAACTCTCTAAGTTTTCAAGGTGGTGAAATATTGAGGATAGAATTTTTCTTATTGAGGTTGACATTGATGCCGTGATTATGTAGGATGAATCCCAAAAACATTCCATAGGTTAAAAAAAATCGAATTTCAATGGGTTCATCTTCAAAATATGTTTTCATATTTTGTTGAAGATGGTCTCACAATCTGCCTGGTGGTTAGAACACTATCGGGACTTAACCACTAAATTTTCAATGTAGAATTCAACAAAATTCCCTTGAAAGGGTTTGAAGATGTGGTGACTGGAATGTTGGTATGTTACTGGAATTCTTTAAGATAAATTTCATTACCAGATAGAAAAATATTTCCTGGGGGGGGCCTAAATCTAGTGGATTTTTCATCTTTTAAGGCCACACATATTTTTTATACCCTGAAAATCCATCCATGAAGGAGATGGATTGATTACTAGTTGTTTAATCAATCATTATAATTGTGATTGGAACTAGGAATTCATATTTTGAATATTGTTGGTTGAGATCACTAAAGTCGATGCAGACTCTGATTTTCTCATTCTTCTTTTTTACTAAGACAGTGTTAGCCAGCCATTTTAGATATTGAACTTCTAAGATAAAGTCTTACTTGATAATCTTGTCCACTTAGGCCTAAATATTGGAGTCATATGTCAGGTGAGTCCTTCTGGATGCCTTTTTATATCCGATATGGTTATTATAAAATCCCAAATGGTGAGAATCAACCTCAAGATTAAGGCTTGGAATCTCTATGTAATTCCTACTAAACACATCCCAATGTTGATTCAGGAGGATTTTTATAATTCTTTTTCTTCTGAATACATGGATTCACTGATCAATGTGGGTTCTGCATCTTCTTATGTACCAATATTTATTTCTATGAGTTCATCAATGGTTGTAGAGACACCTTCCTCAAATGATGGAGGGGCATCTATATGGTATTCCTCCTCTTCCTCTTCCTCATACTACTCACTTTACTCTTCCTCATGTTCCTCCTCTTCCACTTATTCCTAAATCTTGGGGGAAGTAGGTGATGAAGAAAATTTCATATAGTTAGGGGACGAGTCAATATTTTGACATTTTGATGGTGAAGAAACTACTTCCAACCCAACTAATGATGAGGGGCCTTTTGAAGCTCCAAAGGGGAGGTGGGGGATAGAAAATGATAATATTAATTTTCTCTCAATGATTTCAAAACCTCTTTTGAACTAGTTTATGAGGTAATGATTTGTTATAGCTTAGGGTATGGAATGAGAAAATTTTCACTTAGTCTTTTTCCACTATCTGAAGAGTTGATGAATTCTTTAGTATTTGTCGGGTTCAGTTTTCATAAATGATATCATGGAATAAACTAAATATTTCCTTAAATTTGGAAACACCTCTTCAATCAAATTGATGGGAAACACATACTCTACATTGAGTTGCTTGAACGGATTATCTAGGGTTATTTCTATACCATTCGAGGCATTGATTCGGGAAACATATTCAATCATGGGTTGTCTCCATTTCCTCTAACAAAATCCAACATCAATGTATTGTGATTCACATGATTTAAATCAGTATTTATCACCTTGAAATTTCATAATTTTAACATTAATTAAATATTTGAGTCATTTGTAGTATGATGAGGGAATAACTGCATGTTGATGTAACCAAGGCCTTCCTAGTAGAACATTGAATGTTGTATCTTGTCCAAAAACTAGGAATTATGATTTAGATACAAATCCATGAACTATATCCTATTCATGATTTCACTTAGAGTATTTTTTTCTCTTGTCATAACCCTATAGAATTGGAGTAGAGGGAGATAAATGGGACTCATTGTAACTTAGTTGATGAAGTGTTCGGACCAGAATAAGGTTGAATCCTGATCCATTTTCAATAAAGGCTAGTTGGATACCAACGTCATTTATCCTTCCAAATACATACAAAGGTCTAATGTGTCCTTGTATAATGGAGTCATTTTCCTAATTCACTAAATATATGATCATGGGGAATTATGAAAGATCTATCTTTTCATGATATAATTCGGCAGCAACAATTTTAGCCTAAAATTTTTGAGAGCTTGAAAAATTCTCCACGAGAACTTCCCATATGTCTTTTTATTGACTCAAAGCATCCAGGATTGAAAAATTGTCCAAAACCATGGCTAATTGTTTCAAAATTTCATACTATTGGGCTAAATTTCTGTATTTCCCAGCTTGAGGATACTCTTTTCTAGGAACTTTAAGAACTCAAGTACTTGATGTATATGGATAGAACCTTGGAACATTAGTTGAAGGTGCTTCTTTCCTTGGTGGATTAGGTTAACTAGTCCTTCTTACACATTGTAGTTAAATGAGAGACAGTGTTCCCTCTAGTCGATCTTCTAGGATGACCGCGTTAGAGTAAACCCTAGTGTGTGTGTGTGTGTGTGAAAATTATTTCTCCTACTGAGCTTATTGGAGGGATCTCCCAAGATTTTCGACTAGGTAGATGGTATGAGCATGTATGTGGCTAGAGTATTGATTTATATCACGACTGTGCTTTCCCCTATATCCTCATCTCTAGAAGCTTCTTCCCCTAACTCACCAATTATATATAGAGAATTCGGGTTCATAGTCACACTAATCATATGATAAGGCATCCATTAAGTGAATAACATTAATAGAACCAAAGATCAACTTCTCATATGATGAGGACTCTATCTGGAGGGTTGATTATTTTTTTACCATTTTGCGGGGCTACGGTTGTGCTTCTGGTCTTTAATAAAAGAATCCTGATAGTTTCAAAACCAACTTTGGCCTTAGTATAGGTTCATATTCCTATGTTTTCTTCCAACCCTTCTAGTCGTGTCATTTCTAAGAAGACTATATTTTGCAGGACTGTGGTGTTGATGGATTCAATTGTGTCATAGTGAAAGTGTCCAAGAGCATAGTTGGGTGTTTCATCTATCCTCGTAAGATAGAATTAGTTTGGTTGATTAACATTCTAAACATCCAATCACTGAAGTTATATGTACCATTATTATTTAGTTCATACCATTCATTCTCCTCCTTGGGATTGGGGGTAGAAACACATACTAATTGCATGGGTGGCTTTCCCAGCATCACTTTCCCAGAGTCCTCCATTTTCTATAGGATGTATTTGAAAAACAAAACTCCAATATAGCGTGACCCAATGTTTAGTGGATTGGTAAATAGTTTGGGAGATCTTCAACACCATCCTGGTTAGGATTCTTGGGCTTTAGAAACATGATTGAGTTGTTCTCTAATGTTGAGGTGAAGTAGCCTAGGAATTGGTCATTTCAAAAATAATAAACTTTTTTTTTCATCTCCTCAAACTATTTTCACCTCTTCTTTATTTTCTCATCCTAATGAGGTGGTAATTTTTTCTAACTCTTAGGAGGGAGGGTGCACAATATGGAGTGGGTTTTCAAATTGGAGTGGGTGTAAGGGGAAGCTTAAGTGTAATGGTGGTAGCATCTGGTTTCCTCTTTCTCATTGAGATAATGGAATTACTTGGGACATATCCTTGTTTCATTTAATAGAGTCTTCCATTCCTTTAGAAACTCTGGTAAGACCCCAAAACACTCCTATATATCTCATAGGAATGAGTGGTGTGTGTAACTTGTTGTGATGATTATCTATACATATGGATAAAAAAATCATCTTAAGGAAGATATAGGATTAAGAAGTACTTAAACCCCTTTCACCAAGAAATGAAATATGAAAACATTTCATTCCCCCACTATTTTTTGTTTTGAAGGTTGAGGACTACTTTCTTTTGCAGTATTGAGCTGAATTGGAAGACAAACTTACGACTGATATCTTACCATTCTATAATTGACCATGTGTGTAAATCGGTGTACCATACAAAGGATGGACCCTCTAAGATTTACATGAATAATCTAAGTTTCTCCACTTCCTATTGTTTAGGGATCCCCATCAAGGGAAAAAATATAACAATAAATGTTTCAAATACTGTTATGAGTTCCCCAAGCCATTGAATATTGGAAATGTAGGGTTTCCAAAGTTCATTGGGGGAGAGGTTGGATCAACCCATTTGAGGTAAGGTTTCTTTTTTGGATATACCAGTTCAAGACACTAATCTATTGCTTCTAATTGAGATATTAGGGACTCAATAGTATTTATGATCTCTTTAGGAATGTATTATTGAGAAAGATCTTGAACATGGGAAACAACAGGTTAGGCCAACTTTGGCGGCCCTGCCGGTATCTACCATTGGTAACCTACAAGACATGGTCTATAAGGATGTGTCTTTCCATGTTCTAATTGTATACCCAATAGAGGTAACTCCTAATTAGCTATTTTGGAATCCAAATATATTAGTTTTTATTACACCACATTAAGCGGATGTTCTAGATCCATTTTTGTTACTGTGATGAACCCTTTTTTTTTTGAGGTATTCCAATTGGGAGTTTGGGTAAAGGATCTATTTTTAGAACATATATGACATGAATATTTCCTCAGAGTAGTTTTTTATCGAGTCTTCTCAATTATTTCACCTCTTCCTCTTTCTGATAAAATTTTTCCTTGAGTGTAAGAGGTTCAACCTCTAAGAAAGGTGGCTGAGTCACAAAATTACCTATATTCTTTTCATTGGTGGATATTCTCTGAGGAGGTAGTAATGGAGTGGTTGATAGAATGACCAAATTCAAAGTAAGCCTTTATTTCCATGTATTCACACCACCTTCAATCATTTTCGTGTGGTCAATGTTAGGAACTAAGACACCTTCTTGTTTCTACTCTATATTGGCCTCGTGTTTTGTAGGATTTACAGGGGTGGTGTTAATAGCATTCATTGATACGTAACACATTGCAGAAATTTCATCAGTCACTTTGTGACAATTTCTTTGTTTTTCCCCCCATGAGTCCTTGTCCTCTCCTTCATTGATTCTTTTAGATCTATTTCGTAGATGGTAATCCTAAGGGAATCTCCATAAAATTTTATCATGCATGTTCCAAATGAGGATACCAAGTCATGAGATGGGTATAATTTTAAGGATTCATTTTGCGGTATTACCCCTAATTGAGAGAAGACTAATTCTACTAAGGAGGTTGAGGTAAAGAAAGCCCCCATCCCTATGGACTTGGGATATTCTTGATTCATTTTCAAAAACTTTTGTTCCTAGTTTTTTGACCTCAAAGATCGTGTTAAAAAATCCCACAGCCTTGCGGGTTGGGGTTGCTCTAGGATTTCCATGGCTGTTACTCCCATGATTTCCTTCTTGATTTAATGGAGTCATGTTCGAACATGGGCTGGGTGAATCATATGGTTTACATATGAACCACCTGCTTCTGAATTCATTTTTCGTGACATTTGTGCTATCTGGTGATTGAATTTTCTTAAGATGGTGGCCTACTCGATATTTTCATATGCCTGGCGCAAAATTATTTCGATGGATTTCTCTCTTCTAGCCTGATTTTAGAAGGAATTTGTTAGGGCTTATTTTCATGTGTTTACCTTTAGTTTTGAACAGTGTGCACTTTTTGAAGGTATCCTGAAGTTGTGGCAATGAAATATTTCATCTTTGGAGGACTTTGCTAATTGGGGAGACCGGTGAAATGAAATACTATGTGTTCACCCCATCCTCTGATATGAACATTGGATAGGTCATCTATGATCAGTTGAAACAATTATTTTAATGTGCTAATACATGCATTTTAAAAGTATCATTGATGTTTCCCCAATTTTTGATGTCGTGTAGCTAGGAGGGAATCCAATTTAATTTGGCGGTGTATCCCTTCTATTACCTTGATGTGGATTAGATATTTTTCATAAAGTAATAACTTTTATTTTAAATGAATAAGAGTCTTCTATATATTGATGTGGATTTTATGCACACAATCATCTAACAAAACCTCTAGAATATTGTTCTGGGGAGTGGCTAAAGGCCAGAACATGACTGGTATGTCATCTTTAGCCAACCATTTACTCATGTTCGACATGAATTCTTTATCTTCCACTAGAAGTTCCTCAACCTGATCTGAAAAAATTGGACACTTCCCTACTACGTTATTATAAATAGTAGTATTGGTGGTGACTTCCTCTATCATATTGGAAGGAAGATGATCGAAGGTTGGTTTGGAGAATAACTGTCACCTTGGGTTTTCTTCCATCTGAGAAAGGATTTCAATTTTCAATGACAAGGCATCAGAAATAACTAACCTCATTTTCCCAAGTGCCTCATGGTCGGAGGGATTTATGTTCATTAAATATCCACGGAGTGGACCATTTTATGAAGTGAAATTCTACCATCGATATAACTTTCATAGAAAATTCCATTATGGGGAGGACGACTATTATGGATTGACGTTCGATAGAAAATAGAATTCCAATAGCATATACCATGGAGAGAACCTTTAGGTTGGATGATAAAAATGGGAGAACCTTATTTATATTTGATCTTCTGGCCACATGGAGGGATTTCATGGATCTCATCATGAGATGGGATATCGAAATTGATTAGGTTATGGACATGAACAAGACTTTTTTGGGAAGTGTTTGGGGAGGACCTCCGTAACTAATACTAATGTTCCCATAATTTGGAAACATGAGAGTGGGATCTAGAGATTCTATAGATAAGTGTTTGAGGGACTAATTGACTCTAGTATTAAGTTTAGTGGGATCATATAACAGCTCTTTATTTTCTATTAATCTTTGGTGGGGATTATTTTTAGAAACCCTCTTACGAGTGACTAGGGCGGCTTACTGGGGAAATTAATTTTTAGGTACAAAAACTTGTTTGACTAGCTCCCGTGTAACTGTTGGAATTTTCTGATATGTTTATAGAATTTTTTAAGGGGTAAGTGCCTACCTCAGAGTGGCTATTGGAATAGGTCTACTACCTTCAGTTGTATCATGGGTATAGAACTAATTCATTTTTCTATATATCATGGGGGAATTTGGACTGTGAACCTACTAGATGGGAGTAGAGGTGCGTGTCTACTCTGGAGTGACATGATGATGAGTCACCCCAATTATGGGGATGGAGTTGTGTGTATTTCCCTCTAAAAAATTTGTTTCCATTATCATATCTTGGAAGTTTTTTAGGATGTGGGAATGAATTTTTTTCTTCCCCTTCACCATTTTTAGTATGTTCTTGGTAACTTCAGTGGTTAGAATAGGGATATATATACAATCTGTGGCTAGAGAGGGGATGTGTCCCTACCTCAATCCTCCATTTTATATCTGTGGATACTAACCATACTCAGGTGTGGGGTTAGATATTTGGTTCTACCCCATGTTCATTGTCGGTACTTGCTAGATGAATTCTCCAAATGAGTCCATATGAGGCTGCTAACAAGCCTGATAAATAAAGGTAGGTGTGTGTTCCTACTCACGGTGTGCTTCCTAACATGATTAGAGGACATGATTTATGTGGGAGGTTGATTTTTATTGATCACGTAATGTCTCTGAATTTATATAACATGCTTCTTTGGATACTTCCAAATGAGCCTCCTAGAAGACTTAGTTGATGTGGGAATGTGTTTCTCTCTGGTCATGGTTTTCTACTGAGTTTGACTGGTGATATTTCTTAGCATGGGATGGTGTTTGTTCCTAATCATTATTTTCCACCTTATTTTGTTGGAGGACTTCTCTAGAGGGGACATAGGTGTATCATTTTTCCCCATTGATTATTTTCTACCCTCAGTGCATACTGGGGTCTTGATGACCTGGTTCAGACTCTCAAGGATGAAACCCTCATTATGTTGAGGGTTTACTACCATGTGGCATTGGATGTGGTGAATACTAGTAGGATACCTTTTAAAGGACCAATATGTCTTTTGGATGAGGTCATTTTTGGCCTCTAGATCTACCTACCTAGGATAAGGGAGCTTCTAATTTCTATGTTCTGGGGATAAGTTCTAGAAATTATTGGAGACAGAGATTGGTTCCACATTATTTTGGACTACTGGCAGTCACTGCGTGGAAAAATAATGGGGATTCATGAGTTAGGGGGCCTTTCAAGTATCCTGTATGGTTCAGATAGTTCCATTTTGGTGTTACTCATAGATAGACACATTTGAGACCCAGTGATAAAGATGTTGGGTTGGTTATGGTGTCCTCTATTTAGAAAAAAATACCCAACATGAATGGTAGTTGAGTCATATGTTTGTGAGAACTGGTGTGACAAAATTTAGATCAATGGGTGTTCTTATTGAAGTTCCATAAATAAAGGTGACAAAAATAAGAATACCCCATCAAACCAGCATCTCAATTAATGAAAACAAGCATAGTTTATTGTCTTGTTTAGACCTCTTTCATCTTGAGAGAAAAAGGGGATTAAAAGGTGGGTAACATCATCATCATGGTTAAGTATTCATGTTAGTTTCACCATTTTTGTTTCATTCCTGAATACCATAGGGGGATGGAATAAATTTTTATGGTGTTGGTGGGATAACCTTCACATTAGACACATATACCCATGACCTTTCCTAGTGGTTTCCAATGGGGTTTGTTCATAGAATCAGAAACACCCAATGGCTCTCATATCCATGATGACTCATGGACCAACATTCCAAAGGTGTGCACTCATTGGGGAACTTGGAAAAAAATACTTAAGAACTCACATTAGTCGATAGGATGGGAGGTCTGGCTCATCACACCCATTTGGGAGGAATTATTTCTTACACTGGGACTATATTATAGATTTAGATATATTCATGAATATTTCATTAATTCCTAAGTATGACATAGGTCAATCTTGAATTAAAAATAAATTATTATCATGTATTGAATTTAGAATCATATGTATGTATTTGAGTTTCTACATCAATGAAGATATATGTATGCATCTAAGGTTCTCCATCAATGGTACCCTTTTATGTACGGATTAGATATTCTTTTGTCATTTATTATTATGATATTGGTTTTAAGCTGAATATTGGGGTGCTCTGGAGTTTATCATCACCTAGGGATATGGGAGTAGCTTTTATGTCTAGATCGAGCCTATGATATGGGATCCTTATCTATCCTTGTGAAAGGAATTAGAATCCGCGTAGTTCGGTTCCACTTAATGAGACACAACATACCTTTTAAAGTCATGTGATGAGGACAAAAATGTGCAGTTTAACATCATACAGAAAGGATGTTTAGGAAAAAGGTTACTAGTCATATTTTGGTGTGGTAATTAGGTTGAAGTGGCTCAAGGAACCTATAATGAAGGTTGGATCCTCAGTCGAATATGAACCTAATGGGAACATGGCCCAAATAGAATTAGGTTTTATTTGGGGATTTGGGTTTGGACATCGTCCATGCTTCCTACTAATCCCATTTATATGGGAATCAAAGCCCACATAGATCAGTTTTGAGGACCCATGCCTTTAGAGTCCCTCTAAAGGTTTCTCTTGCAGGGAATGTGTCCCTTCTACAGGATTGTGGGATTATTTAAGGGCTTACTGTAACACCCCAGGTAAATAAAGAATATGACATTTCATATTTATCTATATTTGTGAATAAAATATTGAAATGACTTTAAAGGGGAAGCTATGCTCGATGGCGTACCCAACACGCAACAACGAGTTTCTTGGGAATCTTACGTTGCACTCTAATAATAAAATAATGGTAGTTAATATGTAGCCATTGTATTGTCGGGAATGGATAGAAATAACTGAAATATGATTATATATGTTCTTAAATATTTTTACATTTATACAATAAAATATAAAGTCTTAAAATACGGAAAGAATTCAATTTTTGGCGTATATGCCCTAGTTTTCACTAAAGGTTCACTTATCACCTTTTGATGGAGAACCGTCATTAAATATAGTTTTTTTCACTCTTAAACATTCTTTTGGACCAAATAAAACTCTTATTAAGAATCGGGACATCAAAATTTACTTTGTGTAAATTTTTGGTATCTTTCTGATAAAGTTCATTTTTTTAATGAATAGTGTAAAATGTTGTATTTTAATTCAAAACCACTTTTTAATCTAATTTATTTATATGATTAGATTATATTTTGAATTGGTTTTAAAGAGAAATTAGAAAATATTTTTACCATTAAATCCAATAGTGGTCGTTGGAATCAATTTCACTTTGAAATCAGACTTAAACTAGTGTCAATCTTTTGATACTTATTGTTTCATAAAACACGCTATTTGTCATGAAAGCGGGAATTAATTATTAAATTAATTAATGTGACTTATATGTTTTGAATTTTGTAAAAAGGTATTCATTTTTGAATTCATAATATCAAATATAGCTTAGGGTGAATTTTTGGTAATTTTCTGAAAAACTTCAATTTTTGATGAATAGTTAAACCACTAAGTGGTAATCAAGCAAACTGGTTTTTCAGTTGAATGAAAGTTTACCACTAATGTGTATTGAATTTTGAAAATCCGACATACATGGTTGTCATTAAGAAGTAAAATGTGGTTCAATGAGATTAAAATAATTTTTTGGTGAATAGTAACTTATTAAGTTTTTAATCGCGATTAGTGGTAATTAGTGTAGTTTAAGGTATAAATAATGCTTTAATGATATGAAATGACCTAGACACATGTCCCAACCTTATTTCTTGTGTCATGTCCGACCAAGACAAGCCATGAGTCAACTTGGGGACCCCATGGATCCACTTTGGTTGGGAAATGACATAAATAACATTTTATTTAATGTAAAAGTAAAATTGACACAAACATGATATGTTTTACTAAAACAATTTTTAAGTGGGGTTATACAAGTAATATTTTTGATTATAAATATTCATTGGAAATATAAAAAGATTTCCTACATAATAGTAGTTTTTTATAATTTTTAGACATTAAATAAATTAAATTATTTATGACATAATAATGATGCAGCGATGATATCATTATTTGACGATTTAAATAAAATGGAAAGATAATGTAAAATATATGAACTACACATGTAAAAAACTTATTGGATGAGTGGATTTAGAAGCCTTATCACCTTATCCACGAATTATATCAATGTGGGACCTTTTAAAACCGAAACACATTTTCAAATAAAGTAATATTTCTTTACGTTCCAAAAGTACCCATCCTCTCCTCTTATAAAAGGCCCCCACCTCTACCTCATTTAACACACTCCTCAAGCCTTTGGTTCGGAAAACCCCTGCCCATTTACTCTCTCCACATCCCTCTCCTCATCCTAGAGGATTCCCTTTGGGCAGAATCCTTTTAAAGGAAGCCTTTAGGCTCAAATCAAAAGGAGTTACACTTTTAAAGGTAATTCATTCTCTCATGTTCATTTGTTTTATTTTGCTTCTCCAACCCCCTAAACTCTTTTTATTTACTTCTTTTGTAACAACACCAGTATCTACAATATACTAGGATGTTTTAATAAGATTTATTCGAGCTACACTCTCACACAACTACATCAAATGGTTAAAGAACATACGGTTTCCGTGGATGGTGAAATTCTGCCTCCCGAAACGATGATTGTTCAATACTCATTTAACACCTTAAAAGGTGGCCATATGATGTCACTATTTTTATATATGATATATAATATGTTATATTTTATTTATGCTTCTGTATTTTTCATTTTTGTCTTACCTTTATGGCTTCCATTATGGGTATACGCGATATCTTCATTTAAGGAAGTGCGGACTACCGCCCCCTCAAAGTGATTTGATTCGTTAAATACCATATGTGGGATGTATAAAGGATGGAAATATGATATTATATATTATATTATACTGGAATTATAATATACCTTTATATCATTATTATTCCATTCTATAAAATACGAAATAGAAATGAAAGTAGCGTTCATGCGTACGTACGACTTACCGTCTCCATGAACGGTGCATTTCATTTCATACCTATAAATGATTATGTAATGTTCTAAATGCATGTATGTACTGGATATATATGACATATATGATATCTACATAATGAATACAATTATGGAAATAATAAACATTTGGCCACACGAACAACATGTAATTGTAAGAAGTCCACTTTCGACTTAAGAACCAAATATCGACAAAACAAATATTATTAACTTAAATGATTACATAATGTTTATGACATGGTAATAAGTGGTATAAAAGTAATAATGAACTTGAAAAAGGTTCTTAAGGAATTGGAAATTAACTCATGTTTATTATTCAGGAGATTAAAGAACGATCGAGTCAAGTCGGACCCGAGGTAAGGGATCCTACTCCTCTCTTTATTTTTAAGTATACACTTTTATGTCATTCCTTTAAAAACTCATATTTCTTGTTATTGGGATGATATTTTATATTACACTTACTGTAATTTTTATGTTCATGTGATGAGAGACCCTATTCTCTCTCATCAATCCATTTTGGAAGTTTTATGTGGCGCCGTTAGGCTGCCGAGTTTTCGTAAGGGATTTTTCATCTCACTTTTATCCACGTGAGATTTATGCTACATTCGCCACAAATTCCATTGAGTGGTGTATGTACTGCCCATTATTATACTCTTTGTGTAATATACTTTCGTTTATGAATATTTACATCAATGACCTATTGTCTTTATTTCATGGGGTGTATGTTTTGAAAGATACCCAAGTCGGTAAGGGAACCTTTCACCCTCCTCTTTTTTAAAAGACTTCTTTTATTGGGTCTTTTAATTTACACATTTTTATGTTGGGATATGTTCTCATACATCCTTATTGATGTAAATTTTATGTCCAAGTGATGAGATACACTTTTTATCTCTCATCAACTCATTTTGATGTGATGCCGTTAGGCTGTCAAGGGAACTTTTTAACCCAATTTCGATTTCTTTGGGTTCAACTTGTAGTCATTGAATATGTCATCCATTTAATCGGTGTGATTGACCTTTTATTGTTCTACACTTAATATCCACTTATATTGGGTGTATATATATATGTCACACATATTTTTTGAGATTTATTTGTCCTTAATTTAAGGATACCTTCTTTATAAGGTATTTCATCACATTTGACATTTCTATTGAGGGTTCATTGTTGTTATGCACCAATTCACTCTTATATGGTGTATATACTGTCCTTTGGAGTATTATATCATGAATCCTTTTATTCTCATGATATTATAAAGTTCTGACTAAATGTTATTCCTCGATTATTGTATTCAAGTGTCTCTAATTTTGGTAAAACCCCTTTAACCAAAATATCGTTTTAAATGTTTTAATTATTTGTTCTTATTAATATCCATGTTTTCAAAATGGTTTTAAGGACTTATTTATATGGATATTAATGGTTTAATATGTTAAAAGCTTCAAGGTGGTATGGGACACTTTGATTCAAAAATCTCTTTTAAATGGTTTTGGAAATGGTTTCTTTTTGAATGGATTCATTATTTCAATATCCTAAAATGTTATATTGTGATTGAAATGTGGAAATGTTATGTTTCGTTTATTCATGTTTATGTGATACGATTATGTTATGGTTCTTGGGAATTGTTATGAAGAATGGGTGGTTCCGTGATAAACTAAGGGCGGGTGAGACCGATATAGCTCTCCAATGCATTGGGTAACGCGAAGCAGTGAAACGTTAAGGTTTCTCCGAAGAGATTTAGGGAATATATTGTGATGGGTATTCCAAACGTAACCAAGAGGGTTACTCCCTACGTAAGAATGTTATGAATGCCTCAAGTTACCTTTATGTCTTATGATTTCTATGATTTATTCATGGTTTGATGAGGTATGTTAAAGTGCCTATGTTTTATGGGTAAAGTATGATTTCATTCTCATGTATATATGAACTCATGTTTCCTTTCCATATTTTTTGTAACCCTTACTGAGCTTTTTTTATGCTCATCCCAAGTTTTTGAAATGTTTTTCACAGGTCAAGGGAAAGGTACATGATGTGATGATAGTGTCAAGGATGTGTCAAGAAAGAATCCGTGTTATATTTTAAATATGTTTCCGTGATGGGAAGAATGAATACTGTCTTTTATGTAACCACTTTGTTTAAATGTGGAATGTAATGCATGTTTCATGATCTAATTCTCTAAAACTCTAAACCTGAAAAGATCCTCAATGTGTAATCTTGTAATAACTCAAGATTAAGTATGGTTTAAGGCTGGGGCCTTATACTTACACTTTTGAGTAGGATTACCTTTGACTTGATTTATCAATAATATGACCCCTTTTAATATAAAAAAGAGGTTTTGAGACTTACACCATATATGGGGATGACCTTTTTGGTTGGATTCATGGATTTGAAGACCCACGCCTATGGAGGCCCTCTGAAGGAAGGTGAGAAGAAGAATCAGGAAAAGATTCTTCACTGTGACGTGTATATGATCATTTGGAAGTTGTGATCATTACTAAAATCTAATCCCAAGTGATTCATGACCAAATTTTAGACACAAGAGGAAGTGGAAGATCTAGAAAACTACACAATCTCCTCTGTCCTTTGGTGGATGAGGGCAGGTTGATGGGAGAAGAAGAAAGGTATTTTATGTGCCTATCTCCTCTCCCATTTTGGTAACCAGGATAGTCACATCTAACCACCTACCTAGATACATACCTATAAGAAAGGATAGGTTATTTCTCCAATATGGATTCCCTGCTCTTGGTTTCATATAAGAGAGTAGGATACAACATTACCCTCAAAGGGAAAGGTAATTGTGATCCAATCCCTACCCACCTAGAACCAGAGGTATCTGGTCTTAGAGGTGATGATTTAAGGACATGGATTTAAACCTCATGTATGTTTCTAGAAATTCCCTGACATAATCCCTAGTTTTGGGGTCCTCATGACCAATGGGATGAATAAATTCATGAACCTTGATGACTCTTCCCATCGGGTAGGAGAAGTGTGTGACACCTATGATTGATAGAATGCATAACTGAATGGGTGACACACTAGTGTGCCTATCACCATGGCCATTCAAGTCTCTAGGATTAGGTGGAGGTACCAACCTGGTGCCTCTTAGATAAGGTATCCAAAGGAAGGGGATACCTAACATTAGTGGCTTTGAAGAGGGCTTAGAAGGTGTCTCGCACAGGTCAAGGCTTGTGAACATAAGGTACTTCGCATAGGGTGATCTAGGAGGACGTGGAAGTGATTTGTGCAGGGGTAATCCTATGAAATCTGCAGGTTCCTTGGGTGATGGACCACTTAGTAAACAAAACTTGGGTGATTCCTTGCTCTAGGAACCAAGGGTTTCCTCAAGTGTCCCTATAAGGTTCTGGCACAGGTCTCGGGTTCAGGGAGGGACCTTCAAACTAGTGTTTGTCAACTAGGGGGAGGGGGTTCCTTGCATAGGTGTCCTCTATTTCAGAACCTGGAGGGACTTCAATCCCACTATCACTTTTTATTTCCTATTCTCTAGGGTTTTATGGAGTTAGATGAATGATTTTTGAGGACTTAGGTGAAGGGGTTGAACGACCAGATCTTGGAGGCTTCTTCTGTTTTTTTTGTCTATAAAATGAGGAACTGTGAGGTTATATTTATAGGAATACATGGGAAACTAATCGAAGGAGTTTGTCTATGCAAGTAACTGGAACAGGTAATCCACACAAGTACCCCACTCAGGGGTGGATAATCCTTCAATGTTGTGCATGGGGGGTGTTGTTTGATCCTTTTAGATAATATTTTGGGTGCACACAAGCCGGTTTAGGTGAGTTCCCTTGATCCATGTTTGGACTCTTCAGCCCTATAATACTTGAAGTATTTTTCATTAAATATTTTCATCCCTTTTGAAAAAATTGAGTTTCAACAAAGGGTGAATAAATATTTCTAATCCTATAGTTATACGAAGATCATACATGCCAGGTGGGTGTCTCTAATAGTTCTTAGGTCATGAAATTTTGGTGAGTGGGTAAGAAGACATCACTACTATTAGGGTTATTCTATTTAAACAAATTATATGTTAGATTTTTAGAGCCTCATAACCCATTATTATAGTGATTATGATATTATTTTCCAAACATTTATTCTAAAATCATATGTGTGTGTGTTATATTTCTCATCACTTGTCTTTAAAAATAATTTAGGTTACTCAAATCTGTAAAAAATGGTTTTCATTATTACTCTTTTTTTATTTATAGACATTTTAAATTATATAGTGATATGTTTTTCCTTTACTCTCATTTATATACTGTCTTTTTGGTTTGGTTATTTGAGTTAGAGTGAATAAAATATTTAATGGTATCCTACTTATCTTTAAAATTACTCCTCATATGTACACTTTAATGTGTATATGGACCTGGTTTTACATGAATCGGGTAAATCAAAAGTTCCACTTTTAGGTAGTGGATTTACATAGTAATGTCCAAGTTACTGAGGAGGTGACATGTGGAGGTTGATCATTTGTCACGTGAAGTTGGGTGATTTTTTATCTCATCTTTTGTTTACTCAATTTTGAGCTTATGTACTTTATTTTTCAATAATCCATATCTTTATTATTAATTTTGGTTATTTTTTATTATTGTGTATAGATTACTTACATTGATGTATATATGGTTATTATGTTTATTTTTTTTATTAAGATGTTGGTGGTTTCTGGTTTATAGTTTCTTTTACAATTGAGTTTAATGTTTTGTTCCATTTTGTTATTATTTATTTTTGAATTGTATTATTTATAGGTGTGATCAATATAATATATGGATGTATCATGTGGGAATCACAATAGGAATACATAACTTTTTTATTTTAAAATGGGTGAAATCAATATCAAATGATTAATTTGAAACCCTTAGAACTTTTTTCAACTTATGGTGATCGAGAACGCACTTTAAGCCATATGACACACCAGATTAGGAAAATGGATATGATAACCCCATTTCATTTGATAAAAAAGGTATAAGAGCACCCAATTTAAATATGTTACTTGGTAAATATGGTATACATGAGATGGGATTGTCAAAACTCAAGATATTGGTTGTAAATATGTGTCTAACCAACTTTTCATAACGATCCTCAAGTCATCATAGGATGTGGGGTAAGTATATTTTTGGTTTAATGTTTATTTTTTCAATAGTTTTTATGTTTAACTAATTTGAAACAATGTTATTGTTATTTATATTAAATATTAATGGTTTAGTTTAGGGAAATTTTGATGTTTTAGTGAAGAATGGAAAAAATTATATAGTTAATAGTCATAATGCATGAGTTGTTGACTATACATTTTTAATTTAAAGGTTACTCTAGGGATTCCAAGAGTTTTTTTAAATATCGACAACCATACATTCCTAATTTTTCTTTTTATGAAATTTTTTCTATAATTATTATTCCTACAACTATATATGTCTTTAGGGGTTACTTAGAAATTATTTTGGGTGATTTATGATGTAATGGGATTGTTTTAGTGAGATTATCTAGTTTATATTTCTGAATAAAATTTTTTATTCTATGTTTTATAATATTCTTTGATAGATTTTTACATTTTATGAAATTTATAGAGTCATGCCTCCTAAAACAATCCTAGTGAACCCTAATGAGGGATAAATGAATAATTTTACAAAATTTAATTCTATCTTTGACCAAAAAATAGTTAAAATGGTTATACAAACTATATAAGTTATAAAAATAGTAAATGACATTGGCCCAACCAATTCTATAGACTAGGCTCGTTAATTCCATAGGTATAATCCTTCCTCATTCCAAGATGGTAAGGATACTCAATGGCTAGTGGAATTGTTGGATAACATCAAGGGAATATTTTACTTTCTTGAAACTCATGAGACTTATAAAGTTAAATTAACAAGATTTATGTTCAAGGGTCCCAAATAGAAATTATAGGTATTCATGGTTCAAACTAAACAACTTGAGGATCTATCTTGGAAATATTTCATTACCATTTTTAATAAAAAAAATTATCATGAGTCTATAAAGTTTTCAAATACAAGGGAGTGTCTATATCATGAGTAGGATTACCAGATGGTGATCGAGTATTCTACCCACTTTTTTTTATAATATAAAAATTTCACTAAAGCTTTCTATGAATGACCCTCTAAAAACTCATTATTTTAAAATGGATCTTTACCCTTAAATTTGATTAAAAATTTTCTTGTTTACTTTTCTTTCCTATATGGAAGTGGTAAATAAGGTTTTTATGGTAGGATGAACCAAGAAATATTATCTATAATGGTTAGTGTTCCTATTATTCCTTTATATAGTAAAATAATCTTCTATATAAATTGAAAGGTTTTTAAGAAAATAAGTTAATGTTTTTTATGAAATTATTAAAAATTAATCAAAGCATCAGAAGTGAAAAGAAACGATGAACCCAACCACACCATCCTCTTGTAATTGAAATTATACAGAACTATAAGTAAAGAATATGTGAACCCTACATTATAGAGTGATAATGTAGTCACCTTATTATTGTTCTTGATAATGATCACCGAGGAACAACTAAAAGTTTCTTCTATCAATGTTGTATCCACCAATTATACTGAATCATTCAAAAACTTTGGGTGAGATTCTTCAACCTTCATGATATTTTAGTATCTCAAAAAAATAAAATAATTATAAAGGAAGATATATTTAGGAGGGGCGACTTTTGGGCAGATGTTGTTTGAGGATTTAAAAACCACTTCCCAAGGCTCAACATCCTTTATATAGTCTATGATGATGATCCTCTAGACATGAATTTACTTATATATTTCATATATATATTAGTAATTACTTTAGTCACGTCCCATGTAACCTAAAACCATTAACTCTTCCATGCATTTTAATGATTTTTTATGTCAAAGATAGATTAAAATATTAATTCCTTAATGTTTATATAGATAATTGAGTTATCATAGTTTCAAAAGTATCACGCCATTTGACACTTGGAACTATGTTTCAACCATATCATACAATATGATATACTTAAATAGACATCATATGATACACCCTATCATAAAATATAATTTCCCAATATAGTCCTTATGACATATTTATATCATCAAATATGGTATAATTACATTTTAGGATATAATAATTTTTTCATATGATTTTCATACACTAAAATAATCTTAATCATATTATACAATATCCTTGGATTTAGGGAATATTCCTATAAATATTTTACTGAAACTAAATCTGAAAATACTTTCATTCCATTTCACATTATATTGTATCTTATATAATAAATTTTGAAATCATATCCAAAAATATTTTGAATATATTCTAAAAAACTTTTAGATATCTTCCAAAACACTTTTACAAAGTTTTCATTAACTTTAACTTGTATTAAATCATATAAAATTATAAAAGTATCATCCAAAATCTTTTGGATAAAATTAAAAAACACCTTTTTATAGTCTCTCTAATTTAAACTCAATCCTCATCATTCAACCAAAATTTGTAACCCCATCATCCTTCATAGCATTGAAAAATAATATTCACTTGATTTATAAATGTAATCAATGAATTTTCTCTAGAAAAAATCAATTATACTCAAGATATAAAGGGATGTGGCACATTATCTATTAAACACATTTATCTCTATACTTTTTTCAATCGACCACATAATATTATAGCATTAAATTTCATATTTTCTCTTCTCCTAGACATCGAGTGAACATGAACCATAATATATGTCAATCTCATATAGCCTCATCAAACATTTTTGACTCTCTAAGTATAGAATAACCAGGTTTATGAATATATATCATGTCATTCATCTACTAGATGAGTATATCACATGTCCCTTATCCATGTATATAAGCATATAATATGATCCTTATAAATATAGACATACATTTCTTCAGTCAAGAGACCAAATATTGTACTATCCATACAAGAGGACAAACCCATATTGGTTGAGCTCTAACTGATGACATGATCAGTAACATACCCTACCACCCACTTATTATCTAATCATCAAGGACTTTGCGAGAAATATATCAAAGTATGGAGGTTATCATGATAGTTATATCACCAAAATAAGGTGTATGGAATCTAATTATAAATCATTTATCTCTTTTGTACCAATTACATTGTGTATGACACTTCATGTTGTATATTTCATGGTTCATCTAGTGCAAAAAACACTTTTGTACCTCATGAGAATATTATGTATATCTATACAAGAATCTTACTCATGATAACCTTAAAATTTAATCATAATATATAATACTTCATGATGAACATTAACTAGGGACAACTCAAAGTCATAATTTGAGATGAAATTTATCATTACACTTCATGAAATGTATATCAATATATACAGATATTTTGTAAGGCCCTAGCCTTAAACATTAATTAATCTTGAATTAAGTTAATAATTCAAAATGAGGATCTTTTCATGTTTAGAGATTTAGAGAATTAGGTTATAAATTATACATAACAACTTGAATATTACATGTAGACACTTTTACTCAGTATCCATTTTTTCATAAAATAAAAAATGTTAAAAAAATAAACATGTCTAGTTCCATGTTTTAGATAGCATGACTTTTCATTGATCCCATCCTCAAACATATTCATCTTTAAGTCCTGTGGAAAACATCTCAAAAAATTGGGATGAGCATAAAAAGATAAGTAAGGGATATAAAATATGAAAAGAAAACAATAGTCTATGAATACATAAAAATCAAGGAAATAATACTTTTCAATCTTAAAACATAATCTTCTTAACATACCTCAAAAAATCATATGATTTATGAATAACACATAGAAATAATAAATCATAAAGGTAACTTGTGGAATCCATAACATACTTACATTTAACTTTCACAACTACATAGGGAGTTACATTTGGAATACCCGTTACATTATATTCCCTAAATCTCTTAGTATAAACATTAACATTTACTTCCATCATGTTACCCAATTCATTGGAGAGCTATCTCGGGCTCACCCACCCTAGGTTTATCATGGAACCACCCGTATATATAAACAATTCCCAAGAACAATAAAATATACATAACACATAAAACAAGTATAAAGGAAAGATAACATTTCCACATTGCATTCACGAGATATCATCTCAATATATTGACATAATCAATTAATTTAAAACATTCAAAAAGAAGAGTTTTGAATCAAAGTGTCACATACCAGTTTGAAACTTTTTAAAGGATTTTACACTTTAAAATACTCATGTCCATATAAATAAATCCTAAAAATCATTTCTAAAAAATGTAAAAAAAATATAAGGATTTAGAAAATTAATTCTTTAAAACATTTAAAATGATTTTTTATTTAAATAATCCTTTACCACTTGAGAAAATCTTGAATAAAAATAATTAAATAATTTCATAAAATAAAACTATAAATACCATGATAATATATAAATTCATGATATAAAATGTCAAAATAGTTATATATACACCTTATAGGATAATAAAGGTGCACAATATCAATATATACCTCAATGGAAGGAGATTGATATATAGTCCCTTACAAAGATTGTATCATGAGATTAAGGATAAATTAATGACATAATTAAGTGTGGAAAATATAAATACACCCAATATAAGTAGATATTAAGTGTTAAAAAAATCATATTTAATTCACACATATTCATAGAATGACATAATCAAGAAGTATAAGATTAACCCAAAGAATGGAAATTGGTTTAAGAAGTTCCCTAACAAAAATTCGGCAGTCTAACGGCTTCACTTAAAAATTCTGAAAATGAGTTGATGAGCGAGATAAAGGGTATCTCATAACATGGACATAAAATTTAATGAAATAAGTATATATAATAACATATCAAAACATTTGAAAATTAAAATTTAAAGACATAACATAAAATAAGTCTTTGACAAAAATAGGATGGTGAAAGGTTCCCTTACAAAGATCGTATCATTACATTAATGATTAACCAATGAAATAATTATGTGTGAAAAATATAAATAATCCCAATATAATTATATATTAAGTGTAAAATAATCAGTGGTGATTCACACATATTCATAGCATGACATAATCAAGAATTAGAAGTTTAACCCAAAGAATTGAAATTAGGTTAAGGAGTTCCCTTACCCCATGTCCGATTTGACTCGTTTGTTATTTAATTTCCTGAAAAATAAACATACTTTAATTTATAATTTATTAAGAACCTTTTTCAAGTTTATTATTCATTTTATATCACTTATTACCTTCCAATAACAATTAGTTAATTATTTGAGTTCGTATCGGACATTTTTTTTGATGTTTAGAACATGAGTCAAAAATGAACTTGTTATAATTAAAAATTCTACATGTGGTAAAAATTCCATTATATACAGAGTATTATTCACATATATATATATATTATAAATATCATATATATTCATAACATTTTAATATAAGAAATGAAATTCACCGTTCATGGAGATGGTAAGTCGTACGTACGCATGAACGCTACTTTCATTTATTTTTTTCATTTTTAAAGGAAAGAAAACCAAAGGATTCATTGTTGTATTATAATTATAGTATAATATAATATTTTATATACATTAAATAATTACATTAACACCATCCTTTATATGTTCCACGTATGGTATAAACGATTCATATCACTTCGAGTGGGAGGTATTCCGCACTTCCTCTAATAAAATTATCGTATTTAAGCGTCATGGAAAGAATAAAGTTATGATGTAAATGAAAAATACAGAAAAATATAGAAAATATAAATATATTATATACCATATATAAATATATTTTCATCATAATGGCCAATATGATAGGTGGTAGGATATAATTGAACAATCATCGTTTCGTGAGGCAGTAGTTTGTCGTCCACAGAAACAGTATGTTCGTATCCATTAGATGGAGGTGTGTGGAAGTGTAGTTCAAATACTTCTCACAAAAACAACCTATTATATTTATTATAATGGTTTTTTTATGTAAAAAATGAATAATAAGAGAATAGTAAGTGGAGAAGGAAAATAAAAATAAAAGAACTTGAGAGAAGACGTTACCTTTAAATCGAGTAACTCCCTTTGGTTTGACCCAAAAGGTTTTATTGAAATGAGTTCTTTCCAAAGTAAGGATTATAGGTGGAAGAGAGAGATGTTGGTAGATTATTATATTAGATAATGGATGATCCAATGTTCTTGAGAGGTGTGAGTAATGGGTTAGAGTTGATGTCCTTTTATAAGGGGGAGGAGGGGCTCTTTATGAAAGTTTAAAAATATTATTTTATTATAAAATGAATTTCGATTTCAGAAGGTCCACAACTCATTTAATTATAATATACGGTGATTATTGTTCTAAACCCTCTCATAAAATGGGTTTTTGACAAGTTTAGGTAATAAATTTAACCTTATCTTTTAGCTTTAACTCTTAGTTAACTAATTTAACATTTTCCATGTCTTCTTGTATATTCATACTATATGGTTAATATATTTAATATAAAATTACAAGTGACCCAAAATGGATCATTAATGACATATGTAATATCATATATATCTTTTTTAAGAATATTATATTTTTAGTACTATTTTATCATTTAATAAAATATTAATTGATTAAAAAACTCATTTATGTCAATTTTTATACTATTCATATCATGACTTTTTAAATATCTATAAAAAATTGATAAATTCAAAAAACATCATTGATTTAAATATAACAATTAATAATAATCCCTAAAATTATTTTATGGAATAAAAAGTTTCAAAATAAATTTATTTTAATATTTATAATCTCATTTATTTAAAACATTCATTAATGAGGTAATCATTACATCATCATTGTGTCATGAAAAAATTTATTTATCTGATGTCTAAAAATTATAAATAAAATACCATGATGGAGGAAATGTTTTTATATTTATAATTAATATTTATAGTTGAAAATATGACTTATATAACCCCATATAAGAAAATATTTACTAAAAGATATATGTTTATGTTACATTTTCCATAACTTTAAATTAATTTTTATAAAATGTCATTTTCACTCAAAAGTGGCTCCATGGGGTCCCAAAATCGACCCAAGGAAGACCATGGTTGGAAATGTATCATAAAATAGTATTATGGCGTATTTTAGGGTAATTTAATAATATTATAATACTATTGGTTACCCTTATTTACAAAATTTACCCTTTAACCATGGTAAATAAAATATTTACTGAAGTTACTATTCATAATGTCTAAAAATAAAATTTAAATATTTAAAAAATATGGACCTTCTGATTCCAAATATGGAATAAATTTTTTCAAATTAAAAACAAAGACATTTCAGAAATTAATTTAAAATTAATTCTCATTGTCAAAACCAAAAAGTGTGTTTTTATGAAATAATAACTATCAAAAGATTGACATGTGTTTATGCCTATGTAAAAAGTGAAATTACTTAAAATAAAAAAAATGGATTAAATGGTAAAAATATAATCTAATTACGCTTTAAAACCAAGTAAAAATGCACCCTAATAATAAAAATAAATTAGATTAAAAGGCAGTTTTGAATTAAAATGCAATATTTTTCACTATTCATCAAAAAATGAACTTTATTAGAAAAATAACAAGATTTTACCCAAAGTAAATTTTGATGTCTTACTTCTAAAGAATATGTATATTTTTTCAAGTGTAACATATAAAAGTGACAAAAATTATATTTAAAAAGGGTTTTCCATCAAAAGGCGGTAAATCAACCTTTTAAAGAAATTAGCGTTTTCATGCTTAAAATCAAATTCATTCTTATTTTTAGACTCTAAAACTTATTAGATAAATATAAAGACATTTAAAAAACATGTATAATAATATTCTAGTTATTTCTATTCATTCACTCCAATACAATGGTTAGGCATCAACTACCATTTAAAATAATATTATGTTATTATTTTTCAGTATGACTCAGCCTTGTGTGCAACATGAGATTTCAGAGAATCTCATTATTGTGTGTCAGGTATGCCATCAAACATAGAATCCTATTTAAAGTAAAATTAATATTTAATTCATAAATATTAATAAATATGAAAACTTCACATTCTTTATTTACCTGAGATGTTACAACCTTCCCCTCATTTAGAAAATTGCGTCCTCACAATCTTAAAATTGGGCTTGGAGACTTCATTGAAGGTCGAACATCAGGAAAAGAGTTAATAAAACTATTACTTTAAAATAAAGAAATAGAATTACAAAGGTCACCCAAGATAACACATACTAGGATTCCATAGATATATGGATATGGAGGAGAACCTAAGTGTCAAGTTCTGATGGAGAGTGATAGAAAACATGATCAGAAGAGAGTTAACCACCAGAAAACCAAAAACTTGTGATAGGTTAAACGGTCTTTGATTCCTCAGTAGAAAACGTAAACGGACAATTTTTTTTATGTTCCCTTTCATAAAGCTGAGGAATTATTTTATGAGATTGACTAAGAACATAAGGAAATATACGTACTTTTCAAGTAGATTTTTATCCATTAATAAATTTCTACAACAAACACATCTTTTCTCCAAACGATGGGTATTCAAGATGACTTGATCATTACTAAAGTGCTAGAATCAACTTATATAGAATCACATAATACACAAAAGATGAACTATATATTTCCATTGTCTCTATACATTAACTAAAACCAAAATGTTTAGTACAAGATCAGACGATCCCCAAAAAGGATAATCCTTTATTGAAAGAAATACTACTCTTAATCTCCAAAATTCAACAAACAATACCCAAAGTTCATCAAAGACCATTCAATACAAAATTTTCCTTAAAATTATTCAAATTAATGCAAACTAAGATTGAAATACAAAACTCAGAAGGATTTCATCATGTAGTCTTCCAGCGTAAATATTAACATTTATCTCTAAATAACATCAACTACTCTTAAAGTATCATACTAAAAAGAAATTAACTTATTCACATATTCTCAAAGATAGGTTAATCATTTCCAAAACTATCCCAAATCTCTATAGGTCCACAAAAAAACATAGATTCTTCAGAAATAATATTTCAACCATTACTCCACAAATGAGATCTCATAATATTCTATTTTCATTAAGTATATAGTGTTCCCAAAAGAGAGAATGTATTCCAAAACAACCTTTATCACTTAATCACCAAATCATTTTCTTATACTAAGGATATCTATTTGATAAAACATAAGAAAACAAATCAACTTATTCTTGATCCATAAAATCATTTAACTGAAAATAATAAGTCATACTAACCAGGGACTTCACGTAGTCTAGTGGTAGTAAATAAATATCAATCACACTTTTTTCATGGGTTCGATTATTTCATCTTTGTACAATGCGATAGGTTTTCACACGGTCTACATGTTGTCCTTTTTCAAAAACTATATAATTTTATAAAATTCCCAAAAATGAGATAAATTCTCCAAAAATAACCATAAAAAATTTCATCCACAAATGTTATCGCATACCTTGCATTTTCATCCCAACTCATAATGACCTAAATATCTTAATTCATGAAGTCTTATATATATTGACATTTTTTACCTTCATATGATAAAATAACACTATTCCCAAAGAAATAACTTCGTACCTTGATCATGGTGTCCACCTCGTTTCATCATCATCTTGTTCACATAGATATATGGTCCATGCATTGCAACAATGATTTAAATATCCTTCAAAATCATCAGCTTCCTTTATCCAAATAAACCTCATACAACTTAGGTCATTGGGTGATCACAGAAAAATAGTTTCATAAAATAATCATGTATGATATATAATTTCAAAACATATGATAAAACTTTCTTTTAATAAAACAGTCGAACCAATTTTGAGTTGAAACATTCAATCAACGGTCCTTTTAAAATACCATAAGTATGTGATGAAAGACTATAATTAAAAAGAGAATATAAATAAGTTGTTAAATGGTCTCCTTCTTCATCACCTTTTTCAAAACCATTATATTCTTCAAAATCTTGTGATAACGTAAAATATTGGAAAATACCTTGATAATATTTACCTTTCTTGAAAATGTGAGAATATTGAGAAAATAGGATTTGATTAAATATAACCCATGATTTAAGATGGTATCAAGGTATAGAGTAGGTGTTTGATATCATAAAATTTTGATTGCAAGTGATTTGTATGTTAGAAAATGTTTCAAAATCATTTGGACATTACTTTGCAATTATTATTGCAAGCAAGTCATCAGGAATATGTAGGAATGCCATTTGATATCCTACTCCTTCCATTTCTAACAGACTTTCCTTGATCTTAAAAAGTTACAAAATAAGGATTTAACTAAAATAGTAGACATAGATACTAACCATGTGTCAAACAAAAACTCATAATCCCTATAGTTATCTAAACCGGCCTCTGATGCCAACTATAAGGCCCCAGCCTTAAAAATTACATAATATTGAATTAAGTTAATAATTCACATTGAGGATCATTCCGGGTTTAGAGATTTATATAATTTGTTCATAACTTATACATAACAACTTGAATATTACATGTAGACACTTCTACTCCGTATCCATTTTTTCATAAAATAAAAACTGTTAAAAAACATGTCCAGTTCCATGTTTTAGATAGCATGACTTTTCCTTGATCTCATCATTGACCATATTCATCTTTAAGTCTTTTGGAAAACATTTCAAAAACATGGGATGAGCATAAAAAGCTTAGTAAGGGATGTAAAATAAGGAAATAAACTATTAGTCCATTAATACATACAAATCAAAAAAATCATACTTTTCAATCTTAAAACATAATCTCTTTAACATACATCACAAAATAATAAGATTTATGAACAACACATAGAAATCATAAATCATATAGGTAACTTGTGGGGTCCATAACATACTTACATTATAGCTTTCACTGATACATATGGAGTTACATTTGGAATACCCATCATAGTATATTCCCTAAATCTCTTAGGAGAAACATTAACGTTTACCTCTATCATATTACCCAATGCATTAGAGAGCTATCTCGAGCTCACCAACCCTAGGTTTATCACAAAACCACCTGTATATGTAAACAATGCCCAAGAACCATAACATATTAAAAACACATAAAACAATCATAAAGGAAAGATAACATTCCCACATTGCATTCACAAGATATCAGTTCGAGATATTGACAGAATCAATTCATTTGAAACATTCAAAAATAAGAGTTTTAAATAAAAGTGTTCCATACAACTTTGAAACTTTTGGAAGTATTTTATAATTTAAAACACTCATTTCTATATAAATATATCCTTAAAATAATTTCTAAAACATGGAAATTAAAGAGAAGGATTTATAAAATTAATTCTTTAAAACATTTAAAATGATGTTTTAGTTAAAGAATCCTTTACCACTTGAGAAAATATTGAATAAAAATCATTAAGGAATAACATCAAAAAAAAACTATAAATATCATGATCATATAGAAATTCGTGATATAAAATGTCAAAACGGTTGTATATACATCTTATAGAATTATAAAGGTGCCCAATATCAATATATGCCTCAATGGAAGGAGATTGAGACATAATCCCTTACAAAGATTGTGTCATGAGATTAAGGATAAATCAATGAAATAATTATGTGTGGAAAATATAAATACACCCAATATATTTAGATATTACGTTTAAAACACACATATTCATAGAATGACAGTAGAAGATTAACCCAAAGAATGGAAATTGGGTTAAGAAGTTCCCTTACAAAAAATCGACAACCTAACGGCATCACTTAAAAATTCAGAAAATGAGTTGATGAGAGATAAAAAGGATCTCTCATCACATGAACATAAAATTTACAGAAATAAGGATATATAATAACATATCCCAACATTTGAAAATTTAAATTTAAAGACATAACATAAAAGAAGTCATTGGAAAAAAGGGGATGGTGAAAGGTTCCCTTACCAAGATCGTATCATTACATTAATGATAAACCAATGAAATGATTATGTGTGAAAAATTTAAATACACCCAATATAGGTAGATATTAAGTTCAAAACAATCATACATCATTCACAAATATTTATAGCATGATATAATCAAGAAGTATAAGTTTAACCCAAAGAATTGAAATTGGGTTAAGGAGTTCCCTTAACTTGTGTCTAACTTGACTCATTCATTAATTAATTTCCTAAATAATAAAATTAATTTAATTTCTACTTAGTTCAGAACCTTTTTCAAGTTTATTATTCCTTTTATATCACTTATTACCTTGTAATAACAATTACTTAATTATTTGAGTTCATATTGGACATTTTGTTGATGTTCGGAACATGAGTCAAAAAAAAATTGTTATAATTAAAAAATTTCAATGTGGTAAAAAGTCAATTTTATACAGAATATTATTCATATATATATATATATAACATATATATCCAAAACAATTGATATAAGAAATGAAATTCACCATTCATGGAGATGGTATGTCATTCGTACGCATGAACGCTACTTTCATTTATTTTTTTATTTTTTAAAGAAATGAAAACCAAATAACACATAGGTATATTATAAATCCATAATAATATCATATTTTATACACATTAAATAAGTTAATTAACACCGTACTTTATATGTTCCATGTATGGTATGAACTAATCATATCACTTTTAGGGGGCGGTAGTCTACACTTCCTCAAATGAAGTTATCATATTTACGCATTATGGAAAGCATAAAGGTATGATGTAAATGAAAAAATATAGAATAATAGATACAATATAAATATATTATATACCATATATAAATATATTTCCATCATAATATCCACCATGATAGGCAGTAGGAGATAATTGAACAATCATCATTTCATGAGGCAGTAGTTTGTCATCCACAGAAACAGTATGTTCGTATCCATTAGATGGAGGTGTGGGGAAGTGTAGTTGTAATCCTTATCAAAAAAACAACCTAGTATATTTAGGATACATGTGTTGTTATGTAAAAAAAGAATATAAAGATCATAGGGAGTGTATAAGGAAAAGAAAAGAAAGAACTTGAGAGAAGATGTTATGTCACAGATGAATTTTTTTCTGCCTTAGTTCCAGTTAGAATCAGGGTTTGGGGGTGTCCTTGTTTAAATTTTTGAATTTTTATTTAAATATTAGTGTTTTGGGCTTTTATCAACACTAAGCACTGGGGAGAATCACGGTTCGGAGACTGTGCGGCCTGCCCAGTTTTCAAAATAAATTAAATATTTGAAAGTGTTATGAAACGGAGTTTAAATGAGTCTTAAAAATAAAATAAATCCGTTGAGTGTTTTAAGTGTAATAATAATAATAATTACTATTGTCATGGATAATATTAGTATTATTATTAAATTTTTATTGTTACTAATCTTTATTACCCTGATTAATATTTTTATGAGCTGTGTGGGGTAACCACATAGTTCCACGACACATAAAACAAATAAATAAGATGAAACTAAGTGTGGAAAGAACATTAAAATAAGACAATGCAATGTCTTAAATGGAATATTATTATTATGACTAATATTATTATTATTAATATTTTTCTTGTTTTTGTATTATTAAAATTATTGTTCTCTATTATTAAAAACTCGTTGTTGATATTAGTGTCACTAATAAATAAATTGGATTAATATATATATATATACCATCTTGTTGTTATTATTATTAGGATTAAAGAAATTATCATCATTATGTTTATTGTTTTAATTATTTTAACTATTATGATTTTTTTACGTTGGTTTTAATGTTTTAAATAGAATGATAAAAAACCCCAATTCTACCCTAACCCCACAAGCACCCTCTTCCCCTACGCGGCCCCCCTTGTGCCTTCCCCTATATAGAACTGCCTACCGGAGTACCACAAACCTCCCTACCGGAATCCTTTCGGCTGATGCACCCCCCTCCCCTTCTCGGTGTGTCCACCTTCGATCAGCCCTCCTCAATCTCCAACGACCCTAACCCACGACTCCCCCGCTCCCCTGTTCAATGCGCAACAACTCCACCCACGGACTCCGGTGACACCCCCATCTCCGGTGTGTTGCCTCACTGGCATCGCCCTTCCCGCGATGCGCACCACCCTCATAGGCGCCTCCTTTTTTGGCGCACAGCCCTTCGGTATCTTTATTGTTCACTCAGTTTGTCTTTCCCCCATGGTTAGGATGCAATTATTATGGTTAAATCACTAAACTTTTTGGTACAATTGAATGATTAGGGTTTGTTCTTGACTTTCAAGGGGGTGGTGGAGATGAGAATTAGATTTCTCGCCGATATAGGTCCATCGTTGTCGATTTGAGGTAAAGTATTATATCACTAATTTGTTTCTCACCCTTTAATTAAGGTTTTTTTTATTTTTTTAGCAAAATAATATTGGATTTATAGTGAGTTGAACTTTTACTGTGCCTCATCAGTAGTTTTTTTCCATTATTTTTAATCATTTCTCAATTTATAATTGGGGGTTTGTAACATGTAAGTCCCTGACAATTAATTTTGAGACCCTAGTTTTTATCGGAGTGGGTTTTGAACGTCTTCTAGGGCGCACATGCATATTCTTATGTATGTATATTATATATATATATATATATATCCTCCATGTACATGTTCCCTCATGGAACAGGCAATACGCGCATTGGATTAAGTATATGTATATGTATATATGAAAGTATGTGCGTGCAAGCTGGTAGAAGCATCTTCTATGTAGAAGTTGTCAAGAGGAGAAATGTTCAGTTTGGTTCTCCCTTTAGGTAGGAACCCCATTACACAGGCTTTTAAATTAAGTTTACCTTGATTTCTTGTTTTTCACACCATTATTAATTGTTAATTAGGTAATTAATGTTATTAAATTAATTGTATCTTGTGAAATTGGATGGTTTCCCCTTATTATATGTTGTTTTGGAATTGTTGGAGAGGTTTAGCTTTCTTGCTATTTTTTAAAATAGAACAGTTGGCCCTTTAAGGTTAAAACTGATTCATAATGGCAAGGTTTGGTTTTTGTAAACATGTTTTGATGTTAAGATGGTGAATTGGGTTGTCAAATGGGGTTTGTTCATGAATAACCTGATGATTAAGGACCTTGGGATTCGTAAAAGTGTTTTGTTTTCAAATGGTGGATTGGATTATAAAAAGTGGTTGTGTATAGTTTTTATGAAATGTATTGTTTCATGAAAATTTTGTGAGGCCTGTTTGGAACTTTCTATGTTGCTCAGTTGTGCTATGCATGATAAGTGTTTAATAAATGAAGGTTGTCTCTCAAGAACTTATTCTAAATTTATAGTGGTGATTTTAAGTCTTTTAATGGGTTTTTCATAATAAGTGATTAATGGTGTATTCACCTTTGTCCCTTGTAAATATGTTCTTGACTTGAATGATGGGTTGGATCGTTGAAATGGGTTTAAAATTTGGTTGAAAAATTACTTGGTGTATAGTATTTTATGAAATGAATTGTTTTTGTGAGAATGATGGAAATACCGTTTGGCACCTTCGGATATACTGTGTGTTTGGTTTGGATTTAAAATGCACTAAGGTATATTTTTGGTGAGTACTCGGTCTAAGAGCCCATTTGGCCTTGTCATCATAAATAGGATGTTTTAGTAATGTTTTGGAAATGGTTTCTAAGTGTTTTGGTAAAAAGTTTAACATTGTGAATCTAAAGGCCCATCTCTCATAAAAAAATTGATTTTGGAAAACCCTCTTGGGTTAGGCCTCTTGCCTTGCAGATTTATCATGCGATGGGAGGGTCCTTGGTGTGGGATCTCCTTTGATTAGTTATTATTTTAGGTGCGGGACCCACATTGATGTGGCTGGGGTGGTTTCATATTGTGTGGTTTGTTCGGTTACATATATGTGGCTTGTTATTTGAAATGTATGCCACACCCCCTTGAGAACTACACATATGAACCTAGCATAACAAAGAGGTTTACTGAGAACGATTGCTGCACTAGTTTAGATTACGCACTGGCTAGTGGTTTATATCAAAGATTTGTTTTGTTATTATTATTGTTATGGGATTGGTCCCCTCTATTAGGCCAGCTAGGGCAACACCGAGCGTTTGGGCATTATGACATCATCAAGAGAAGACATTCCTTCAGGGTGAGTCACACATATTAGTACATTATGGTTTTTCTCTATGTTCCTAGGATTTCCCGTGTTCCTTTGACACTACTATAGTTAATACCGTTTCCATCGCTATATGAAGTGATACCCATTGTTATTAGTTTTGGTCTTTTCTTATAAAATTGTAAATGTGTGGTTTCCTAAATATATTTTCAATAAAAATGTTTTAAATGAACAATCACTCTTTCATTTTTACACTTTTATGAAAAATGAATGATTTCTTTTTTGGTTTTTGTTTTGTTTTCTTTCCTCCTTTTGAACCATATTTTAAACTTGAGGGAAATGGATTGTGATATTGATTTTCTTACATTAAAAATGAAAAGTGTATAAAATTCTATATTTATAGATTTTATTTCAAACCTGAAATCAATGTTTTATTTATTTAAAGAATGTTCATTGGGAATAGATTAGTTGGGCCTGCCTAGTGAGTTTTAATACCCACGCCCATAGTATTTTCATGTTTTTAGTTTCTATTGCAGTTTCCAGCTCTAGTTCAGATCTCCTTATGCGATGTTTGGTTTTTTGTATTGGATAGTAACCCACAAGGTTACATGGAGACTTAGTCTTGGACAGTTTAGTCGTGTTTTGGTCGTACTTTCCTTTCCTATCGTTTATATATCTTACATTGTTCTATTTTATTTCAACTACTTAGTTCTCATTGATTGAGAGAAATCATTCCCATTGTTCTATGTTGATTCCATGGCACTTGTCGCTAGCCTAGGAGGATTGGGAATGCCTCTCGGGCCTTGCCGCAGATCGACTCGGGTGACCGATTCATGGTCGACCCAGGTTGGTTCTTGAAAAAATGGTATCAGAGGAGGTCGGCTCTTAAGTGTACCTTTCTTAATAGAGATCCCATAATTATTTCGGGTTGTCAGGGTAGAAGGAGTAGGATTTTTGGAACTCAAGGCATAGGGATAGGAAGGACGTCATTAACCCTTGTTCGTTCTGAACCTCATGTTACCATGGGAAATCTAGTTTGTTGGTTTCTTTTTAGTTCCTTTGAATTTTTTATGTTGAGAAATGAAAAGGCAGTTCGAAAAGTAGCCTTGTGATCTCACAAGGCCTGGAAATCCATGTGGAGCTAGATACATTTCCCTAGAATGCTCTCTATGACGGTGGCGTGACTTAAATATGGCCACAAACCATGTGTTCGAGTCACCCAGTGACACTAGTTTCCCCCTTCTAAATCGTTTAAGTTTTCCATCATTCTAATTTTTTTTTTGGAAAACTCTATTGGGGAAAATAGACCAATTCAGTTGGGTCCTTGGTTTCTTCTCCTTAGCTAGATTTTACCCCCAGGAAGAATCAATGTATGTTCAGAATGTGGTCATGAGTGACCTCCCCTGTGTTAAACCCTCCAGTTAGTCAATGAAAGGAGTTCCATCTTGAAATATGGAACTTGAATCTATCTCATTCCTTTTTCAGTTGAGTGGATCCTGTCACAGTGGAAGAATGGTGGTGGGTTGGTCATAAGAGGCTAAGATGTTTTTTTCAGGAATCATGTGTTGTTTTGGACCTGGGTTGAGATCCCTATCCTAGTAATGTTTCCCCTTGGTTGTAGAGGTCTTGTTCGATGGTGTCTGACAATATTGTGTTCTCATTTAAATGCAATGGTGGATGTTGTGAAGTTTTTTTTGGGACTTTTGTTTTGACAAAATAATATCCTTCAGGAGTTTCAAGATTCTTGGTTCTGGAGGAAAGTGTTTCCCCTTGTATACCTTCAATCATTTCTCCCTATTCAAGGTAAAAATGGTGATGTATGTGCATATTTTAAGTCCATGTTGTGGTAAAGTTCCATGTTGAGGAAAAGTGGGTTTTGGGATGTGTTGGGGTTTATTGGTTCAGCCTGGAATGTGGTTTGGTTACTTGAAGAACTAGAAGGAGAAGTTTCATTCATGGGTTTCTAAATCTTGATTGTGGGATAAGAGATGCTTCATACATCAGAGCTCTGTCCATAGGTCCCAGAGTGAAGCTGGTCGTAGTCAGGAACCCCCCAGGGTGTAATGGATCTTAGTCTAATTTATATCTTATGTTTGGTTTTGAGTTATGCTAATTAGGTCCCTTGTAGAGGGAGATTTTGGTGTATGAAAAGCCCTAAGTTTTCCGCATCAGTACTTGATAATCAGTTAAGATGGTCAGTTCTTATAGTGGGGATACCACAATGGTTCTCACAGAGTCACCCCAGAAGTAATTTAGTGTTAGCCAAATCCTTGTGGTGGAGAGTCCATTCGTTCCTCCCCATGTCAGTTTCAGATTTTAATTATTTTGTTTCAATGTATTGTACATGTTCAACTTGGTGATATTTGGTGATGTTCATGTTTTGAGGTAGGATTTAGTGTTATGGAAATTCTATGTCTTTTGAACTAATCAATTGGAAGTGTTTAGACTTTTTGGGGGTGGGCGTCACTTAGCAGGGAGTTTGGTCTAGTCTCCCGAGTGCATCTTGTTTGTCTCTATCTCGTTGGTAGTGTTTTGGGACCTTTTCTTTTCTCATTCATTGGGAATCCACTTTAGCTGTAAAGAAGCGACAATTTCTGTTTTGGGGTTTCAGCCTCGTTAAGGATTTCTGGGGGCGGAAAGCATTATCATGGGGAGAATAGTCAGAGTTGAATTTTTTTCTGCCTTGGTTCCGGCTCAAGTCAGGGTTTTGGTGTATCCTTATTTGAATTTTTGAATTTTTATTTAAATATTAGTGTTTTGGGCTTTTAGCGGCACTGAACGCAAGGGCAGGTCAACGTTCAGACACCGTGTGGCCTACCCGGTTTTCAAAATAAATTAAATATTTGAAAGTGTTATGAAATGGAGTTTAAATGAGTCTTAAAAATAAAATACATCAATCGAGTGTTTTAAGTGTAATTATTATTATTATTATTATTGTTATGGATAATAGTATTATTATTATTAAATTTGTTTTGTTACTAATCTTTATTACCGTTATTAATATTTTTATGAGTTGCGCGGGGTTACTGCGTAGTTTTGCAACACATAAAATAAATAAATAAGATGAAACTAAGTGTGGCGAGCACATTAAAATAATATGAAACAATGTATTAACTGAAATAATATTATTATTATTATTGCGACTAATAGTATTATTATTAATCTCGTTCTTATTTTTGTATTATTAAAATTATAATTCTCTGTTATTAAAAAAATCATTGTTGATATTAGTGTCACTAAAAAATAACTTGGATTAATATATATATATATATACCATATTTTTTTATTATTATTAGGATTAAATTTTTTCTTATCATTATATTTATATTTTTAATTATTTTAACTATTAATATTTTTATAGGTTAGTTTTAATTTTTATAATAAAATAAAACAACTAATTCTACACTAACCCCACAAGTCCCCTTTTCTCCTACACAACTCACCCCCCCATGCACCTCCCCCTATGCATCACCCCCTACCGGAGTGCCTCGCACCTCATTATCGGCATCCTTTCGGCCGACACACCCCCTCTTCTCGGAGCGGCCACCTTCAGTCAGCCCTCCTCACGCTTCGGTGACCCCAGCCCACGACTCCCCTTATCCCCTATTCAGCATGAAAAAACTCCACCTATGGCCTCTAGTGACACCCCCATCTCTGGTGCGTTGCCTCACTAGCGTCACCCTTCCTCTAGTGCACACTACCCTTACCGGTGCTTCTTGTTCCGGCGCGCAGCCCTTTGGTATCTTCATTTTTCTCTCTATTTGGTTTTCCCCCGTGGTCAGGGTTTAATTCTTATGGTTAAATCCCTAAAATCTTTGGTCCAATTGAATGATTAGGGTTTTTTCTTGACTATAAAGGGTACGGTGGAGGTGCGAATAAGATTTTTCACTGATATCAGTCTGTCGTCGTCGATTTGAGGTAAATTCTTATATCACTAATTTATTTCACACCCTTTAATTAGGGTTTTTTATTTGTTTTAACGAAATAATATTGTATTTATAGTGCATTGAACTTTAATCATGATGCATCAGTAGTTTTTCCATTATTGTTAATTTTTTCTCAATTTATAATTGGGGGTTTGTAACTTGTAAGTCCCTGACAATTAATTTTGATACCCCAGTTTTTATCACAGTGGGTTTTGAATGTCTTTTAGGGCACACACACATATTCTTAGGTATGTATATTATATATATATATATATCCTCTATGTATGTTTTCCCTCAGGGCGCGGGGAATACACACATTGGATTAAGGATATGTATATGTATATATTAAGTATGTGTGTGCAAGCGGTTAGCAGCATCTTCAAGTTGGAATTCATAAAGAAGTGAAATGTTCATTTTGGTTCTCCTTTGAGGTAGGAACCCTATTTAATGTGCTTTTAAATTAATTTTACATTGATTTCTTGTTTTTTACAACATTCTTAATTATTAATTAGGAAATTAATGTTGGTAAATTAATTTTATCTTGTGAAATTTGTTGGTTTTCCCTTATTATATGTTGTTTTGTTATTGTTGGAGAGGTTTAGCTTGATTGGTGTTTTGAAAAACAGCCTGGTTGGCCATTTAAGGTGACAAGTGATTCATAATGGCATGGTTTTTTTTGTAAACATGTTTTGATGTTCAAACGGTGAATTGGGTTTTCAAATGGGGTTTTTTCATGAAAAGCTTGATGATTAAGGACCTTTGGATTTGTAAGTGTTTTGTTTTCAAATGGTGGCTTGGATTATAAAAAGGTGTTGTGTATAGTGTTTATGAAATGTATTGTTTCATGAAAATTGTGTGAGGTCCATTTGGAACTTTCTAAGTCACTCAGTTGTGTTATGCATACTAAGTGTTTAATAAATGCCACTTGTCTCTCATGAACTTATTCTGAAATTAAAGTGGTGATTTAAGTAATTTAATGGGGTTTACGCAATAAGTGCTTAATGGTGTATTCCCTTTGGCCCTTGTAAATATGTTCTTTATTTGAATTATGGGTTGGATCGTTGAAATGGGTTTCCAATTTTATTTCAAAAGTGGTCGGTGTATGGTATTTTATGAAATGAATTGTTTTTTGTGAGGATGATGGAATGCCCGTTTAGAACCTTCGGATGTTTTGTGTGTTTGGTTTGGCTTCAAAATGAACTTAGGTATATTTTTGGTGAGTACTCGATCTAAGATCCTGTTTGGACATGTTTTCATAAAGAGGATGTTTTGGTAATGTTTTGGAAATAGTTTCTAAGTGTTTTGGAAAATGGTTGAACATTGTGAAGCTAAAGTCTCGTCTCTCATAAAAAAATGGATTTTGGAAAACCACTCTTGGTTTAGGTTTCTTGCCTTGTGGATTGATCATTGGATAATAGGGTCCTCGGTATGGGATCTCCTTTGATTAATTATTATTTAAAGTGGGGAAACCAACTTGAGGTGACCGAGGTGGTGCCAGATTGTGTGGTGTGTTCAGTTATATATATGTGTCTTGTTATTTTAAATTTATGGAACACCCTCTTGAGAACTACACATGGGAGCCTAGCATAGCAAATAGGTTTACTGAGAACGATTATTGCACTATATTAGATTAAACTCTGTCTAGTGGTCCATAGAAGAGAAATGTTTTGTTATTATTATTGCTATGAGATTGGGCCCCTCGGTTAGGAAAAGTAGGGAAAAACTGAGCATTTGGGAATTATTATGTCATCGAGAGTAGGCATTCCTTAAGGATGAGTCACATGTATTAGTACGTTCTGGTTTTCCTCTAAGTTCCTAGGATTTTCGGTGTTTCTTTAACACTAGTAAATTTAGTACCATTTCCCTCTCTATTTGAAGTGATACTCATTGTTCTTAGTTTTGGTGTTTTCTTGTAAAATTGTAAATTTATGGTTTCCTAAATTTATTTTCAAGAAGAAAAAATTAAAAGAATAATCACACTTTCCTTTTGACACTTTTATGAAAAATTAATGATTCCTTTTTTGGTTTTTGTTGTTCTTTCCTCCTTTTGAACATTATTGTAAACTTGAGGGAAATGGAATGTGATTGTGATTTGTTTAACTTAAAAATGAAAAGTGTAGAAAATTATATATTTATATATTTTATTTCAAATCTAAAATAAATGTTTTCTTAATTTAAAGAATGTGCATTGGGAATATATTAGTTTGGCCTACCTACTGAGTTTTAATATTAATGCCTATAGTATTTCCTTGTTTTTAGTTTCTCTTACAGGTTCCAGCTCTAGTTCAGATCTCCTTAGGCGATGTTCAGTTTTCAGTATTGGCGAGTAACCCAAGGGGTTACGTAGAGTCTTATTCTTGGACAGGTTATTCATGTTTTTGTTGTACTTTCCTTTCCTGTTGTTTATTTATCTTTCTTTGTTCTATTTTATTTCTACTTATTAGTTATGTTTTATTGGGAGAAATCATTCTCATTATTCTCTGTTGATGCCATGGTACTCGTCGCCATCCCAAGAGGATCGGGAATGCCTCTCGGGCCTTGTCGCGGATCAAATCGGGTAACCAGTTCAGGGTCGACCCAAGTTGGTACGTGACATGTTACCTTTAAATCGGGTAACTCCCTTTGGTATGAACCAAAAGGTTTTACTGAAATGTATTCTGTCCAAAGTAAGTCTTCTAGGTTGAAGAGAGGGATGTTGGGAGCTTAGTGGAGTAGAGGTTTGATGAGCCAAGGGGCTTTAGAGGTACGAGTAATGGGTTATAGGTGGTGTCCTTTTATAAGGGGGAGGATGGTCTCTTTAGGAAAGTTTGAAAATATTATTTTATTATAAACTAAATTTCGATTTCAAAATGTCCCCAACTCATTTAATTCAAATATAAGGTGATGAGTGTTCTAAATCCTCTCATACAATGGGTTTTAGACAAGTTTAGGTCATAAATTTATCCTTATATTTTAGCATTAACCCTTAGTTGACTAATTTAACTTTTACCATATCTTCTTGTATATTCATACTATATGGTTAATATATTTAATATAAAAAGACAAGAAACCCAAAATGAATCATTAATGATATTTTTGACATATTATATGTATGTTTCCCAGATCATAGATTTTTAGGACTATTTTTTCATTTAATAAAATATTAATTTATTTAAAAACTCATTTTTGTCAATTTTTTATACTATTCATATCAGGACTTTTTAAAAAAACCATAAAAACTTGATAAATTCAAAAACTCTTAATTAATTCAATGATAAAAATTCATAATCATCCCTAAAATTATTGTATGGCATAAAAAGTTTCAAAATAAATTTATTTTAATATTTATAATCTCATTTATTTAAAACATTCATTAATGAGGTAATCATTACATCATCATTGTGTCATAAATAAAATTATTTATCTAATGTATAAAAATTATAAAAACAAATACCATGATTTAGGTAATATTTTTATATTTCTAATGACTATTTATAGTTGAAAATATAACTTATATAACCCCATATAAAAATTGTTTTACTAAAAGATATATATTTATGTTACATTTTCCTTAACTTTAAATTATTTTTTATAAAATGCCATTTTCACTTAAAAGTGGCTCCATGGGGTCCCAAAATCGACCAAAGGATGCCCATGGTCAGAACTGTATCATTAAATAGAATTAGGATACCTGTTAGGGTAATATAATATTATTATAATATTATTTTTTACCCTTATTTACCAGATGTACCCTTTTAACCATGGTAAATAAAATATTTTATGAAGTTACTATTCATAATGTCTAAAAATAAAAGTTACCTATTTTCATAATTTGGAACTCCTAATTCCAAATATGGAATCCATTTTTATAAATTCAAAACACAGAAGCTATAGAAATTAATTTAAAATTAATTCTCATTGTCAAAACCAAAAAACATGTTTTTAAGAAATAATAACTATCAAAAGATTGATATGTGTTTATGTATATGTAAAGAGTGAAATTACTTAAAATGACCAAAATAGTATTAAATGGTAAAAATATAATCTAATTTAACTTAAAAAATAATTAAAAATCTATTCTATTCATATTTATAAATTAGATTAAAAGGTAGTTTTCAATTAAAATGCAGTATTTTTCACTATTCATCAAAAAATGAAATTTTTCAGAAAAATGCCAAAATTTTACCCAAAGTAAATTTTGATGTATCTATTCTAAATAAGAAGTTTATTTTGTAAAATTGAACATATAAAAGTTAAAAAAACTATATTTAAAAGGGGTTTTCTATCAAAAGGCGGTAAATCAACCTTTTAAAGAAATTAGAGTTTTTCATGTTTAAAATCAAATTCATTCTTATTTTAATACTATAAAATTTATTAGATAAATGTAAATACATTTAACAAACATGTATAATAATATGTTAATTATTTATGTTCATTTCTTCCAATACAATTTCTAGGCGTCAACTACCATTTAAAATAATATTAGATTATTATTTTTCAGTATGACTCAACCTTGTGTGCAACATGAGATTTTGGAGAAACCCATTGTTGCGTGTCAGGTACGCCATGGAACATAGCATCCACTTTAAATTAAAATTAATATTTAATTCACAAATATTAATAAATTTGAAATTTTCATATTCTTTATTTACTTGGGATGTTACATCATTCCCCCCTTTTAGAAATTGCATCCTCACAATTTTAAAATTGGGATTGGAAACCTCATTAAATGTCCCACATTGGAAAAAGAGTCTATAAAACTATAACTTTAATATAAATAAAGATAAGTACAAAGGTCACCCGAGATAAAAAATACTAGGATTCCATAAAAGCATGGATATGGAAGAGAAACTAAGTGTCAAAATCTGATGGAGAGTAATAAAAAACATAATTAGGATAAAGTTAACCACCAAAAAACCACAAACTTATGATAGGTTAAATGGTCTTTGATTCCCCAGTAGGAAAAGTAAATAGACAAATTTTTTTTGTTTTAGGTTCCCTTTCATAAAGCTAAGGAATTATTTTATGAGATTGATAATAACATAAGGAAATATACTTACTTTTCAAGTAGAGTTTCATCCTTTAATAAATTTCTACCACAGACGCATCTTTTCTCCAAATGATGAGTATTAAAGATGACTTGGTCACACCTAAAGTGCTAGAATCAACTTCTATAGAATCACATAATCCAGAAAATATGAACTATATATTTCCCTTATCTTTAGTCATTAACCAAAACCAAAATGGTTAGTAAAATATCAGATGATCCCCAAAAAGGATAATTCTTTATAGAAAGAAATATTACTCTTAATCTTAAAAATTCAACTAACAATACCCAAAGTTTAACAAAGACCATTCAATACACAATTTTCCTTAAAATTATTCAAATTAATCCAAACTGAGGTTGAAACCCAAAACTCTGAAGGATTTGATCATGTAGTATTCCATAGTAAATCTTAACATTTGTCTCTAAATAACATCAACTACTCTTAATATCTCATACTGAAAAAAAATTTACTTAATCACATATTCTCAAAGTTAGGTTAATCATTTTTGTAACTAACCGAAACCGCTATAAGTCCATAATAAAAAAATAGATTCTTCCAATCTAAAATTTCAACCATTCCTCCACAAATTAGATCCCATAGTATTTTATTTTCCTTAAGCATATAGTGTTCCTAAAAGAGAGAATGTCTTCCAAAATAACCTTTATCACTTAATGACCAAATCATTTTCTTATACTAAGGATATCCATTTGATAAAACATAAGATCCCAAATCACTTATTCTGGATCTGTAAAATCATTTAACTAAAAAGAATTAGTCATTATAACTAGGGACTTCATGTAGTCCACTGGTAGGTGATAAATCCCAAACACACATTGGTTGTGGGTTCGATTCCCACAGCTATGTCCGACATGACAAGTTGTCACATGGTCTGTGTGTTTTCCTTTTTCAAAAACTATATAATTTTATAACATTCCCAAAAATGAGATGAATTCCTCAAAAATAACCATAACATATTTTAACCACAAATTTTATCTCATACCCCTCATTTTTATCCCAAATCATAATGACCTCAATATCTTAATTCATGAAGTCTTATATATATTGACATTTTTACCTCCATATGATAAAATAAAATTATTCCCAATGAAAGAAAATTGTACCTTGATCATGGTGTCCACCTGGTTTCATCGTCATCTTTTTCACGTAGATATATGGTCTATGCATTGCAACAATGATTTATAGATCCTTCAAAATAATCAGCTTCCTTTATCCAAATACACCTCGTACAACATGGGTCATATGGGTGTTCACAGAAAAATATTTTCTTAAAATAATCATGTATGAAATATAATTTCAAAAAATATGATAAAACATATATTTTATAAAATAGTCGGACCGAGTTTGAGTTTAAAGTTTCAATCAATGGTCCTTTTAAAATACCATAAGTATGTGATGAAAGACTATAATTTAAAAGCAAATATAAATAGGTTATGCAAGGGTCTCCTTCTTCAGCACCTTTTTCATAATCATAATATTCTTCAAAATCTTGTGATAAGGTAAAATATTTGAAAATGCCTTGATAGTATTTACCTTTCTTGAAAATATGAGAATATTGAGAAAATAGTATTTTATTAAATATAACTCATGATTCAAGATGGTATCGAGGTATATCGTAGGTGTTTGATATCTTAAAAAATTGCTTGCAAGTGAGTTATATGTTATAAAAATTTTCAAAATCGTCTGGATATTACTTTGCAATTATTATTGCAAGCAAGTCATCATAAAGATGTAGGAATGTATTTTGAGATCCTTCTCCTTCCATTTGTAACAAACTTTCCTTGATCTTAAAAAGTTATAAAATAAGTATTTAATTTAATGAGTAGACATAGAGACTAACCATGTGTCTAACAAAAACTCTTAATACCCAAAGTTATCTAAACTGACCTCTGATACCAACTATAAGGCCTCATCCTTAAACATTACATAATCATGAATTAAGTTAATAATTCACATTAAGAATATTTTCAGGTTTAGAGCTTTAGATAATTAGTTCATAACTCATGCATAACAACTTGAATATTACATGTTGACACTTCTACTCTGTATCTACTTTTTCATAAAATAAATACTGTTAGAAAAAGAAACATGTCTAGTTCCATGTTTTATATAGCATGGATTTTCCTTGATCCCATCCTTGACCATATTCATTTTTAAGTCCTGTGTAAAACTTTTCAAAAACTTGGGATGATCATAAAAATATCAGTAAGGGATATAAAATAAGGAAAGAGAGCATTAGTCCATTAATACATAAAAATCAAAGAAATCATACGTTTCAATCTTAAACATAATATCTTTAACATACCTCACAAAATCATAAGATTTATGAATAACACGTAGAAATCATAAATCATAATGGTAACTTGTGGAATCCATAACATACTTACATTGTAGATTTCACAGCTACATAAGGAGTTATATTTGCAATACCCATCACAGTATATTCCCTAAATCTATTAGGAGAAACATTACCGTTTACCTCTGTCACATTAACCAATGCATTGGAGAGCTATCTTGGGCTCACCCGCCCTAGGTTTATCATATAACCACCCATATACATAAAAAATTCCCAAGAACCATAACATATTCATAACACATAAAACAAGCTTAAAGAACAGATAACATTTCCACATTGCATTCACAATATATCAATTCAAGATATTGACCTAATTAGTTCATTTAAAACATTCAAAAAGAAGAGTTTTGAATCAAAGAGTCACATAACACTTTAAAACTTTTGAAAGGATTTTACACTTTAAAAAAATCATGTCCATATAACTAAATCCTTAAAATAATTTCTAAAACATGGAAATTAAAGAGAAGGATTTATAAAATTAATTCTTTAAAAAATTTAAAATTATGTTTTAGTTAAATAATCCTTTACCACTTTGGAAAATATGGAATAAAAATCATTAAATAATAACATAAAATAAAACTATAAATATCATGATAATATATAAATTCATGATATAAATTTTCAAAAGGGTTGTACATACATCTTATATGATAATAAAGGTGAACAATATCAAGATATGCATCAATGGAAGGAGATTGAGACGTAGTCCCTTAGAAAGATTGTATCATGAGATTAAATATAAATCAACAACATAATTATGTGTGGAAAATATAAATAAACCCAATATAAGTAGATATTAAGTGTAAAACCATCATATTTAATTCACACATATTCATAGCATGAAAAAATCAATAAGTAGAAGATTAACCCAAAGAATCGAAATTGGGTTAAGAAGTTCCCTTACAAAAATTCGGCAGCCTAACGACATCACAAAGAAATTCATAAAATGAGTTGATGAGAGATAAAAAGGGTCTCTCATAACATGTAAATAAAATTTTCCTCAATAAGGATATATAAAAACATATCTCGACATTTTAAATTTGAAATTTAAATACATAACATAAAATAAGTCTTTAATAAAAATAGGATGGTGAAAGGTTCCCTTACAAAGATCATATCATTAAATTAATGATAAACCAATGAAACATTTATTTGTTAAAAACATAAATACACCAAATATAAGTAGATATTAAGTGTAAAATAATCAGACGTCATTCACATATATTTATAGGCTGACATAATCAAAAAGTAAAAGTTTAACCCAAAAAATTGAAATTGGGTTACAGAGTTCTCTTATCTCGTGTCTGACTTGACTCGTTCATTATTTAATTTCCTAAATAATAAACGTAAGTTAATTTTTACTTGATTGAGAACCTTTTTCAAGTTTATTATTCCTTTTATATCACTTATTACCTTGTAGTAACAATTATTTAATTATTTGAGTTCATATCGGACATTTTGTCGATGTTCGGAACTTGAGTCAAAAATGAAATTGTTATAATTACAAATTTTCCATGTGGTAAAAAGTACATTATATCTAGAATATTATTAATATATATATATATATATATATATATATATATTATATCATATATATCCATAAAACTTAGAGATAAGAAATGAAATGCACCGTTCATGGAGATGATAAGTCGTAAGTATGCATGAACGCAACTTTCATTTCTTTTCTTCATTTTTAAAGGAATGAAAACCAAATGATACATAGGTATATTATAATTACATTATAATATCATATTTTATATATGTTACATAAGTTCATTAACACCATCCTTTATATGCTCCAGGTATGGTATGAATGATTCATATCACTTTGAGGGGGTGGTAGTCCGCACTTCCTCAAATGAAATTATCATATTTACGCGTTATGAAAAGGATAAAGGTATGATTTAAATGAAAAATACTGAAGAATAGAGACAATATAAATATATTATATAGCATATATAAATATAGTTCCATCATAATGTACACTATGAGAGGTGATAGTAGATAATTGAACAATCATCGTTTCGTGAGGTAGTAGTTCGCCGTCCACAGAAGCAGTATGTTTGTATCCCTTAGATGGAAGTGTATAGAAGTGTAGTTAAAATCATTATCATAAAAAAATCTAGTATATTGATGGTATTGGTTTTTCTGTAAACAAATAATAAGAATATCATAGGGAGTGGAGAAGATAAATAAAAGAAAATAACTTGAGAGAAGACGTTACCTTTTAATCGGGTAATCTCTTTGGTTTAAACAAAACATATTTATTGAAATACCTTATTCCAAAATTAAGGATTATAGGTGGAAGAGAGGGATTTTGGGAGATTATTGGAAAAGAGTTTGAACAATCCAAGGGGATTGAGATGAGTGAGTAATGGGTTAGAGGTGATAGCCTTTTATAAGGGGGATGAGGTTATAAACTAAATTTCAATTTCAGAAGGTCCAAAACAAATTTAATTCAATAATAAGGTGAGTATTGTTTTAAATCCTCTCATCCAATGGATTTTAGAAATTTTTAGGGAATAAATTTTACCTTATCTTTTAGTTTTAACCCTTAGTTAACAAATTTCACTTTTACCATGTCTTCTTGTATATTCATACTATATGGTTAATATATTTACAATAAAATTTCAAGAGACTATAAATGTATCATTAAAGAAATTATTAACAATATATATTTATTTTTCTCGAAAATTATATTTTTAGGACCATTTTATCATTTAATAAAATATTAATTGATTTAAAAACTCATTTATGTAAATTTTTATACTATTCATATCATGACTTTTTAAAAATCCATAAAAACTTGATTAATTCAAAAAAATACATTAATTCAAATATAAAAAGTCATAATCATTCATAAAATTAGTGGATGGTATAAAAAGTTTTAAAATAAATTTATTCTAATATTTATAATCACATTTATTTAAAACATTCATTAACGAGGTAATCATTACATCATCATTGTGTCATAAATAAATTTATTTATGTAATGTCTAAAAAGTATAAATAAAATACCATGATATAGGAAATATTTTTATATTTATAATTAATATTTATAGTTAAAAATATAACTTATATAACCCCATATAAAAAAATGTTTACTAAAAGATATTTATTTATGTTACATTTTCCTTAACTTTAAATTAATTTTTGTAAAATATCTTTTTCACTTACAAGTGCCTAAATGGGGTGGCAAAACCAACCCAGGGATTCCCAGGGTCGTAAATGTATCATATAATAGTATTAGTACATGTGATAGGTTAATTTAATATTATTATAATATTATTTTTTACCCTTATTTACGAGATTTACCCTTTAACCATGGTAAATAAAATATTTACTAAAGTTACGATTCATAATGTCTAAAAATAAATGTTGTCTATTTACACAATTTTGACATCATGATTCCAAATACAGAATCCATTTTTCCAAATTCAAAACACATAATTTTCAGAAATTAATTTAAAATTAATTCCCATTGTCAAAACTAAAAAGAGTGTTTTTATGAAATTTTAATTGTATTGACATGTGTTTATTTCTTTGTAAAAAGTAAAATTAAATCCAATGACCAAAATTGGGTTAAATGGAAAAATATAATCTAATTACACTTTAAAACCAATTAAAAAAACATTCTGATGGTTTTGAATTAAAATGCAGGATTTTTCACTATTCATCAAAAAATGAACTTTATCCGAAAAATACCAAACAATTACCCAAAGTAAATTTTGATGTCCATATTCAAAATAATAAGTTTATTTTTTCAGATGGAACATATAAAATTGGAAAAAAATAGATTTAAAAAGGGTTATCCATCAAAAGGTAGTAATACAACCTTTTAAAGAAATTAGAGTTTTTCATGCTTAAAATCAAATCCATTCTTATTTTAAGCCTCTAAATATTATTGGATAAATTTAAAGACATTTTAAAAATATTTATAATCATATTGTAGTTATTTTTGTTCATTCCTACCAATAAAATGGCTTGGCGCCAACTACTATTTAAAATAATATTATATTATTATTTTTCGGTATGACCCGGACTTGTGTGCAACATAAGATTTCGAATAAACTCATTGTTGTGTGTCAGGTACGCTATTGAATATAGCATACTATTTAAATTAAAATTAATATATAATTCACAAATATTAATAAATATGAAAATGTCATATTGTTTATTTACCTGGGATGTTACATATGCAGCCAACATGAAAAAATTATAAAGTGAAATTTCCTTTTATATAGTTTATTTTATATTATTAAAACATTTTAATAATACTTGAATAACCCATTATTATTTCTTGTATAACATTTCATATATGATATATTGATTGATCAAACTTATATTTCCTGAACTTTCTAGAGTTTTGTTAACTCATGTCAACTATATAGAATTCCTACCGCATCACTAGGTGAACCACCAACAAAACCTTCCCACTAAACTATAAAGTGAGTAAAATCTACGATGTAATTCAATTTGACTAATGTAGAGACTTAGGAATCATATTATTAATTTTTAAATCCTTAATTTATTTAAATTCTTTAACTCCGCAACATCTAATTTTACAATGTTAATAACTTCTATTGTCAGTGTAAAGACCCGGAAATTTCAAGGGAAATTTTTTCTTAATTTATTTGGAATTTTTTGAGTCTGTGGCTTCTAACGGCACCTAATTCTGAGGCCCGGTGTGCCCGGAATCATTTTCCGAAATCTATCTCGGGTATGTTCAGTGAACGAGCGAGCGGGTTTTTCTAACTTTTGATCCGGTGCTCAGAATTGAAATCTGAGGGCACCAATGAAACTGCAGCGCCGGTAATTACTTAGGAAAAACTTTTCCAGAGGTGCATTTGCTCGAGAAGAGTTGTTAAAAATATGAAGAATAAAAATATAGTGGTTTCACAATTATATTTTTATTACAACGCTAGTGGTTTAAGTTTTAGGGAAAAGGAAGTTGTGAGGAAGTTGGGGTGGGGCCCACAGGCGCCCCCACCTCCTTAAATTTCCTAACACCCCTTTAAACACCCCTCTTTATGTTGGCAACCCCCCCCCATAAATGTGTAACTCACCTTTCCCTCTTCTATTTTATTGAATGCCAACACACCTATTCAATTAATTGAATCATGTTAATTAATTGAATGAGGCTTTTTGAATATTAAAAATAATGTTGGCATGTGTGTGTGAATAAAATAAGAAAAAGTTTTATTTTATTATGGGTTGATTCGCTGTGTGGAGTTGAGAGGAGAGAACTCTTGTGGTCTTGAAGATCTTCTTCTTCCTCATTGAAGAACGCGAAGAACGCCGGAGCACCAAGGAGTGATCGACGTGTCGTCCTTCTCCTCTCTGCAGCCGGTGTGAGACGTCATCCACCTTGGATGTATGCTGACATCATCAACCCCGACATCGTTTTTGAGGTAGGAAATTCTTTTACGTTCAAGATTTATTTGCGATCTTCATTGTTGTTTGTTAAGCTGCCTGTTATCGAATTAACGGGAGGAGGCCAGACCGCACGAACACGGTCGAACCTCCCCCCTTGTTGTTGGTTTACCTTCGTGGCTTGGAACGGAAGAAAAGCAGTGGCCTTGCACCATGCGGGAATGCCAGAACTGCGGCTGGAGCGGGCCGCGGCGGAGAAATGCGGCGCTGTCACACTGTACCGGAGAGGCCGAAGAAGGCCGCGGCCAGGAGCGGGCCGCGGTGGGGGAGCAGAGCGCCATCACGCCGCGTCGGAGCACTAGGAGGCCGTAGCCACGGTGGGCCGCGGCGGAGGGGCGTGGCGCCATCACGTCGTGCTGGACTGACAGAGGCCACGGCGGTGCAGTGAGGGGCGGCCGGATCCGCCGGCCGCCGGCGCTTTCGAAGGGTGGGACCGCGGGGTCCCGCAGCGACACATCGGCCGGCCAACCGGGCTGGCGGTTTTCTTCTCGGATGACCGGGGGTTGTAACCCCCGGCCGGTTACACAGGCGGGCCCCTCCACTTGGAGGGCCGCCGTTTCGAGAGCAGGGGGCAGCACCCCCTCCCCCCCCCCTTCCACGTGCGCTCTGCATGCGGGAGCCACACCGCATAGACTGCCCAGCCGAGCTGGGCCGCTCACGCTGGGCCAGGGCGCCCAACCGCTGGGTCGGGCTGCCCACTGGGCCGGGCCGCACCCAAGAGGTTCGGACCCGGACACAGGGGGTCTTGGGCCGGGTCGGTCCGAACCCAAAACCCCCTAAAATCGGACAGCTTCGTTCAAAGGTCCATACCATGGGCTAAGGACCTCTGATTGATGCATCTCCAGTTGTGATACGATCCTTGGATCGAGATGGTCATTTTGGTATATTACACTCAAGGTTTCGGAAAACTTTGGGTATAGCCGGGTTGGTTTGAACACGAAACCAACCGGGCCCTCAGAGCGGAAATGCTTATAACTTGAGCTCCAGACGTCTGATTGACGTTCCATCTATTTTTTTGGATTCCTATTAGTGAGACAGTTATTTTGGCTTACTCTGCTTGAGGTTTGGACGTAGTTGGAGTATGGTCGGGTTGGTTTGACTTAAAAACCAACCGGGCCCCTAGGACGAAAAAGCCAATAACTCTCAGACCGGGAGTCCGATTGACGCATCGTCTGTCGCGTTGAGTTCCTAGTGATGGGACGGAACTTTGGGATACATAAACTACGGACTTCATGTCAGTTGATGTATCGACCCCCTTGGCTCGTGGATCGGACCCTCCCGGAATCGATCATGTTGTGTGCGGGAACCCTAGAGCTGGCTTCGACGAGGATGACTACCGTACTGGGATCCCCCGTGGGTTCGATGAGGATGACTATCGTACTGGGATCCTACGTGGGTTCGATGAGGATGACTACTGTACTGGGATCCTCCATGGGTTCAATGAGGAGGACTATCGTACTGGGATCCTCCGTGGGTTCGACGAGGACGACTACCATACTGGGATCCTCTGTGGGTTCGACGAGGACGACTACCGTACTGGGATCCTCCGTGGGTTCGATGGGGATGACTACCGTACTGGGATCCTCTGCGGGTTCGACGGGGATGACTACCATACTGGGATCCTCCGTGGGTTCGATGAGGACGACTACTGTACTGGTATCCTCCGTGGGTTTGACTACCGTGCTGGGATCCTCCGTGGGTTCGACGACGATGCCTACTATACTTGGATCCTCCGTGGGTTTGGCAGTGACTACTTCTAAACTTGGATCCTACATGGGTTCGGCATAGGAGATGATTCAGAGGCTACATCTAATCATCTCCACCCCTCTTCATAAATATATACCTGTGTGAGCTGAGTCTTAACTTTCAATCATTATCCTCGATATGATTGTTGTGATTTCCTGTGTGGATTGGGTTGTGAATTCCTATATGGAATGGGTTATGTTCTCCTGTGTGAGATGTGTCTTGACCTTCAATCATTATCTTCGATGTGATTGATTTGATACCCTGTGTGGATGGGATTATGCTTTCCTGTGTGGATTGGGTAGTACTTTTCTATGTGGATTAAGTTTTACTTTCCTGAGTGGACTGGACTGTACTTGAGCTCGTGAGTTGGAGCTGATCTGGATTTGATGACTTAGGTATATGTATGGGAATATACCTAAGTAGTGTCGGATGATACTTCGTGATTGTATCTTTTCTTTGTGGTTTATCCTTTGTGGATTCAAGGAGACCTTTGGGGGTCTCGGGGTCCCTACTGAGTATCGTATACTCACCCCTGCATGGGCTTCCCCCGCACTTAGTTGTGTTGGTTGTAGACGACGGACATCACTGATCGTGGTTGAGGCTTGTAGAGCTGGACTGTACCCGGAGGAGGATCTCACGACGAACCGGTGCCCGGTGGTGGATTTCACATCGAGTCAGTGCCCGGAGGTGGATTTCATGACAAGTCGGTACCCAGAGGAGACAGACGGACGTGGAGTGCTGAGGAGGGGATCTGTACCTACCCTTCAGGTAGGAAGCCGGAAGATGATCCAGGAGCAGCTTTTCACCTTTCAGTTGTTGTCCTTGAGTTGTACTTTACTTTCAGGAGTAGCTGTACCTTTCTTTTGGGCTTGTATTTCTATCCCCTTGTACCTTCAGCTCGTTTGTTTTACAGTTTACTTAGTGTTCACTTCAGTTTACGTACTCTGTGGTGTTTTTTTTCTTTTATAAAGGAAATTCCTTCCCTTTTATCAAGATTTACGCCTTTGGTGCTAGTCTCTAGCCCCTGGCCTATGGAAGGGAGGCTTGGGGTAGTCACGACACGGGCCCCGAGGATGGGTCGTGACAAATTGGTATCAGAGGAGTTCGGTTCTACCTCAGAACTCAGGTCTCTGATCTTTCTTCTATGTGAAGAAATAGTGTTAAGGGTTTTGAGTGTGGTTATCAGTCCAGGGAGTCCAGTTTTTGTGCAGCGGCTGACGTATCCATACACCAGGACCCTGACTTCTGATTTCCGACTCAGTGCATGAAAACATTGATTGCATGTGGGTTTCAAAGTTTCCTTTGTGATTAATTTGTGTCAGCTCACCAGGTATAAATCTTTGACCATGACACACCATTTCAGGATGTCTCCACGCAGGCAGTCAGTTGGAGTTCCGAGAGAGTACTCGATGATGGCCCACCGAGCCACGAGACTCCGGTGCATGGCCCTCTTTCTATGTTGGCACCTTCGGGTGGTGTACCAGAAACACCACCACCTGTTAGGCACCAGATGCCACCAGTTGTACTAGTGGACGGTGCACACTGATAGAGCGCGTTTCACGAGTTCCAGCAGCAGAGGCCTCTGAGGTTACGAGGCGAGGCAGATTTTCAGGCAGTAGTGGACTGGATGGAGGCTATTGCTAGAGTTCTACGCTTAGTTTAGACACTTGTAGAGCGGATGGTGGACTTAGCTACTTGTGTTTCCCAGTGAGTGACCATGAGGTTGGTCTGTATAGTAAATAGGCTTTGGTACGTGGACTGATGCCTGAGATAGTAACTTTGGGTAGTGTGTCGGCTACATCACAACCTGTTGGTCAGCAGACACTACCGGTGGTACCGGTAGAGAACACTTATAGGCTTAGTTCCTTAAATGTTTCATCACCAGATATACCTCAAGTTCCGAGGCAAACCCGACTCATAGGCAGCTGAGGACTGGCTTGAGTAGGTGGTTGAGAGTCTTCTAGAGCTTATACAACTTCGGCAGGACGACATTTCGGTAGCTGATAATTCATCGGGGCATACCAAACCTTTCCTGGTACTCGATGACTAAGATGCGATCAGTGCTTCAGGTCTCGGACTTCTGAGTGAGGTGTGTCTAAAGGAAATTTGAGCCATCACTTCTTTCTATATGCATTCTTACTTATACTAGGGTGCTAGAGAGAACCATTGTGGTTGATAATTCATTGGTTGAGTGGATGCAGCCAGTTAAGGATAGCAGTGGGAAATCATGGAACTGGCGCTGGTCATGGAGACTTGGGCGTGTAAAATATTTGAAGTAAAGTAAGTGAAAAGCATATATGAATCTCCAAGGCAGAATATGTTTAAGTAGAGCTAGGAGAGCATCATGGGGTGGTGAACATTTTGACATGTTGCAACCACCCGCCTTTATAATCCCTGCTAGACTCAGGGAGCTGGAGGGAAAGGGAAAGAGTAGATGCATGTGGTCAAGGAGTGCGACCGAAAGGCCCTAAGGATGATTCGAAGTATGGACTGTGTCTTCTACTAGATTCCATAACAAGAGACATCGATACGAATCATCCCTTACTTCCATGAATCTTATCCCAAACCTAGAGTTTCTGGTTAAGCCGTTGACTTGACCCTCCCTTCTGGAGATACCTTTGGGAGGAGACTCGATAATCACACTTACGCCGATGGTGTGATCTGACCCTTGAGGTGAGAGTTTTGGTTGGAACCTATTGGTGGCAGCGTCGAGGCCTTACGACGTTAGTTTGAGTATAGACTGGGCAATCACAGTTCATACACAAATTGACGGTATTAGGAAAATGTCAGGATGGGATTTCCTTGGTCGGAGAAAAGGAAACCCCAGGCAACACAGGATAAAATCATGCATATGAGGGTGTATCCGATCACTCTTGGGTCGGCGAACCTTACCCTCTTGGCTGTAGAAATTTTGAGTTTTAGTTCTAATTAGGAAATGGAGGCCTCTAGAGTTCGAGGATGGCAACCACGTTCTTATACGGGTCTCACCTCGACGAGGTTTACGGATATGTAGCCGAGATGTCGAGTTATCTCTGAGGTCCAATGGACCTTTTTAGGTCCTCAGCAGGGTAGGTGAGGTGGTTTACCGCTTGACCTTTCCACCTCAGTTGCATCAGGTTCACGATGTCATCCATGTATCTCAGCTAAGAAAATACGTGCATAACCCTTCACACATCATCGACCATAGGGAGTTGGATGTCGATGATGGGGCGATATTCACAGAGGTTCTAGTAGAGAACGAGGATCGGCAAGAGAGGGTTCTACGTGGATGGATGATTCCTCAGGTGCGCTTTCACTGGCAGCACAGGAACCTCCAGGAGAGCACATAGGAGCGGAAGGCTCAGTTGCGTGCTCAGTACCACTTTTGTATCCCTAGTTTGCGTATATCTTTATGGGGATGTAAATCCCTAAGGTGGTAGTGATGTGAAGACCCAGAAATTTCATGTAAATTTTTTTCTTAATTTCTTTGGAATTTTGTGACTCTGTGGCTTCTGACGGCACCTGATTCTGAGGCCCGGTATGCCCGGAATCATTTTCCGAAGTCTAGCTTAGGTACGTTCAGTGAACGAATGAGTGGGGTTTTCTAAATTTTTATCTGGTGCTTGGAATTGAAATCCTAGGGCACCGATGAAACCGCAACGCCAGTAATTTCTTAGGAACACCTTTTCCAAAGGTGCGTTTTCTTGGGAGGAGTTATTAAAAATGTGAAGAATAAAAATATAGTTGTTTTACAATTATATTTTTATTACACTGCTAGTGGTTTAAGTGTTAGGGAAAAGGAAGTTGTGAGGAAGTTGGGGTGGGTCCCACATGAGCCCCCACCTCCTTAAATTTCCTAACACCCCTTTAACACCCCTCTTTATGTTGGAAACCCCCCCATAAATGTGTAACTCACCTTTCCCTCTTCTCTTTTATTGAATGCCAACACACCTATTCAATTAATTGAATCTAGTTAATTAATTTAATGAGGATTTTTTAATATTAAAATTAATGTTGTCATGTGTGTGTGTGAATAAAATAAGAAAAAGTCTTATTTTATTGTGGGTTGATTCGCTGTGTGGAGTTGAGAGGAGGGAACTCTTGTGGTCTTGAAGATCTTCTTCTTCCTCGTTGAAGAACGCGAAGAACGCCAGAGCACCAAGGAGTGATTGACGTACCGTCCTTCTCCTCTCCGCAGACGGTGTGAGACGTCATCCACCTTGGACGTACACTGACGTCGTCAACCCTGACATCGTCTTTGACATCGTTGTTGAGGTAGGAAATTGTTTTACATTCAAGATTTATTTGCGATCTTCGTTGTTGTTTGTTAAGCCGCCTGTTATCGAATTAACGGGAGGAGGTCGGACCGCACAAACACGGCCGCACCTCCTCCCCCCCTTGTTGTTGGATTACCTTCGTGGCTGGGAATGGAAGAAACACGGTGTCCTTGCACCGCGTGGGAACGACAGAACCGCAACCGGAGTGGGCCACAGCGGAGAAATGCGGCGTCGTCGCGCCGTACCGGAGAGGCCGGAGAAGGCCGCGACCAAGAGCGGGCCACGGCGGGGGAGCATGGCGCCATCGCGCCGCGCCGGAGCACCAGGAGGCCGCAACCAGGGCGGGCAACGGCGGTGCAGTGAGGGGCGGCCAGATCCGCCGGCAGCCGGTGCTTCGGAAGGGCGGGATCGCGGGGTCCCGCGGCGGCACACCGGCCGACCAACAAGGCCGGCCGTTTTCTTCTTGGAAGACCAGGGGTCGTAACTCCCGGAAGGTCACACAGGCGGGCCCCTCCATGTGGAGGGCCGCCATTTAGAGACCAAAAGGCACCCCCCCCTTCCGCATGCGCTCCACACGCGGGCGCCGTACCGCGCAGACCGCCCAGCAGAGACGGGCAACTCGCGCTGGGCTAGGGCGCCCAGCCGCTGGGCCGGGCCGCACCCAAGTGGCCCAGACCCGGGTCGGGTCGACCCGGTTCGGGCCGACCCAGGGGGTCTTGGGTTGGGTCGGTCCGGGCCCAAAACCCCCTAAATTCGGACATCTTCGTTCAAAGGCCCATAACTTGGGCTGATGACCTCTGATTGATGCACCGTCAGTTACGATGCGATCCTTGGATCGAGGCGGTCATTTTGGCATATTACAATGAAGGTTTAGAAGGACTTTGTGTATGGATGGGTTGGTTCGAACACGAAACCAACCGGGCCCTCAGAGCGGAAAATCTTATAACTTGAGCTCCGGACGTCCGATTGACGTGCCGTTGATTTTTTTGGATTCCTCTTAGTGAGAAGGTTCTTTTGGATTACTCCGCATGAGGTTTGGATGCAGTTCGAGTATGGTCGGGTTGGTTTTTACTTAAAAACCAACCGAGCCCCTAGGACGAAAAGGCCAATAACTCTCAGACCGTGCCTCTGATTGACGCGTCGTCTGTCGCATTGAGTTCCTAGTGACGGGATGGAACTTTGGGATACAAATACTCCGTACTTCATGTCAGTTGATGTATTGACCCCCTTGGCTCGTGGAGCAGACCCTCCTAGAATCGAGCATGTTGTGTGCGGGAACCCTAGAGCTGGCTTCGACGAGGATGACTACCGTACTGGGATCCTCCGTGGGTTCGACGAGGACGACTACCATACTGGGATCCTCCGTGGGTTTGATGAGGACGACTACCGTACTGGGATCCTCCGTGGGTTTGATGAGGAAGACTACCATACTGGGATCCTCCATGGGTTTGACGAGGACGACTACCGTACTGAGATCCTCCGTGGGTTCGACGAGGACGACTACCGTATTGGGATCCTCCGTGGGTTCGACGAGGAGGACTACCGTACTGGGATCCTCCATGGGTTCGACGAGGACGACTACTGTACTAGGATCCTCTGTGGGTTCGACTACCATGCTGGGATCCTTTGTGGGTTCGACCATGATGACTACTATACTTGGATCCTCTGTGGGTTCGGCAGCGACGACTGCTAAACTTGGATCATACGTGGGTTCGGGAGAGGAGATGATTCAGAGGCTACATCTAATAATCTCCACCCCTCTTCGTAAATAGATACCTGTGTGAGCTGAGTCTTAACTTACAATCATTATCCTCAATATGATTATTGTGATTTCCTGTGTGGATTGGGTTGTGAATTCCTATGTGGAATGGGTTATGTTCTCCTGTGTGAGATGAGTCTTCACTTTCAATCATTATCTTCGATGTGATTGATTTTGTATCTTGTGTGGATGGGATTATGCTTTCCTGTGTGGATTGGGTTGTACTTTCCTATGTGGATTAAGTTTTAATTTCCTGAGTGGACTGGACTGTACTTGATCTCATGAGTTGGAGCTAAACTGGATTTGTTGACTTAGGTATATGTATGGGCATATACCTATGTAGTGTCAAATGATACTTCGTGATTGTATCTTTTCTTTGTGGTTTATCCTTTGTGGATTTAGGGAGACCTTCGGGGGTCTCGGGGTCCCTACTGAGTATTGTATACTCACCCCTGCATGGGCTTCGCCCGCACTACGTTGTGTTGGTTGCAGATGACGGACATCACTGATCGTGGTTGAGGCTTGTAGAGCTGGACGGTACCCGGAGGAGGATCTCACGACGATTCGGTTCCCGGAGGTGGATATCACGTCGAGTCGGTGCTCGGAGGTGGATTTCACGATGATTCGGTACCCGGAGGAGACGGACGGACGTGGAGTGCTGAGGAGGAGATCTGTACCTACCCTTCATGTAGGAAGCCGGAGGACGATCCAGGAGCGGCTTGTCACCTTTCAGTTTTTTTCCTTGAGTTGTACTTTACTTTCAGTTGTAGTTGTACCTTTCTTTTGGGCTTGTATTTCTGTCCCCTTGTACCTTCATCTCATTTGTTTTACATTTTACTTAGTGTTCACTTCATTTTGCGTACTCTGTGGTGTTTGTTTTCATTTATAGAGGCAATGCCTTCCCTTTTGTTGGGATTTATGCCTTTGGTGCTAGTCTCCAGCCCCTGGCCTATGGAGGGTGGGCTTGGGGTAGTCACGTCACGGGCCCTGAGGACGGGTCATGACAGTCAGTATAATGCATTTTTAAGTACATTATCATCATTCATGAAACTCATTCCGTCAAAATTTTCCCCTGAAATAAAATGTTAAATAATGAGACTCTTTAAATTATATCATTTAATATATATCCTAAACATTTTAGGATGTCAAGTGTAATCCAATTAGTTATGGTAACTAATGTAACTTTTACATTTTTCCTTTACCATTATATCTTAAACCTTTTAGGATATCAAGTGAAATTTACTTTGAAATTTTACTACCATAATATTTTATTTATTATATTTGAACTTCTAAAATCTAAACATACCCCCACTAGCCTCTTAAAAAATATATCATTTTCAAGATATTATACTAAGATACACAAACTCTTTTATATTTAGAAAATATATCTTACACAAAATTATTTTTGTATAGAAAATAAATCTTTTTTAATTTTAGTAGGAAGTTTTAACAAATAAAATTTTGTTTCTATATTTAATATGGTATTCTATGTTTTTGAGATTTTACTAAAAATAATAATTTACAAAATATACCATTATTTTTTGTGGAATCATATTCTCTTGTATTATTGGACATACACTTTACCTAAAATAAAACTCCTTTTATCCTTGTATCATTTTCAATCATGTTTTAGAATTTGGATGAATCATAAACAATGTGTATAAAAATATCCATCCCATAAAAAGACAATGAAAATTAGGAAAGAATAAACATTTTTTTACAAAAATTATCTAATATTTAAGTACTTAATTCATTTAATTCCTCAATCTAGAAACTCTTTGCTCTATTACTTTAAATCAAACTCAAAGATACCATCTTCAATTATTTCTTAATTTTTGAATTTTTATATATTTAAAAAACTCTTTATACATTTAGTTAGTATCATATACCCTTCATAATAAAGAATTTAACTCTAAACCATTAATACCGACTGTGGAATATCCATGTGGTTTATTTCAATCCTTCACGTATTCCTGACAATTTATTTTACATAGGATGGTTTTTTATACAATTAATGCACTACATCTCCTTTACAATCTTTATTTTATAGTTTGTTTTGGAATCTCCATAAGCCCTTTTATTCTCTATCTAAAAAAACATTTATATTTATCCTTTTTATTATTATTATGACACTTGATCTTGGACATCCTACATCATACTTAGTTATCCTCAATATATTGAGAAGATCAAGTAAAGTTTTATTGAACTCATTCATATTTCAATTTACAATAAATTTTCAGATGATTTTAATAAATGAATATATAATGAGTTATGTGTCAAGATTGATTCTAAGAGGTAAACCTAGTCTCCCCACATCACTAATGTACCAAATCATGTTGAGAACATTATTTGATATTGGGGTTCTTTATTTCATTTTACATCAAAATAGTTCCATTGATACCTCATGCATCTCATTACTAGATTTCTCCTGGTAGATCCATTTCAATTTTTGTGTCATATTATAAGAATAAATGGTCTCAAGTTTCTTTTTCAACTTATAATCCATGGTCAATAGGATTTTAGTAGACAATTCTAGTAAATCCATTATATGCTTATCATAGGCATCTATTTTTGTTTGTTGAACGAATTCATCAGTCCATTACGTAGGAAGGGTTTTTTTAAAGATATAATTTTTTTATTTCTGGAGAGATATTATTTAGTTCTTATTCCAATTAAGGAAGTTATAATCATTTAGTTTCTCTTTATCCAATATTGATCTCTAGGATAATTTTGAATATGATGATGTCATTATATAAAGAATAATTTTTTATCAAATGAGTGTTATATTTTAAATTCATTTAATAAGGAATTTTAATAAATGTGCTCCCACTAAAAATAGCAACCTCGTGAATCATATTCATTTAGTGATACAATATTTATATTTAATGATTACTTACACCAAATATCATGTAAATAAGAAGTGACTATATATGATAGACAATAATTGTCAATCATATAATATATGATTCTTGGATAGTTGAGTGGATAAATCCTTATCCAACTCTATTATATGGATTCACTCAAAATTATTCCTCTAATATCATATTGGTTAGGGTTTCCTAGCTAATTGTAACCTAAATAAAATTCTAAGAACAAGGAACATAACAATTAGGGTCACCTCAATACTTGCTTTCCTTATACAAGATAATTCATGGGCACCTAATTATTTGGGGCACCCATACTGAATGATTGAGTTCTTGACAAGTTTCAATTTGGAATTAATATTATACATAGTATTTAAGGGGTTTTATTTTAAATTATCATAAATTTAATAAAAATATCATGTATATTAAATTCATAAATATTGTATCCCAAACAATATTTATTATCACATTTTTTATTCGTTTTTGTATGCATTATTCTAATGATTTTTTTTAGAATCCCTATTCTATCCATGAAATTAATATGTTTAAACCATATTAATGTTTAACTATGTACACAACCCATGGCTTTTGTTACTCACCCAAAAATAGAAGTTAAACATATCCACATATATCCAAATGAATCGCATGTATATGGTGCATGAAATTTTCATATCACTACTAGAATTTTTAGTTTCGGCTCCTATGGTAGCGGGCGACTGCCATTGGCGGTCGCTACTGATACTATTAGCAACCGCCAAAAGCGGTCGCTAAAACCGAAATGAAATGGCGGGATTTTTCCCACCCCCCGCACTATCTTCTTCGATTACTCACTACAACAGCGGTCGCCCCTCCCGCCGCCGCACCGCCACAACAGGTCCCTCCGTCGCCGCCACCCCGTCGACTCCCGTCGCCCCTACCAATGCTACCGGAAAACCATGCTCGGGGTCCCGCAACCACAGGTCACCCCCGTCGCTGCCACCCCGTCGCCTCCCACACCTCCGGCCACCGTGGTTCCTCCATGGCCGTCGACCCAAGCTTGGGGTAACCTCCAACATGCCGCGCGTGCGCCCTAGTACAATCGGCACCAAATTTTCGTCGATTTTCGAAGAGAGTATTAGCGACCGCCATTGGCGGTCGCTATTGATTAATAGCGACGGCGCAACTGCGACTGCCAAAAGCGGTCGCTAATGCCCACATTTCTAGTAGTGTATAAAGGTTTATAATTATATAAAATTTTAACCACCATATGAGTAAGCCTAGAGTCATATATATCCAACCCCCAACTTTCTCTAATAAGGAAAAAGCCTCCAAACTGGTGGGAATTCAAGCCCAAAGTCCATCTTCCCAGGGATAATATACTTAAGAGAGAATCTATTTCATCACAACTATAATACCTAATATGTATAAACTATATTCGATAATAAAATTCAAGTAATAACTTTAACTAGAAACTAGGGTCAAGGAAGATGAAAATAAAATCATATGTTGTTGAACCTAGAATATAATACATTACTTGATGATTTATAAGAATCAATTTATCACATAAATCAAATCATATATAATATTCATATTCTATAAAGATATTATAAAAATGAATATTAAAATGAAATTGTATAAATTAATAGACACTATATATCCCCCTAATATAAAATCCTTCATATTAATATTTATATAGAATTGTTTTTAGATAAATGTTTTTATACAAAATATAAACAATTTATATTTCAAATTATATTATGTAAACATTTTTACATAATACAAATATCATATATTAATATTTTTTAATCCTTTGAAAATATAATTTATCCAACCTATTTTGATAAGGTTTAAATAATTTCCAAATAAATCCCTTTTAATTTGAGAAATTAAAATTAAACACTATGAAAATTTTATAATTATTAAAATATAAAAACTTTATATTTTTTATTTTTTTTATAATTTATAAACCATTTTATATATTATACATATAATTTTTATATAAACATTTTATAATAAAATTATAAGTAATACCATCTTATTTTCAAATGTATTTTTAATATTTAAACTTATTATTAAGAAATATTTATTAATAAATGTTTCATAAAAAATTATTAAGTAATTATAAACTCATTATAATTAATTTATTTATATAAATTTTATAAATTAATAAATATCCCAAAATAACTTTTATTATAATTTATAAATAATTTATAAATTATATAATTCAATTCATAATTGAAAATAAATGAAAAATAATTTTTCTCAATGAATAGCATTTAATCATATAAGGTTAGTCCAAAATATGATAGATGGAAAATTTTTCTAAAAAAAGAAGTTTTATCAGTTGTATTTTATGATTTATAGTTTTATCATAACCTATGATAATCATATTACATTTAATGATTCACACTAATAACGTAAATATGACATGATCCTCTATTTTTGAAACCTATGGAAGCACTATCATAGAATATGATATATCATTGTTGTCCACTATAACATGTACAAAACCAAAGTATTTATATAGAGTCACAGGTTACATTATTCCATATCATAAGATGTGATTTAATCTCGGATAACAAATACTTAATCATATTTTAATATAGGTAATATGATATTCATTACAATATCAAAAACATTCATTTCTCAAATGATTTCAAAAATAAAAAATCATGTAAAGGATCTGATATCACCAAATGATTTCTATGTAAATATTAACAATTGATAAAATCCATGAAATTGAAGAAAACCATAACCCAAGAACACCATTCTATTGAAATAGAAAATATACCTAATTGGAAATAAAGAATGTGTATACCTTATAGTACAAAGTTCTACTATCATCACCTTATTATTTTTTTAATTATGATCACTATGTAATGAATGAATGGTTCTCACCTCTATATTGTATCCAAAGATTTCACCAAATCACTCAAATACTTTGGGTGGGATTCTTAAACCTTCATGATATGTTAGTATCTCAAAAAAAAAGTAAGAGAGCTTCATAAGGGATGAGTTTTGGCTATAGGTTGTTCATGGATCACACACCCACTGTGTAAGGCCTAAATCCTTTATATACGATATAGGGATTCTCCTCAAGCCAAGTAATCGAGCCATGCATTTAATCATACATTTCATAAATGTACAATTATTTCCTTCAGTTATGCCTCATATAAAATACAACTCTTAACTAACCAATTCCTTTTAAGTATAATTGATGTATAAGGGGTATCCAAATGTTAATTAATTATATTTTTTATAGCTAAATGCACCATGGTAGTGCCAAAAGTATCAGACTATTCGATACTTGTCACAATGTCATAACCATATCATACAATAAAATATGCTTAAATAGACATCATATGATATCACCATGTTATAAAATATGAATATCCAAGATAGTATTTATGATATATCTGTTCATTCCCAACTAGTCACCAGTAATTAAATAAATAAACAATTAGATAAGTCTTGGTGGAATTTTCACATGGAAACATATAGACTTTGTGGGATAGACTCCTTGTTCATTTCTTAATGATGGATAGATCATGTGGCCACTTAAATTTCCCATAGTCAATGTCTCAGTTTTAGAATGTTCATGAAGCTACTTAATTCCCCCATAATTCATAGCTCGATGATAGAAAGATCATGAATCGATGAGAAAATACCATCTTTCATAGCTCGATGATGGACATATCATGTATCCATAAAAATCCCCATCATTAACAACTTGGTTATGGACACCTCAAATGGTTATTAGATAAATTAATAGATCATTTATAGACATCATACATGTTCCACATGTCCTACATTAGTTATTTACTCTCTATTGCATGTATTTCTTATAAATACCCCATTGTAATTTATGGAAAGGGAAACCAAAACATGGAGAGGTAAATAGGAAGGGAGAAATTAAAATGAAAAAAGGGATCTCAAATATATCCCTTGGGAAACATTAATGAAATTTTTAGGTAAATCCAAATTCGAATAACTATAAAGAATACAAAATTACTTGATGTGGTATTATGTGATTTCATCTGTGAGATTATCACACATTCATGAACCTTTCCACATAAACTAATTCCATGATCTTTCTATTATGAACCTATTTCACATGGTCTAATCCATGATATTTTTACATGATCGTACAAATCCCTGTATGAACCTAATGTTTGGGCCCTCTTCTTTATTTCCATCACATGAACCTCCCTCATGTGAACCCACTATATGAGCTCTTTTCCACAAGTCCATCACATGGATTGGATTCTATGGATACATTATGTTCACCTATCTCATTTAAGATAATTTTTTATGATATATTACACAAATTAAGGGTTCCAACTTGGTATTTTTATTCTTCCCCTACCAATGGAGTTTCTACACATGGTATTTGACAGGATCGTGGAAATATAAGGCATTGTAAATCCATGGTGTCTTACTTTTTCCCAATTCAACTGCTTCAGTCATATGAAACCCAAAAACCTCCATGGATTCCTTCCCCCAAGGTCAAATCCCCAAGAAGGATAAATCTAGGCCTCCTATAAAACCACCTGATGCATGTGATCAGGGAATTCAGAACACTGTGTACCCCTTTTATCATGTATTCCCTTGATAAAAAGAGGATCAAGAATTATCCTCCCACATGGGTAGAACCCTCAGGGGTATTATAATCATGAATTCCTTTGATATTGAGGGTCCTTATTAAGAGGACATAATATTGGACTGTCCTAGATCGAATTTCTCACCCTAGATCCTAATTATAATCCATGATCCCTATCCCATAGATCTTCCTAGGTATAAGACCCAAGATGGTTCCAGCTGATGATTTTATCACTATGAATCATAAAGGGAGATATTTAGGGAAAAAATATTTGGGAAAGATCCATGAAAAATTATCCTAAGCATGGTAGGGAATCACCCATTCATTTTTAATCCCCACTCATGCTATCTCAATTCTTGATAAGTATTTAGGGCCTCAAATTAGGCGTAAGCCCTAAATCCCTCTAACTTAACCTAAGTCTCCAATTTGGTTAGGCATTAAGGTGGACTCATATCCATAGTCACTACTCAATTTTTTTATACCATCCCTTTCATAACATTTATTTCCCCATAAAATAACATTAAAATTCATGTCCAATATTCTAGTCACATTATATAAAACTACATGATAATGTGATAATATCTTTTCTTCATGATTTTAAACAACATGGGATGGTCCTATCACATGACCTTAATCTATACAACTTGAGATATATGGGCTTTGATTCCTATATATAATTCCTCCCTTATGTTCAAACCAAATATCATCAACCCTTCAGTGTCCATCCTTGTGAGGTTATATTCTTCATGAGATCATCCACGTCCCTCCTCATCCATCTGTATTCCTTGTTATCCTAGATGTTCTTAATCATTGTCATATATTCCTTTTAATATCCATATTCACCTCCATTAGGGTCATATACCCTATATATTATCAACTTATATGTCCATATTCTCTATGAGTCCCCATTTACTTCTTCTAGGGCTATATTCCCTGTGAACCATTATTTCACCGATCCATACTCTTGATGAAACCATTTTCCACCTAGAGGGCCATATTCCCCTATGTTATCACCATATTTCCTTCATTAGGCCATGTTTGTAATGAACATATCTTTTTCATAGTGGAACATGATCATACTTTCCAAACTAAACCATGTTATCCAAACCAACACCATACCTCATAAGTTCATACTTATTATGAAACCAAACTATCCTTATTGAGTCTCATTCCCTTTAATGTTTACCAAAAAGGACCTCTCATGCATAAGTACCACACCAACCATCACTGGGTATCATTCACCTACTCATCCTTATCGCACGAATTTAAACTTCATGAATCGATCCTTATCACAAAACTTTAAAGAGTATGATGTACCCCATTAAGAGGCACCAAACTACATGGATTCTTATAACTTTCACATATATTTATAGGAATCCCCTTTCAAGGGTGTGATCCCAACACTATAAACACTTGTCGCTTCAATGGATGGTGATAAACTCCAGAGAACTAAGTTATATAATTTTAAACTAAAGCATCACTAATTAATAAATGAAACAAAGATGGAGAACCTATGATATATATATAGATCTTCACATTGATACATGTTAATGAAAAACCACTATTATAGGGGTAACCATCCCCGCACTGGGATATGGGAAGGATTAAAAAATATTTTTAAATATATATGAGAGTTAGAGAGTAGGATGTAAGAACCCAAATATTATTTTTATGTATATCCTTTATTTCTAGCTGTTTTTGAGAAAAAGAGGAGTTTCTTGAAATTTTAGGAGTACACACCGTTTACTTATAAGTACATGTCGTGTACCAGGTTTCTGTGGGTAGACATGTGCTAGACATGTGGCGACAGAGCACATGGCCATGTGGGGTGACCTAGAGACCTCCTAAAGTGGAGGATGGTTAAAGAAAGTACATTTCATGTACCCTTGAAGAACACGCCATGTGATTTCTTTTTTCTCATTAAACATACCGGGGTCGCGTATAATCCATAGAACACCCTTCTTCTCTGTTCACCTAGTCCAAGATCGAACGAGATTTCCTATTCTTCTCCAAGTCCCCAACTTTCCATCCTTTCTCTGAATTGACCGTCGTTGATTGTATTGGAATTTCCACGGTAGGATCTTCCTTCTTCTAGAGCCTCACCTCTTGATTTCTCCTCTTTTGTAAGATATTCTTGGTTGAATGTTTTTAGAATTTTTGTAGATCTACAGCATTCTAGGTCGATTCAAGGGCCGATGTCAGAGTATCTCAATCTTACAACATCGAGGTAGGTGGTTTGTGCCTTTCTGTAGTTATTCATTGAGTTATATGTGCAAAAGTTCCCAATAACCATGTTTGGGGTATCGTGTGTTTATGGTTTTTAGCCCTGATGTTGTCTGATATGCCTTGTGTGCCTGAGTAGATGATTTATGACTGTAAATAGGATTATTTACCTTACTCTGGATGTATTTCCCATGTTTTCTTTATATTGACCATTTGGTCTAGATTTTCCTGTTAGGATTCTTTGTTTTTCATGCCTAGTATTGTTAGAATGGAGTGGTTTTTATCTGATATGTTGTGAGATGTTGTAGACTGCTTAGACAAGTATTTCTTGAGGTTTACCTTGGCTACCATATATGTTTTGTGCATGATTGACTTAAAAAGGGATGTGGGGAACCTGATGTAGTACACCATAGGTGGGAATGGACGTTGAGGGCCTCTCTAGAGGGTTTGTTTGCTTTTACGTTGTGATACTATAGGGGGATGGAATTTGTGCACCCTCAGAGTTTCTGTAGTTCCTCGTTACATGACCACAGGGGGAACTGGACATTGTGTGATTCCCCATATTTTCTATAGTTACTGATACGAGACCATTGGGGGAATTGACGGTGAGTTCTTCCTTAGAGTGTCTTTGCTAAAGCAGAACGAGAGGTGTTAGACTATGAGTACTTACCAGAGGGTTTCTTGTGATTGATTGGTTGAACCAGAGGGGTTAGGCTATGCGTACTTCCCAAAGGGTTACTTGTGATTGTTTAGCTGGTTACTTTGATAATGAAAATGGATGTAATTGAAAATATAGGACTGTTTAATTTTGAGTACTTCTTTGTTTACTGCTTCATTTTGCTTATTGCATGCCATATATATTCACTGACTATTAGGCATAGTTCTTTGGGTGGTTACCTAATGGGATTCGTCTCACACCCTATACGGGTCATTCTTTTGGTCCCAAATAGATTAATTTGTTGTAGGTATATATAAGGGAAATATCTCTTCTACTTCATGTACTTGATTGCTATGGAGTTGGAGAGCATGGGACCAGACTAAATCTTGCGATGTTATTGGAGTTTATTTGTTTTCTTTGTGCTTTGGTTTAGTAATGTATTCCATCATTGTGACTTAATTGGTTGTTTTCCTAGACATATGTATCATGCATAATTTATATATGTGTTCTCTAGTTGTTTATTACTTCTGATGTTTTCTTGTTGCATGTTATTGCTACTTCCTCTATTGTCATCTATTTATTTCCACTCCGTTACTCTGCCAATGAGGGCATAGTTTTACCACTATCAAAACCAAGGCTCTCACTACTAGTTGGCAGCCTCCAGAATTTTGGGAAATGAACTTGAGGTCATGTGACCAACTGGGTACGGGGAACCTCTGGGCAGCTCCTGGAATCAAAATGTTACAAAGTGGTATCAAAGGAATTATTTTCTTCTTAACTTACTGTTTGGAGCCTATAGTCAAGGATAGGATGAAATAGATAGTTGGTAATAAACTATTCCCAGGAGTAGCAACCCCATGTATATGGAAAAGCTAATTTTTCTCAATTATTGTAATTTTTCTAGTTTTTTACTTTTTAAAGCTGATTTGATTTTACCATTGGGTGATTCACATGTTTTTTGTTGTTATCATTGATAATTTTGAGGTTATATTTCTGTTTCTACTTGATGAGATGAGGGTATGCCATCTTATGCACCATATAGGAACTTTATAGAGATCACATGTCATGCATTCTTTCCATGCCATATAGGGTGCATTACTGATTTCATGTTGTTGTGATAGATGTTGTGCTAGATATGCATGTTTTTGTGATAGATTCCTTGATAGAATACCTAATATTTGATAGGGTTTTCGATTGTATAACGTTTCATTTGAATAAATTCCAAAATTTGGTTCTTGAGGTGTTATGATCCCTCATGGATTGGAATTTGGTGGATCATTTCACTTTTATGCTTGTTTATGACATGTATAAGATGCCAAACATTGATTCGTGGGGAGTATGGGCCCTCACAAATTTGAATTTGGAACTTTAATGTTCATTTTAGAGTTTTTTGGGTTCTGGAGTAGTTTTTGAGGCTTACTGTCCAAAAAAATCCAGAATACATGGCGTGTAATGATTAATACATGCCATGTGTCGTTCTGTTCAAGAAGGAACAACTTTTATTAAGTACACGCCATGTAATCCTTAACCACATGACTGGATGTGTGGGCAGAGACACGAGGTTGGGAAATCTTTGGTGGAACACGTCGTGTACCGGGCGTACATGCCATGTGTATAGACCATGCATTCAGTAGTGTGACCAATGACACATGTGGACAATGGGTAGTTAGTACATGTTGTGTTTGGCACAAACAAGCTATGTAGAGTCAACCATGTAACTAGTTGTGTGACTAACAACATGGGTCGGTGAAGTTCATATAGTACACACCATGTCTGGAACAAACACGTTGTGTAGTCTTATTCTAGGGGAACCGTGTGGGTTAGTCATGTAAAAGAACTCGGGAAGGGGAACACGATTCATGTACAATCCATTTCTGGGGAGAACACGTCGTGTGTATGGGGTGTTACACGACTATGGTTGGCAGGAGTACATGCCTATGTGAAGTCATAAAGGAACACACCGTGTAGGATTTATACATGCCATGTATCCACCTTTTTGAATTCTTGAATGCTTTCTTTATCCAGTTCCCTTATTTCACTTCTAAGTTTCAGTCCTTGATAGTCCTGATCTAAGGTGTTCACTTGACCTTGCAGAGTCATGCCACTGAGACATCCTCTAGTTGAATACCAGTTACAGGGCAGTGACCAGACACCGGACATGGTAGATCAGGAACTACCAGTAGATCATCATGTAGTTACAGTCATTGGACCAACTGTTATTCCATATCTAGGTGTTGATGCATAGTTCCAAGAGGGATTCATGAGGTTCATGCAGACCTTCCGAGGAGTACCACATCATGCCCTGTCTATGGTAGAGTTGACACAGGTTTTCCAGCAGTAGAATCCTCCCACCTTAATAGGGTAAAGAATACCTCAGGCTGCAGAGTCATGGTTAGAAGCCATACTATCTATCTTTGAGCATTTGGAGATACCTCCAGAGAGGAAGTTGAAGCTCACTATATATAGTCTTCTGGATTCCGCCAAGAGATGGTGGGATATGATCTCATAGGCGGGATTCCTGAAGGTCATGGATTGGGATGAGTTCCAGTGTGCCTTTAATGAATACTTTTACCCGAAGACTTTGAGGGCTGATCGAGCCTGAGAGTTCATGATTCTAGAGCAGGGTACTCTTTCGGTTAGGGTGTATTATTCTCACTTCACAGATTTGTAGTTATTTACACCAATTTTATGAGGTGATGAGTTATTTCTGGTGAGGAAGTTTGACGATTGTCTCAGGCATGACATATAATCTTAGGTGAACAGATCCATGTTGACTTCCATCAACTCTATAATAAACTAGGTGATGATCATAGAATGCACTCTAAGGGATTCTGGAGCTGAGAGCTAGGGTAGTTTGACATTCCGAGTTGGTACCCCTTAGACTGACAGTAGGAAGTGTCGGAGGGAGTCTACATGCGGAGATTGTAGTAGACGAGATACTTCTTCTGGTAGCCAGGTGGTGTGCTGCCAGTGCAAGAAGAGTGGTCATACAAGTCCACATTGCCTGAGAGACTCAGTAGATTGTCAAACTTGAGGCAAGATGGGTCATCTTCAGTGTTTCTATCAGTTCTTCTCCCCATCAGCTAGTGATAGGAGTTCTTCTATGACTCCACGTTCAGGAACAGGACCACTTGTTTCTCAACAATCTGAATACTGGAGTTCTTTTGACCATTCCGGCTGAGGTGAAGGTCTTGGTCAGGGTATTCAGTCAGCAGGATTTCAGCAATAATAGGGTGGATCAGATCAGGGTGGTCAGGTAGGGTCATAGGGCTATGGTATAAGCCAGACTTTTGTAGTAGAGCAAACACAGCATGAGCAGGATCTCTGCCTTTCTATAGTTTGAGGTACTATTCTAGTTGACTCAGTTTTAGCTTTTGCACTCTTCGATGTAGGGGCTTCCCATAGCTTTATATCTGTTGCTGTTTTGGAGAGCCTTGGGCTCTGTATCTTTTCTTCTGCTGATATATTGACACTGGGCACTCTGGTGGGAACTAGAACAACTAGTGTCTGACAGTGCAAGGAGTGCCCCCTTGGGTTGGTGGATGTCAATTCTTATGGGAACTTTATATCGTAGATATGATAGGATATGATGTCATTATTAGTATGGACTGGTTAGTTCCTTTCTAGATATTCATTGACTATTATCTTCATAGGGTTAGTTTCACATCACCAGAGGGCGTTTTGTTTTTACACAAAGGCGAATGGGATGTCCAGGCAAGTAGAGCGGGACCTGAGCATCATGGGTTGGGAGGGGTTATAGCCCAAATTTCTAGTATATATCTAGATGACTAGGGGAATTCATGGTTTGACTTTCCTCCAGCAGTCGATTGTTTCAGGGATGTCTTTCTATAATACTTTTCAGGTTTGCCTCTAGAGCGAGAGGTGTAATTTTCTATCGAGCATGTTCCATGGGTGGCACCGATGTCCATTACTCCTTATAAGATGGATAAACTAGAGTTACAGGAGCTCAAGAAGAAGTTTTAGGAGTTGCAGGGTAAAGGTTTCTTCTGAACCAGTACTTCTCCTTGGGGTTATCCTGTCCTATTTTTGAAGAAGGCAGAAAGTACCCTCAGAGTTTTTGTGGATTATCAGAATTTGAACCATTTGATGTCAAAAACCAATATCCCCTGCCAATGATTGATGATCTCTTTGACAAACTTCATGGATCCTGGGTGTTTTTTAAGATAGAATTGAGATCCGATTACCATTATTTGCGCATTAGACCATCTGATATACCTATTACAGCCTTTCGGAGTAGGTGTATTCTATACGAATATGTATTTATGCCATTCGGTCTCACGAACGCACCTGTTCTTTTCATGGAACTAATGAACTGGGTGTTCCATCCATACTTGGATTATTTCATGGTAGTATTTGTGGATGATATCTTGATGTACTCTCACACTCAACATGACCATGCCACACATCTTGATATAATTTTGAGTACACTGAGAGAGTGTCAGTTATATGCTAAGATCTCAAAATTCCACTTTTAGATGGACCTGATTCACTTCTTGGGCCATGTCATCTCAGAGACAAGAGTATCAGTACACCTAGTTAAAGTGAGGGCAGTAGTTTCCTAAGAACATTCAAAGAACATCTTTGAGGTAAGGAGTTTTCTAGGGCTGGATGGTTACTACAAGAGTTTCATACAGGACTTCTCACACTTAGCAGTGCCACTGAAGGTCCTGACTAAGAAGGGTGTGAAGCACTTGTGGTCAGATTCTTGAGAGTTATACTTTCAGGAGCTGAAAGAGAGGTTGAATTCTACACCGATACTAGTATTTCTAGAGCTGGGAAAGAGAAATATTGTTTACTGTGATGCATCATGTATCAGGCTGGGATCTGTGCTTATGTATGGAGAAGGAGTCGTTGTGTACAGTTCTTGGCAGTTAAGGCCACATGAGAGGAACTACCTGACACACAATCTCGAGTTGGCTGTAGTTGTTCATTCATTACGTTGTTGAAGACATTATCTTTCGGGAGATCATTTTGGGGTTTTCACTAACAACAAAAGTCTCAAGTATATCTTCACTTATCGCGATATGAATTTGAGATAGCAAAGTTGGGTTGCGTACATTCAGTCCTTTGACTTTGATCTTGCCTATACGCCTGGTAAAGGCAACACAGTAGCTGATGCGTTGAGCAGGAGGACTCATATACAGGTAGTTTAAGAGGCCAGTAGTGAGTGGAAGCTTATGGCTCTGTTCTTTGAGATGCATTTGTAGGAGCATGACCGACATGGGAAGACGTTCCTTTCTTATTTAGTTGTTACCTCTACTCTACTTTATCAAGTGCGAATGAGGCAGCTATCAGATTCAGAAGGCCTAGTTCTTCAGGAGAGTGTGTTAGGAGAGGACCCAATTCCTGGATGGACAATAGGTGAGGATGAGATCTTTTGTTTTCATGGGCGCATATGGGTGTAAGAAAACATACAGAAGGAGATGATGCGAGACTTTTATTCCTCAATTTGGGCAGTTCATCCTGGCATCACCAAGATGCATCGAGATCTACACCATCAGTATTGGTGGTCAGGTATGAAGAGAGATGTTGCTGGGTTTATCATGAGTTGTTCCACCAATCAGTAGGTGAAGGTGGATCATTAGTGACCAGCAGGGCTTTTTCATCAGTTACCCATTCCCCAGTGGAAGTGTAATGATATCGTGATGGATTTTCTGATAGTCTTACCATAGTCGCCTTGAGGGAATGATGTAGTTTGGGTTGTCATTGACAGACTCATGAAGGTTTCTCACTTCTTTTTGACCATGGATACCTTCAGTGTTGATGATCTTAGAAGGTTGTACATCAGATATATTGTATGTTTACATGGAGTTCCTCACTCCATCATTTCAGATAGAGATGCTCATTTTACTTCTTGGGTCTGGCAGGGACTATAGAGGGATTTGGGTACACATGTACTTTTGAGTATAGATTACCATCCCCAAACAAATGGCTAGTTCGAGCATATGATTCAGGTTCTAGAGGACATGCTTCAAGCATGTGTCGTGGATTTTGGAGGTTCATGGGAGAAGCACATACCTCTTTTGTAATTTTCCTACAATAATATTTTTCAAGAAACTATTTATATGGAACCTTATGAGGCTTTGTATAGTAGGCCATGCCGATAACCCTTATGTTGGATGGAAGCAGGAGAGCAAGCTATGATGGGACCACATCTTGTCCAGGAGACCATAGGTCAGATAGATTTGGTTCGAAAGAGGATGGATACTTTATAGTTATGACAGAAGTCTTATGTTGATCGACGAAGAAGACCTCTAGAGTTTGAGGTCGGAGATCAGGTTTTCTTGCATGTCACACTGAGGTTAGGACACATAAGGATTTGGAGACAAGGAAAGATTTCACAGATATATGTTGGACCATTTGAGGTATTGGAGAGATTCGGGCTGGTTGCCTATCGGCTATAGTTACCTCAGAGGTACTGGGATATGCATGATTTTTCCACGTTTCTCAGTTGCGACATTACTTCTTAGCCCTGTCTCATGTATTTCACCCTGAGGAGGTTGAGCTAGAGGTGGGAGAATCATTAAAGAAGCATCCTATATGGATTTTTGATCGTAGTGAAATGGTTCTCCATGACTGGTCGGTTCCTCTAGTATGTGTGCTATGGCAGCATGGGCGAGTACAGGATGAGACTTGGGAGAGGGAGGCCGATGTATGATCGCAGTGGTCGGAGATATTCGAGGTTTCTGTTTCTATGCCTCCTTCATAGGGAAATTTGGGGATGAATTTCTTTAAGAGGAGAAGTTTTTAAGAAACCATATCTTCTTTTCAGGTATTTCCTTCGTTTCTAGTTGTTTTTTAGAAAAATAGGAGTTTCTAGAAATTTTAGGAGTACACACCATTTACTTATAAGTACATGTTGTGTACCCAATTGTTGCGGGTAGCCGTGTGCTGGTCATGTAACAACTGAGAACATGGTCGTGTGGGGTGAGCTGGAGACCGCCTAAAGCAGAGGCCGGTTAAAGTAAGTACACTCCATGTACCCTTGAAGAACACGTTGTGTACTTTCTTTTTTCATTAAATGGACTAGGGTGGCATCTAATCTACAGAACACCCTTGTTCTCCGTTAGTCTCATCTAGGAGAAAACGAGACAACCGATTCTTCTCTGAGCCCCCAACTCTCCATCCATTCTACAAATCGACCGTCGTAGATTGCGTTGGAATCTCCATGGTAAGATATTCCTTCTTCTAGAACCTCACCTCTTGATTTCTTCTCTCTCTTGAGATATTATTGGTTGAATGCTTTTAGCATTTTTATAGATCTACCGCTTTCAAGGTTGATTCAAGGGTTGAAATTAGAGTATATTGATATTACAATGTTGATGTAGGTGGTTTGTGCCTTTCTGTAGTTATTATTTGAGTTATATAAGCAAAAGTTCACAATACCCTCATTCGAGGTATTACGTGTTTATGGTTTTTAGCCCTATTATTGTCTGTTATTCCTTGTGTTCTTTAGTAGATGATTTATGATTATAAATAGGGTTATTTATCTTTATATGAATGTGTTTCCCATGTTTTCTTGATATTGATTGTTTGGTATAGCTTTTATTGTTAGGCTGCTTTGTTTTCCATGCTCAGTATTGTTAGGATGGAGTTGTTTTTATCTAACATGTTGTGAGATGCTCTAGACTATTTAGCAAAGTAGTTATTGAGTGTTAATTTGGCTGCCATATCTTGTTTGTGCATGACTGACTTACACAGGACTGTGGGAACTTGTTGTATTAGACCATAGGGGGAATGGATGTTGAGGGCTTCTCCAGAGTGTCTGTTTACTTTTACATTACGAGACCGTAGGGGGAATGGACTTTGTGCTCCCTTAGAGTGTCCGTAGTTCTTTGTTATAAGACCACAGGGGGAATTGTATGTTTATTTATTCCCCATGGTGTCTATATTTACCGATACGAGACCATAGAGGGAATTGATGGTGAGTGCTTCCTCAGAGTGTCTTTGATAAAGCTGAATCAGAGGGGTTATACTATGAGTACTTCCCAGAGGGTTGCTTGTGTTTGATTTGTTGAACTAGAGGGGTTAGGCTGTGAGTACTTCCCAGAGGGTTACTTGTTATTTTTTAGATGCTTACTTTAATAATTAAAATGAATGTAATTGAAACTGTAGGATTGTTTACTTTTGAGTACTTCCTTGTTTACTGATTCATTTTTCTTATTGTCTACCATATATATTCACTGACTGTTAGGAATAGATATTTGGATGGTTTCTTACTAGGATTCTTCTCACACCCTATTTGGGTCATTATTTTGTACCCAAATAGATTATATTGATTCAGGTATAGATAAGGGAAAGTCTTCTTCTACTTTAGGTACTTGATTACTATGAAGATGGATAGCATGGGACCAAGTTGAGGCTTGCGATGTTGCTGGAGTTTATTTGTTTTCATTGTACTTTGGCTTAGTACTGTATTCCAGAATTGTGACTTGTTTGTATGTTTTCCTAGATATATATATCATGCATAATTTATATATGTGTGCTCCAATTGTTTATTACTTCTATTTTTTTCTTTTTGCAAGTTATTACTGCTTCCACTATTGTTATCTGTTTATTTCCGCTGCGTTACTCTGCCAATGAGGGAATAGTTTCCCCACTATCACAACTAAGGCCCTTGCTACTAGTCGGAAGCCTCTGGTGTTTGTGGAAATTCACTTGAGGTCATGTGACCAACCGGGTATGGGGTACCTCTGGGCGGCTCCCGGAACTAGGATGTTACATAGGAAAGAGTCCCCTCAAAATGGTATTATAAGCCTAACCACCCACCATCTTGATTAACACACATCCTAAAGTGTCATCGATAAATTACTAGAAATTATTTTCCTTTGGAAATAATTTATAACCCAATTTAAAAAGTTCATAGTGAAATCATGTGTCATAATTTCCATCAGAAATAAAAATGAAGAACTGACATGAATCCTTTAACTATGAATGTGTTTATCCAAACATGATTTTAATTGTGATTCTTCATTGATGGGTTTTCTTGTTTTTATTTATTAATATATAGTACCATAAAAAAAATCCCCATTTGTTCCAAACAGATATCATTATCTTGTTGATAGTCATATGAATTATCTACTGAAAAATCCAAGGATCTATCAAACATGGAAACATTATCTCCAATGAAATGTATCTAACAATAAGTGATGAATTTACTAGTTTAAGAGTACCATTTAAATGGTACTATCCCAACACTAAAGGTTGCACATGAATCCTTTCAATACATGAATCCTCACCAACCATCTCCTTAGTTATGGGTAGCAAAGAATTCGGTGGTGCTTGTTTCCACCTCAAACCATTTAAAGAGCCTTTACCTAGAATACAACAACAAGTACCTACCTTTTCTCCGGGAGGTGGATCATGAGGTCAACTATAACTTCACTTTATCTTAGGAGTCTCCTAAAAGGACTCTTTCCAACTGTCACTCCCACCAGTATTATACAACATTAATTCCTCAATAATCCATTGAGGACACCACCCAATAGGTCTTTTCTCTAGTCATTTAGACCAGAGCATCTAGGAAATCTCTCTAAGGGAGAGAAACCACCCATCATAGAGAGCGGGATCATATTTCCACCTCCACCAAGGAAATATACCAACATACTTTGGAAGTAGCCAGTGAGGAGACCCATATCTTTGATCACACTAATAAAGTCTATTATATACTTTGGAATCACTAAATGAACCATGTCATCAAATCCAAGCATCTAGTAGGGAGCGTGGCTATTTTTCCACCCCAACCTATCAAGCCTTCCAGGAAACTCTTCCAATATCATGAGAAGAATGTAATTATATTATAGAAATAATCAGGGTGAAATATCATATATTTACTCCTTACATGAATTATATCATCATATCCTAATGAATATTAGAGAAAAGAAGTAGAATTATGTCCCAAATCCCATTGAGGAACATGCCCAGAACCTAACTTTGATCAATGAAGCCTTCCATCATATTCTAGTGGATATAAAAGGGCATTATCATATCCTTGCTCATGATTTTCTACAATATCATCATATATTGGTAGGAATATCATATTTCCACCATCGACATATCCCAATAGTCAATAAGGGATAAAAAATATTCCCACCCCCACCACTATCATAGTTCATCGTCATACTTCAAGAGATAGTCAGAATAAAAAACTTATTTTTACTCCTATTCAAGAGGATAAATAACATGTCTTGAAAATTAATAAATAATAGGATAATGATCATATCCCCTTTTCTAGATAGAGATCCTTATCCCATTTCAATGTCCACTTCAGTGTAGGATCATATTCTTACTAACCATCTAATAACTCACTAATATATTCTGGAATTCACTTAAGAGTAGGTATATACTCTTGAACCCATTTATTGTGTGAGAGGTTATTATCATATTCTTCAGGTGAACAATAGGTAGACTCAAATTCCAGACCATTTTAAGGGGACCAATTGGATTATTAAAATGGAAATACAGGAGTCTCCAAAAAGGTATTCCACATGTTAAGGTTGTTATGCACTACACATGACCCCAACGACCCAACAAAGAGATTAAAAAAGAAAGACTTATTAGGGGAAACCCAAAGTACAAAATCAAGATCATATCCCTTCCCTGATTAAAACTAGTTTTCTTGAGGCCATCAAATATGTGACATCCTAAACCCGGTTCACTCATAAGTAATTGAACATGATTAGTTTCATGGCCTCAAGAGAACCTTATTGTATTCCAAAAGATACCAACTAGTAGTCAGGGTCTATAGTGGTATGGTTGGGATACCATACAATATTTATTAGAGTGATAATAGTGGTAATAATAAAGGGTAATAAGTAGAAATAATAATAAACCAAGAGAGTATAATATAAATTTTTTATAAGTTAAAAATCATATATAAATATTAACCAATGTCATGTACAAAATATAATGGTGTACAAAGTGGGTATAAGAGAAATAGGGAAACAGGAATACACAGTACATTCTATAAAAAATATATATCAAAATACCAAAAATTATCTCTAATATAATGATAAGAACTATATCAGTCCTCTTCTCCTGTACTCCGTCCTAGTATAAAAAAAATAAAGTATCCATAGAAAACCATTTTACCTTGTCTTTACCTGCATCCATGAAGTCAGTCCAGGTACTAAACAGTAATCTGAACAAGGTATGAGTAATAATCAGTAGGCCACCACCAATATTGTATAAAACTAATAAAATATATTAATATATAATGAATGGTGTATAGGTATAGTAAATGTAAGGAAATGAAGTAAATATAAACCATATTTTGGTCAAGTTTCTCATGGTACACCTGGTGGTCTATACATACTTTGGAATAAGTCAGATGTTTGTTTCTTATATCATAGGAGTCTCATATTTTAAATAAGGGGAATCATTCCAAGTAACCCAACAGGTAATATGAAATTTCATGTATAAAAATCCCAACTAATGGTGTGGAGCACCATGTCTAACATCCTTTACAATAAGGGTGTTGCGCATCATTTCCAAAACAATTGTAAATAATAATGAAGAGTCCCGTGTACATTAATTAAAAATAATAAAATAAGGATAACCATGTTTAATTATTCCAATAAATAATTTTGAGCACCATGTCCATTATATAAGGTAAGCGTGATAAAATCACATCCATGTCACATCAAAAAAAATTCTAAGGAATGTATCCCTTTCCATTTATCAATTGTATCCATTTATAAAAACCATGTAACTGATAAGAAAATAAAAGGTTCCAAGTGTAAACCACTTTCCATATCACATATTAATTCAATAAACTATCCATTTCATTATACATAATCATGAAGTCCATGGGAAAACATCCATTCCATTTCAAAAATCAGTTTTATCATTTAATCATCTCACTTTCAAGTAATAAAAAGGTCAAAGTAAAAACACATTCAATATCAAAATTCATTAAATTGTTTTACAACTTCCACTAATAAATGGAAATATAAACGCACCCAAGGGGTGTTTTAGTCACAAGGTGAGTACATGAGTTAAAACTATTTAATCAAACCGACCTTAAGTGGTTGTTCAAGTTGAGTTTGTCGACCTCAAAATGGTCATAAAGGTCTCATAACATGCCTAGAATCATGTTTTGATAATTAATTTAAGTTTTTTTCAAATATAGGAGAAACTAATGGAAATTTAAATGTGTAGAATATTGAAAACATAATATAAACACTATAACATTCAGGTAAATGTGCTATACCTTCTTCTTTAAATAGGTATATGAATTCTTGACCAGTATCAGCCTCAAATTTGGGCTGGAATGAAGGAAATCAGAGAAATTAGAAAAACAACTTGAAAATAGGGTATATAATATCATACATATATAATGAAAAAAATAGAGAGAAACTAAGAGAATAAGTAATAGGAATCATAGACGTACCTAGGGGGACAACATGATGAATAGTTCTTGAATCCGATTTCGTATAAAAAAGATCTCTCAATTCCTATAAGAGAATAATATGGGAGCCAAGGAGGGTTTTTGCAAATGAATGAGTAAAATAGTAAGGACGGGTTATCATTATGTGTGAAATAATGGAAAATGGTATTTTATAGGGTTTTAATAGGGTGAAATGTTTTTTCACATGGTTAGACTAACAATGTGCCAACAGTTCACACTAACTGTCTAAAGTCACATGGCCTTGCATGGCTAGGCACATGGTTAATAGAAATCATGCACTAAATATTCCAAGTGAAACTGTAATTTATTAAATGTTTTTCATATTTATATGTCCTTCCATGTATGGTTAAACTAACTGTGATCCTTTATTTTTTGGTTTCATGGTTGAGATGCACTATTACTAGTAACTATACGCCAACCATGTGCCTCATACTATTTCTAGAAAACTAGAAATTTAGGTTCAGATCTGAGCCTGAATTCTCCCCAAACCTCCAAGAACTCATTATGAATTCTTATATATAAAAAAATAATGTTTTAGACTTAAATTTAAAGGATTCATACCTTTATGAAAAAAAGGATCTTACAACCTCCATTCCTTAAAACAACTCGTCCCTGAGTTTCCTTGGGGGTGGATGATCTATTTCTAAGAATAACTCTAGCCATTGAGCATGTATATCATACTCCCACTCTCAGGTTTCATTCTATATGATTTAATATTTTTATATCACCAAAAAAAATATAAATTTCATGCCTCTAATATTCTTCATGTTATGATCAATGATACAGACAAGATACTCCTCAAAATAAGAATCATCCTCTAACTGGAAATCCTCAAAATCAAAATCACGAGATAGGTTGAAATTTAAATGGATAAGATGATAAACAGAGAAGATGTATTACATAGTTTGATACCCCAAAGGTAATTTTTTTTGATAGGATGTCAACCTGACTCTCTCCATGAACTCAAACTTCCTGAAAAATATAACTACTATGTTTATTTTTCTTTGAATCTATTGATGACCCAATATAGGTAAAACATGCTAGAAGACCCAATCTCCCACCTCCATCTATAAATTTTAGTGAAAATGATCAGAATAATACTTATTACTAGACTGAGATGTATCTATATGTTTACTAATCAAATAAACCTACTCTGAGGTATCCTGAACAAGATGAGGCCCCAATAACATTGCATCTCTTGCCTCTAACCAGTAAAGGGTTGAATGGAAAGGCCTCTCATAGAGAACCTCATACAGAGTCATCTGAATAGTATCTTGAAGTATATTTTTATAAGATAATTCCATAAAAAGGTATATAATTTTCCCAATAACCTCCAAAATCAAGGATTCATACTCTTATAATTTCATTTAATACATGTATAGTACACTCGAATTGATCGTCGATCTAAGGGTGGTATGTTGTGCTCAAAAGCACCTGTTAATCAATAGCCTTCTCCAACCCCTTCCAGAACTATATTGTAAAATGATCATCCCAATTATATATAATGGCACATATAACTCCATGAAGGCATATAATCTCATAGACATATAACCTTCCAAGTTCATCCACTAAAAATGTCTTCTAAATAGGATAGAAATGGGTTGCTTTTATCAACTTGTCTACAATCACCCATACAATTTCACTGCCTCATGGTCATTTTAGTAATAACATCATAAAATACATAGTTAATTCATCCTATTTTTACTTAGGAATGAATAACATATATAAAATACCAGCAGGTCACTGGTGTTCCACCTTCACCTGCTAATGGGTGGAGTACCAAGTAACAAAACTTACTATATGCTTCTTCGTTCTAGGAAACCAGTACTAGAATCATAATTCATGGTATATATTTAAAAGTCCATGTTATAATTCCCGTTTTGAATCATGATATTATCACATCAATTCCTCTCAAATATTTATTGGAACCAAGTTTCAGTAATTAATATACAAGATCTCATCTTCATCAATGACCCAACCAAACAGTGGGTCCTAACTTTAAACACTTTCCCTCAGGACTAATCCTTCAAGATCAAATAATTAATATCTATTCACTTGATCCAAAAGTGATGAGGCCACTATTAAGTCCATAATAATAGTTTTCCTTTGATGCTAATGAATATCAAGATGCTTCTCATAAAATAAAACCATTTACTTCTATTCACTGCTGGCTTCCTAAAATGCTTGTGTCTGAGTCTTTTGGCTTAGAGAATCAGCCACAACATTTCCTTCTTTAGGTGTAAAATCATGATGAAAATTTAAATAATAAAGGTACCCAACCCAAATTCATTGTCTGAGGTTCAAACCGCACTTATTGAATATTAATTTGAGTATTTTTTTGTCTATGTAAACAACAAAATATTCCCCCAACAGGTAATGTATCCAGCAACGTAAGGTGTGGACTCATGATTCTAGCTCGAGATTGTGATTTGGGTAATTATTGTCATGTGGTATCAATTAATGATAATAAAACTCTATGAATCATTCCCCATTCATTTAAACATCTCGTATATTGATATCTAATACATCACAATAAACCGTAGAACCTCTATCAGGATTAGGAAAAATTAGGATCATCTGTGAGGTCATCCTTCCTTTGAACTCCTAAAAGGATTCCTCACCAGATTCAGACCATAATGACTTTACACCATTCTTGTTCAATATTTTAAGTGGTGCTTTAAGGAATGAGAAATCAAATATAAAATTCCTATAGTATCCAGAAATCCCTAATAAACTATGAATATCAAAAATGTTCTTAGGATTCTCCTAAAAAATAATATATTTCACCTTATATGGATCCATATATACCTCTAATTATGATTTTATGTTACCTAGGAAGTAAACTTTATCAATCCAAAAGTTTAATTTCATGATAATGGAATACAACCTATGCTCTATCAGTGTACTCAATACAATTTCAATGTGTTTTTCATGATCGTGTTGAATTTAAGAGTACACTAAGATATCATCCACAAAATCGCAATAAAAGAATATAATAAAGGGTGGAAAACCAAATTCATCAAGTCCATGAAGAATTTTTTTAATGTTCATTTACAAAAACGACATTCCTAAATTCTCATAAATTCCATATCATTTTCATAAATATGTACATGGTGTATCTGAGTTTTTAAACCTTACATGATGATATCCCAATCTCAAATAAATTTTCAAGAATACTCTAGCTCCTTGGATATGGTTTAAGAGATCATCTATATGCGGTAATGGGTACTGATTCTTTACAGTAAGTTGATTCGAATACAGGTAATCCACACAAATCCTTTGGGTCCCATAAGCCATATTTGAAAAAAGTACACGTGAACCCCAATGTGAAGTACTAGATTGTATAAAACCCTTGTATTTTTGGACCGATAACTATACCTTGAGTTCCTAAAGATCAGTAGGATCCATCCTATATAGAGTAGTAGATATTGGTGCTTCTCCTAAAATAATCTCAATGGTGAACTCTACCTCTATCTCATGAGGTATCTAGGAAAACTCATTAGGAAAGAGGTAATTTAAATGATCCACCGCTAGAGGGAAAATAGTCTGATGTATTCCCTTATAATCTAGAAATCAACTCATAATATAGGATGAAACTCTGCTTAGCCTATGATACTCAATCCCGTATTGAATTTCCTAGACATCCCATTCTCCTTTAGGAATTTGGTTACCACCCTTGGATGATGAGGAAGTCACCCACTGATAGTAAAAAAAATATGGGCATGATAGGGAACTAAATAGTGCATCCTTAAAATGATATTGAAGCCTATAATCTTAAGGATGAAAAGGTTCCATAAGAAATAGTATCTTCTTATCTCAAGGGGACACTCCCTAAATTGGTGAATGCTTTCGGATCATATTCCCAATAGCATTTAAAGAGATATCACCCCATAGAAATACTAAATTTTGAGCCCAAGGATTTCTTTGATATTCATAGAAATAATAGAATGTGAAATGAAAGTGTCAAATAAAGTAGACACTAAATTCTTGGATACTAATATCATACCTCGTACTATAGAAGGCATGACACTCTGCACCACCAGTGTCGACTAAACTTTTCACCTCCAGTGTCGACTACACAGCATGTAACTAACCTGAAACACAACCCTAATTTAAAATGTGAATACCCTAATTAGGTATACTATGAAGGTTATGCGTGTCATAATTCTAGATTCTGAGACCATGATTGCTACCTCAGCCTGAATTTCCAATGAAACTTCAGATCCCAGCTTTATGCAGAGCTAATGATCCTGGTCCGAAAGGTGGAGCCAGTGCAGATCCTATCCCACTAAGAACAAGTGGTAAGGTCTAAAAAAATATATGGAGATTTCCTACTCTACTATATGTTCAACACTCAATCAGATCTCGATCACACTGAGGCTTTGTGTAACCTGGCTTCCCACACTAATGGAATACCACATAACTGCCAATGTGCCTACTCTAACTACCATTGTCCTTGAGAGAACCCTTAAATTGAAACTTTCTACCACTGGATGAACTACTTACCTACCTATGTACTAGACCAAAATTCCCACCACCTCTATATTCCCTTGGTATATGATCAAAAATGAGGGCTAAGTTTACTATCTCATAAATGGAAGTTACCCAGAAAAGGTTCACTTGTGATGGGACGACATACATGAGCCCATCGATAAACTGACTCAATATTGATAGTTATTCACTAGAAAGAGTTAGTGTGAAATTTTTAATCTTGGTGAAGCAATATAAATATTACACGATGGACATAGAACCCTGCTTCAATTTAATTAACTCCCTAGCTCATTTAGCTCTTAGCATTTTTATAATGAAGTAATCATATAAACTAAACTATAAATCCTTCCAAATCTTCTCCTAATTCTTATATACCTAGTTTAGAGAATCCCAAAAATTCTTGATAGAACCATGAAGCATGTAAACATTGATCTTGACCCTCTTTTCCAGAGGAATCTCCATATTCTGAAAGATGGAAAAAATCGCCACTAGCCATGAATCAGTAGCTTGAAGGCCACTATCCTCCAAGAAGGTAAGTGGATGTTGTTGTTGTAAATCTTAGGTAAACTCTAATATAGATGGATTATAACATGTATATCCCCCATAGATTTCGATAGAAAAATAAAACTTTCTATAAAACAAACATTAGTTACTAGTCTAGGTATAATAGTTGGTACTACTGGAGGTGTCTTAAGTGGCACTATAGGTGGTTCTGGTCAAACAACATTGGGATCATGGTCAACACCGCCTACTTGGAATTAAACTCAAGGACATCATGGAGGCATAACCCTAAAATTACAAAAACACACCTCAAAATGAGATATAGATAGAAAAGATACTGGAAAGAATAAGATGGGTACAATCCCACACTGCTCAAGAAAATGCTAACCCAACTACTCGCTACTAACGCTAGGGAAAGGGTGAATATCACATTTTTAATCATAAGGATCCACTATATAGAGTTTCAATTTGTAATTTATAGAGGAAAACTCCCTTTAAGTTTTAATTGGCATCCCTATTTAATGTCAACCAATTCATTTATGATTCAGAATTCATAAACTTTTATATTTATATGAAGGTTTAGTTAGATGAGTCACCATTCCCATGTTATAAATACCCAATCTTTATAAATTACAATTGGCACTTCATGTAAATACAATAAGAATTTTTAAAAATGGTATTAGTATATAATAATTCATATAAGATTATTTGATTATATGGATCACCATTCCATGTTTATAGATCCATAAACTCTATAAATTACAATTATAACCCATTTAATCAGAATAAACTAATGTTTCAACTCATGAAACCAAATTTACATAGCTAAAAAATAAGATAATTGGATATTTGAGGTTCCACCATCAAGATATGTGGGAAAATATCATTTATATTGATGAATACACTTTAAAAACCAATTATTTTCCACATTTACTACATGAAGTGTTTGTATAATAACCAGAATAGAAAATCAAGGCACTATAACATGATATTGGAAATGCATGTATTAAAATAATCATGCCATGGTATATGAAAAAATATAAATACTTAGGTTCCTATAATGATTCATGAGATAATAATTTTTTTATACTTGGACAAGGGTAACGACAAACAATACTATAAATCATGTCTGTAAAACAACAGTGAAAACAGTACAACTGTAACAAGGGAATATCTAAATATCAAGCCCCGTCCCTAGAAACTTGGATTTTTTTCCTATATGCGGGTTAAATACTCTTATGAATAGGGTATTTACCAAATTCTAAAACATCCTAGTCACCTTTCTAACAACCTGAAATAGTAAGGAAAAGCAAATTCCTCTAATACCACTTTGTGACTTCCCATACTCAGTTGACTGATAAATAACTAAACACAGTTAGCCACATGGACTCAAGTGCACCTCCCAATGTTCTAGAGGCTACTAAATAATAGTGATGGTATATGGTGGTAATGTGGATAGACTATAACCTATTTATCATAGTAGAGAACAATGGTAATAATAAATGGAAAGCAGTAGAAATAATAATAAATTGAGGCTGCTTATAATTAAAGATACAGATCACAATAATAAGACATAAATAATTACCAATGTCGTATAAAAAAGATAATGATGTCATTATGATTCATAAAATGTATATAAGGGAAATAGGGTAGCCTAAATACACAATACATGCTATAAAAATGTATAAAAGGACCAAAGATATCTCCAATAGAATCTTGAGCACTAGCTTGATCCTATACTCCCACAAACTTTCCTAGTACATAAAAATCAAGCATCCATAGCAGGTTACTTTCCCGTGTTCCTACCGGCATCTATGAATTCTATTAGGGTACCAAACATCTTCTCGAACTAGGTGTGATAAAAATTCAGTAGGACACCACTAATGGTGTCTAAAACTAATCCAGTATGTGAATATAAAATGAATGACAAGTAAGTATACTAAATATAAGTTAATTATGTAAATATAATCCATGTCATGCTCAAGTTCCTCATGGGACACCTGGTTGACTGTACCTACTTTTTCTTAAACTGGGTGTCTAAACCATAAATCATAAGAGTCTTATATTTTAAAAATGGTTATCAGTCCAAGTATCCCAACCAAGAATATAGAATAGCATGTCTGAAAATCCCAACTAACGGTGTGTAGCACCATGTCTAAAATCCTAACCAATAAAGTTATGGAGTTTGATGTCCAATAATTCCCAATAAATGATGAGGAACCATGTCTATAAATTAAAAATAAAAAATAATGAGAAATGTGTCCAATGAATCCAATAAACAATGAGGAGTTCCATGTATGATATAGAAGGCAATCATGATGTAATAACATCCATATTGTATCATAAAACATGGATAAGGAATATATCCCTTCCCATTTATCAATTCTATCTATTTATAATGACAATATAACTAATAAGGAAATAAAATGGGCCAAGTGTAAACAACTTTCTATATCACATAATGATTCAAACAACTGAACATTTCATTATAGGTAATCAAGAAGGCCATGGGAAAACATCCATGCCATTTTGCAGTTTCGTTTTATCATTTAATCATCTAACTTTCAAGTGATAAAAAGGTCCAAGTGAAAATACATGCTATATCACAATTCATTAATTTTTTATGGCTTATACTAAAAGATTGAAAGCTCAATACACCCAAGGGGTTTTTTAGTCACAAGGTGAGGACATAAATTATAATAATTAAATTAAATCCACCTTTAGTGGTTGTTCAGGTTGAGGTCTTTAACCACCAACTAGTCATAAATATCTCATATAACTTCTATAATCAAGTTTAAAAAATTAATTTAAGTGTTTATCAACTATTCAAAAAATGATTGGAAAGTATGACATGCGTCATAATGAAAACATAATATAAGCATTCAAAATTTCATGGAAAAGTGCTATACCACCTACCATGGATGGGTAGATAAATCCTTATCTAGTATCATCCTCTGATTTGGTCTAGAATAAGAGAAATTAGAGAAACTAATCAAATTCCATGTCAATAGGGTATATATTATGATGTGGAGATAACAAAAAATATGGAGAGATAAACTGAAAAAAAATCATAGGAATCATATACTTACAAAGGGGGAACCAATGTGTTGAGCGATGCTCTAATCTGATCTCTTGTGAAGAATATGTCCCAAATATTAGAGGAGAAGAAGATAGAAGCAAGGATGGATGATACACATGAATTAGGAGAGGAGGGAGGAGGGGCTATAATTAGGGGTGAAGTAAAGGGACAATGGTAATTTATATGATTTTTAATAAGGCTAATGGTTATTTCCACATGGTTAGAATAATTGTGTGCTAACCGTTTGCACATATTGTCCAAAGGCACACAGCCTCACACGGATAGGTTTGCAATTAGGATAAACTATGCGCTGGCCATACCAAGTGCTCATACAATTTATTATAAGTTTTTATGGTTGTTTGGAACCCCTTACATGGTTAAACTAACCATTATACTTCATTTTTAGGTCATACAGTTGAGCTTCATAGTTACTACTAACTATTCACCAACCATGCACCACCTACTATTTCTTCAAAAACTATGAATTTAGGCCCCAAATTGAGCCCAAATGATCCTAATAACTCCACAAACTCATTAGTAATTCTCATATAGATAAAAGTGAAAGTTTTATAATAAAAATTATATGATTTTTAACTATATGAGAAATAAGGATCCTATAAAACTCCTTTCAATAGTGGCCCAAGAATATGTTAAATCATCACCGTAATGAGAAAGAAACTACGTCTATGGAGGTCCACACCATGTTTTTACGACCAAAAAGTCTGGAGGTCCTCCCCAGAGTACCTTCCATGAAGGACCTCCTCATGGAAATAACAATTTCAATTATGGGAATTTTTCTCATAGTAAGAGTTTCGAAAATCCACCTCATGGTTTGAATATCAAATGAAAATATGTACTTCCCCTTTCCAACAAATCAATTACTATTCAAATTTAAGGTCCTATTTAGGGAAAATGTTTCAAGGATCCTCCATGTAACTACAAATAGATCCATGATGGTAGTTTTTTCATAGTAGAATCCATTATGAAGTTCCTCTCTACATTAACATCTCATTCTGATAAGATGGAGATCCCCTTTCCAAAGTTACTCTGATAAGGCCCTCATATTGAGAGTACTCGAGAGACTAAGTCCAACTACTCTAAGTTCCACATCTATGAAAGGAGATAAACCTTCTGAAAAAAAGGTTAATTTGAGGAAAAAACTTTTATTTATACTACATTCAGATCATCTATCCATCGATATTGAAAAAAAAATATTCAAATCAATCCCACTCCCCTTGATAAGGTAGTTGAGAAATGACCACTTTGGTCAAAAAAAGTAGGTGAATCTCTCACTAAAACAAAAGAGAACACAATTATTATAAATAAATAACTAGAATAAGACAATATTAAAATAATTTTTTGGCCCATTGAAACTTCTCAGTATAACATTAAAAAGACATTGATAAAGGAATGTATACACTATCTTCATTTAAATCTATGGACAAATCATTGTCATCTGAAGGAAAAATCTACACCTTACTTGGAGTATTGAAACCATGTTAGGTAAATAGGAAGAATATTCCATTAAATTGAATTGTCAACCCGTTCAGTTGCATGATGTTGTTTTCTTACGAAGGAGATTACCATGTGGGGGGTTAAGGTAACATAAATTTTAAAACATTAAAACTCTGATTATGATATTTTTCTCTCACTATGAAGAACAATCCTTCATCTACATCACTTTATCTCTATGAGAAATGAAAAAAATAAATCATACATTGGATTTTATTAGTCCAAACTAATCAGGATAGTCCAAGGAGCATGAAGAGTTAGTGTGCTGATGTAGCAAAAATACTAGAGAATGCTTCTTATTTTGGTTTACACAATGGAGTAGCCTCATTGGCCCTCTGAACTAACTATTTAAAGTGAAGATAAAACTCACTACCACTCATCATAACGAGGAACTAACTACTCCTTACATTATTTCCTTAATATTTTTTATGAGATAATGATTTGAATGTACACAAGAAATGTTGTGTCACTTCTACACAACATAATTATGTTCCATCAAGATCAATCTTCTAGAATTTCCTCCTCCTTTATCACTCTTTAACCTTCTAGCAAGCCTAGAAATCCCCTATGACTATTTTTTCAAGTGGATCCCTCTTTTTTCATGTCACTTAAATGTGTTGATATCCCTTTTTTTATAAATAAGTAAATCAATATAAATGAAAATAATCTTATCAATTCCATATAGGGTATTCAAAAATTCTTGAAACTTCTACATGATTTCCATAACTATAGTAAAAAATAGGTAATTCATGGACCATCATATCTATCCTATTATAGTTTACATTTAATATCATTGAATACTCTATTTGAATCACTAAAACCTCCCTTAAATTTTGTATAGAATCAAGATTTCAAATCATACCACCTAATATGTTAATCACTAACAAACCTTTATGCATCGTCTAAGTCATCATCTCCTAATTTAGTATGTCTCCAGCTGAAACTCCAAAAATTCTACCACCATGGAATATATGCTTCATTTTTAATTTTTGTATTGAATCGTGGATCCAATTTGAATTTCTATGTTTTTTAAGCATTCACAAATAGATCCCTCATCATCTGGTGTAGTTTCAATTGTTGTCACTGTTCCCAGAAAATCATAGAGGAAATCCCCCTATTTTACTAAAAAAACTTCTATATCAGTCCATTTGGTTACACTTAGCACCATATATAAAAATATGTATTTAAACATCTATACATGGTGGCTCATGTACCAAAAATTTGATACACTGATAGACTTGCATATGTGAATCCTAACATAGCCAGATTCACCAACATTTACATTTCTGTATCTCGATGGATTCTCTTACATTGACTAGCTTGAATCTATGATCTTCCTCACATAGTTGAATTTCCATACATTACTAGTTCTGGATATGTGAACACCCTCACATAGTGGAATTCTCTTACTTTATCCCTTTATAAAATCTGCAAATGTAGACCCCTATTGAAAACATGTACATGGGAAATCCCATACATGGGTACTAGGCTATTTTTCTACATTTTTGTTACTCTTCCAGATTAGATCCAAAATACTTTTGGATCTATTATCTATGGATTTTTTCCTTCATGGTTGATTCTATGGATTCTTTAAGGGATGTATTATAAACTTATTCAAACACATGATCAATATATTTGATGAATACCCAAAAAACTTTCAAAATAAACACAACTCAAACACTCCTCAATGTCACCAATAATTTCTCACTTTGGATTTATTGAAAATTCCATAGTGGCCAAACTTTTACCACTTTACACTACTCTTAAAAAAGATCATTAATGAGTGATTAATCATAAAATCTATTGTCACATGAGTTAAGGATATATTTTAGAAAAAAGAGTTAAATGAAATAATTATCATGATAACAAATCATTGAACATTATTATCCAAAAGAACCTACAAATTTTCAATCCCCAAAACTACAAGAAACATTCTCTCCCTGAGTGGATTCTCCCCCACTATCAATAGAGAGCTCGAGTTTCCAGCTTCATCAACATGAGTACTTCTCCCCTAAAATTTATAGATTTTCTATCATTATTTATCCCACTTTTTCAATAAATCCAAAGATAAATTCATTGAAGATTAAAAAAATAAAGTTAGAAAGATATGAAAGGAAGTGAGGAGAGAAATTGTACCTTGCTCCAAAGGAAGTTTCCATAGGGAAGTCGGATCCTAAAACAAATTCCATCCAAATAGATGGATTTGATTGAACTCTAATAAAAAACCAATTTCATTCAAAATGCACCTTGGGTAAAGCCTCTTTCATGATTTCAACAACTTTATTTTGTGTAGAAACATAATTCAAATATACAACTTATTGTTCCACTTTATCCTCTATGAAATGGTACTTAATTTTGATGTGCTTAATCCTAATGTATTTAGTGGGTTTTTTTCTAATGTTTATTTCACTTATGTTATCACACGTGCTCAAAATAAGAGATACCACCATAATTAAAATATATTATATATGTTGTTGCATCAATATCAATTACGTATATTCTTGAGTTTTCATAATATATTCTACCTCTATAATGATTAATGATATGAAGTCTTGATTTCTCTACATTGATAATAAAAGAAAGAGCTTCCAAAATAGAACACACCTCTAGAAGTAAATTTTCAATCATCAAATAAACCTTCCCAAACTATATCAATATATACTATCAATTTTTTATTTGAACTGATATAATAATATAGCTTAAAAACCAATGTTTTTTTGATATATTTTATAGTTCACCTCACAGAATTCATGTGAATTTCTTTTGGAAAAATTTGATAGTGATATTTATGATATGTGGAAAACAAAACGTTCAATTGAGTGTATTTCAAGTAAAATAAACTACCAATGATTTTTCTATAGAGTATCACATTAACCTCCTCACTTTCACTATCCATTTTAAAATTCATCTAGGTATCCTCTAGAGTATCCATCAATTTTGAGTCTTCTATTTGAAACCATTTCATCAATTCATTCGAATATTTTTTTTGTGAGATAAATGTATTATTCTTTATTTGAATGACCTAAAAACTAAGGGAAAATGACAATTCACCAATTAGAGGAATCCCGAACTCACACCTTAATAATTCTAAAAATTTCTTACATTGGGTTTCATTTTAGCTTCTAAAAATGACGTTGTAAACATATATAAGCACCACCATCTGCTTCTATTGATCCTTCTTGGTATAGAGGTTTTGATCACCCCTCCTCTATTATAATCGATATTTTTCAAATATTAGTCAGCTTTTGAGTATTAGGATATTTGTGCCTATTTTATCATATATATATATATATATATATAACTGAAACACTTTTGTATCATAATTAATAATGAGAAATCCATATGGTTTCTTTATGTAGACTTCCTCTTCAAGGACTCCATTCAATAATGGTGATTTTATAACCACCTGATTCAATTTAAATCCCTTTTATATATTCAAATCTAAAAATAATATGATAGTTTCATGTTGGGCCATCGAGGAAAATGTATCACCAATTTCAATTCCATAGATTTTTTAATAACCTTTGCACATATTACATGCCTTATGTTTTTTGTCACTATTCCATCTTCATTGATTTTATTTGGAAAACCCATTTTTTTCTGATCACATTCTAATTTTTTATACTTAATACAATTTCCCAAGTGTTGTTTTTCTCAATATAGTCATGATCCTCATGAATTTCATTGAAACAACTTGGATCCATAGCATCATAATGAAATTATTTTTATTCCACTTGAGATAAAAATGAATTTTTTATTGCGCTTTCAACCCATTTTCTAAACTAAAGCTATCTGGTCACCAATAATATTTTTTCCATGATTTTTGTTATTATGAAACATCTAATTTAACTTGATTCAACTAAAATTTTTCATTCATCATTGGATCCATCATCATATTTCATTTCATCTCTTTCATATTTTCTTGATTTGGACACATCACTGTCACTTTATTCCTAAAAAATATGACTATTTTTATTACAATTATGTTCATTAGAGGATAAAATATACTCTACTACATATTCACTTTTAGTTATGGTTACATCAGTATGTTCAACCATATTATCCAACCATTTTTATAGAATCCATCTGCCTTTCTCTTAAATTAATACCAAAGAAAGATCTCCACATGTCTGCATGCTTAAAAAAATTATTCTTTTCTCTGTTTAAGATAAAACACTTACTTTGAAACATCTAGAAGTACTTTAGTGTGGGATTCTTTCTATCTAATATTTCTGATGTTATTAATATTTTCACGACTTATTATATTCCCCCTTTACTTATTTTATATGAAATGTGCATAATTTGTGTGAAATATTAATGTTTTAATATTAAGTATAATATTTGAGCATTTTTAGAAGTAGTCAAATTGAGTCAGTTTAATGTTTTAATTATAACTATCACTATACTGATCCAAATTGTGTGGTTCTTGTTTTGTAGGATTCTCCTTTCAATATACAACATTTCATTAGAAGGAACCATGATCCAATTCTGCCATTTGAAGGGTCATATGGTCCTCACAAAAAAGACCAAAGAATCTGTGAAGAAACTGGACTATTCATGAAGATTGATTTACTGGGCTCCATCCAGAAGTTCAAAAACCTTAACTCTCCACCATAATTCGGGGGACACTACATTTCATCTTGGATAAAAATTTCATGGCCCAAATACAAGTACAAGGGGCCCAAATGAATCTTTGAAGTCCAGCCCACCATTCTGGACGAGAATGAAAATCAGTATAGTATGCATGACATATCTCCTGATGTAATAATCCAAGAGAGCTGAGCTTTTGCAGTGTGAAAGAGGGGATGTAGGAGACCGACTTTGTGGAATAAACCATTCGGATTTGAAAGCATCTTAATATTCAAAAACCCTTTCACATTATGGACTTTAAAAAGACTGGATTGAAATGGACAGTTTAAGTTTGTTTATTCAACCGGCCATAACTTTTTATCCTTACGTCCAAATGACTCCAAATTTTGAGAGTAGTCGCCCAACATTATTGCTACAACTTTGAAGAAGAAGATATTTGATGATTCGGCTGTCTGAATTGTAAAATTGGCGATTCCAGTGGAGGGACAGATTGGGAATGCAAACAGTCCACTCCTTGGGCTATAAATACTCTTCCCTTCTCTCCTTGAGAGGGGTTGGCATTTCAGAAGAGAGGAGATCACATTGGCACGACCAAAGCTTTGCCAAAGGCTTGAGAGGACCTGCCATACTCAAGTTTTCACTTGAGAGACCTTTCCTCCTCTCTTTCTTTTCACTTACTTTTGAGTTCTTCATTTTTGTAATCTTGTAATTCTCTTTCTTTGTAATTCTGTTTTAATGCAAGTTACTTCTTCAATATCTCTTATTCTCTTCCACCTTCTGTATTTTAATATTAATGTTCTTAAAATAGTTTAAATTCAGTTCAATCCCCTTCCCTTCTTATGCTTCCTCATTCAATCGAAATTCCATTTTTGATTCTTAAATTATTTCGTGTGTGTGTTCGGCACACTACTCTTATCTTGTCCCTTTCTTTTTCTTCTCTTTATAATTCATCACCATAAACATATATTACCAGATTATTAAACATCCAAATGGATGAGTAAATCTCTCATTGGGGTGAGTTATAATTTGGGTATGTTAATTGATTGAGAGTTTTGCTCGATGAGTATTCTTTAAATTAATATTGTGTATGTTAAACTTAATATGTCATGGATTAATGATATGTTTTTTTTAACAAGTGGTTTCCATGGATTATTGGAACCATAAATACACTAACATAAATAAGTTTTGATTGAGATTAGAACCCTAAGTTAAGTTAAGGCTTGGATTAAAGCCTTCACACTTAGGAATTCAAATCAACGTCAACTTATGACATGGGTGTTAATTTAATGCAATACAAAGCAAGGCTCAAGGATATCACATGCTTAACTCCCCAATGATGAACTCACCCCAATCTTTATCAATTTGGTAAATCAAACATCATCCATAAATCATTTCAATTAAGCTCTGCAAACAAACCCCCCTAATCAAAATACAATCAACTAAAAACAATCGACTATTACGAAGTACCATCACCAAGGATTCGACCCGAGTGCTGCTATACACATTAGCAGAGCACCAGAACTTTGAACGGTCGATAGGCGACAATCGGCCGCACTTTCAATTTCATATGTAGTATTTTATTTATTTAGACATAACAATGCCCAATTGGAGATATAGACCATTTTTATAACAACATCTTTCCAATAATTCTATGGTAGTGAGATTTCAATGAGTATAGTCTTATCCATGTTTTTTATGATGTAATTTATAATCTATAAAACTCTATTCTATTGAAGTGTTCTCGTTGTTAGCACTTAAATTCAAATCACATGATTTTATAGATATTTATCAATATGGTTATTTGTGAATTTTGTTCAGTTTTTGAAGAAAAGATTTTGAATTTTCACAACAATCATTTTTCATCTTCTCTCCAATATCGAGTGGAGAACCTATACACTTCATATTTATGATCAAGTCATATTTCTGAAATAATATAAAAAAACATAATGTCATTTTCCATAAAATAAATTAGGATTTATTGGCCCAGAAACAACCTTGTGGATAAGATCCTATACTCCTAATGATTTTCCCTTATTTCGATAGTAGTTATTCGGGGTATTCTTACCCTTTTAACAAGAATCACATATTTGGGTATTGTTGCATGTGATATAGGGAAGATAAACTCTACATCATTTTTCACTATATTTTCTAATGCTTTTTGGATCATGTACCCAAGTTACTTGTGCCAAAGCCTATTTTCATCATCCTGGGACAACATACACAAATTTTCTTCATTGATTAGATAAATATTTTCATTCTCCTGTATTCCTTGTAGAAGAAGTGTACAATATATATCTTTAATAGTGCACCCTTTTTTTCAAAATTCACACCATGTCCTAAGTCACATTGAAAGATATCACATAGAAAATTGTGTCCAAGTCTTTCCATAAAAAACACATATGTATTTTTATATCCTTTCCACCAACCTTGTACTTCCTTGATCCAATTATTTTGAGTCCTTAATCATTTCTGAATCGAACCACTCTACCTTTTTAATATTTAATTTTGGTGATAAGATCTTCACTTATGAACATGTGTGAGGTGCACCCACTATCCAAAACCCATAAACCAAACATTTTTATTGATCTCACATAATTATCAGCAACATTTGACTTCCCATAAAACTTTTTCTACTTCCAAGACCATTTAATAACCTCTATTTATGATTAATTCGCCTATTTCACCCCTAGTTCAATAATTGTCTCTTTATCATGCAAAGATGAGAATATAATTTTTATTTTCAATGTTTTTTTGAAGTTCCAGCAATGGATTTCCTATTTTTTGGGTCTCACAAGGCACTTATTTTTGAAAACATAAGGAAAAAAGGTATCCTTATGTTAAAATAATTCAAAATAAATAAATAACCATTAAAAGTATATGAAAATGATGAAAAATGGTATGTTTGTTTTTGTGATCTTTCTCCCTGAAAAACATTTTACAACGGATCATACATACTGAATGTGTACAAATTCTCCACAAGAATAACACTTTCTTTTTTTCATATTTCAATCCTTTTTCACTTGACTATAAATATTTATAGCTTATTAAAAGTCAAATTTCCTCTAGGTAATTTATTCTTTTTGTCTAGCATGACCCATGACTATATTCTTATTATGATCATTCTCCACAAAAACATTTCCTTTATTTTTAAATACTGCACCTTTGGAATGGGAATACACTCTTCACTAGTCACTCCAGGGGATTCTACAAATTTAACTAGTACTTATGTATTTGAGCAACCCAATTTTATGTCAATTATAAGGAGACTTTCATGATACTCGCACTTTCATATCCATGATATAACTTCTTCATTAAGTTATTCATTTATTCTGACCCTTTAATTCATTGTATTGATTAATCATTATATTATTCAAGATTATTCATCAATAATGAGAGTAAGCTCAAATTCCTTTTTAGGGTTTCCATAAACTCTAGATTTCATTTTTCCAATCTCATCTTTAAGTTCTGATTTTTCTTCTTACTTCTATTGCATGTAGATTTTAGAATCCTAGATAATAACATTTCAATTATTAGTTTTAGACCTAAATTTGTTGTGTTCTTCAAGGGTTTCCTCATGATCAACCTGAAGGTAAACTCTTTCCATAACATCATAATTTTATATATCAATACCATTAGTTTTTCTTCATTCTATACCATCTATAAAAGAATATTCAACAATATTCCATAAATCCTTAACTATATTAATTTCAGATTTATCTGATCTTTCATATTTATGAGATAATTGATTTTTCATCTTAAATAATTTATACTAAAGTTTTCTCCTAATTTCATCACCTTTAAATGTTCTCTTCATAGATTCATTATTATCATTATCTTTGACATTTTTAAAGCACTTTGTAGCAATATGGAGTACCTTAACACATCAGAATTAAGAAAGTGGGATCTTTCCATTGAATTTTATTTTTCTCATATTAAGATCATAGGAAAGAATAAACATCAGTTCATCAACCTTATCTTCATAAAAATATTCTATACCCACAGTTTTCCAAAATTGTGAGTATATGCATGACCTATACTTATGGTTTTTTGAGAACCGTGGGTATAGGGATTCCAAAAAACCCTATACCCATGGTTTTTCAAAACTATGGGCATAGGTTTGACCTATACTCATAGTTTTTTGAAAAAATAGTGGGTATACGTCTTGAAAAATATTGATACCCAAAGTTTTCAAAAAACTATGGGTATAGGTGACAATTTAAAACCTATACCCACAATTTTCCAAAACCGTGGGTATAGGGATGACCTATACCCACAAATTTTCCCAAAACCATAGGAATATGGTCTTTTTAAAGTAGTTATTCAAATTTTTATATGATATGTAGTTATACATGGATCTATTATCCTATGACTTTTTGTAATTCCCCACTAAACCACCTCTTTATTTTCACCATATTTTTGTAGTCATTCAATAGTATGAAAAAGTTTTCCCAGTTTATCCATGGACTAGATCTACACAAAATGTACAATTATGAGGTCCTTATTTCATGATGTTAAACTACATGTAACATGGTCCACCCTGCATGAATTTAAAATGCTTATGTAATCTTACTATACAGGTCTTAATCCTATTATATGAGATCTAGATCCATGTAAAGGTGCCTAATATAGGTGCATTATCAAAATAAACATTGGGATAAAATATCCATTTTCTCAATATTATAACCTAAAGTTCAGAGATTCCCCTACAATATAATAACTATGTCTGGATTGATTCCTAAAACCTCAATATGAATAGTGACATTTGAATCGCATATTTGGGACCCATTCATGAGTCATCATTCATCTCCACTCCTTTAAATAAAATCATAACAGCCAAATAATGAAAATATTAAGTCTGAAATGAATTTATCAACCTTCTTAAACATCCTTCTTCATAAATCACACTTCATACCTTGAGTTTCTATAATCGTCGAAAACCACTAATAGACATTGGTAATGAGTGTATTTGACTCCAAAGTAAACCTCTGTTTGACTATGAAACAAGACCCAATATGTTTCTATATATGGACCCCCAGTATGGCTTTTCAATTGGAGGAATTTTTTCCCTAAGGGGAGGATCCTATAATATATGTACTCCCTCATAGTATCATAGTGGAACCCATCATTAAAATTTAGACACTGGTCATGACTTATTTACCTATTCTACATTACTGCTTCTGATCCAAGAACCTTGAGTTGTGATTTATGATATCAACACTCACTATTTGAATGGTATTTAGAAATTATTGATCTTTGGGATCCATTTGGGTTAACAATTTCACCACTATATCCCAAGAAATATGACCTCAAGCTATATGAACTCCCCCATTAAGTAATCTATATTGTTATTTGTTTATCATTTCATTTTAGGTTTTTTATCTCCCTTTTTATATAAGCTGCATCGCCATTAACTTTTATTTGGTTAAAGATGTTTGGCCTTGCACTCAATCCATCATTGGTAAATACAATAAGAACCTAAAATATATGATAAAGTGGTGTAATTGTTTTTGGCTAAAACCCGTAATGGGTAGCCTAAGTAAAGTATCCACTCTCTAAGAATTCTACTTTTAAGTATTATGAAAAAATAGGGCATGAATATAAAAGACACAAAGCTTCTAGTGACCACCCTATGACCCTAACAAAATTCAATCCAGGCTCGATGAACCAACTAGTTCAATAAAAATTTATAGCGATGACATACTATATCTCTATGCCTTGAGTATATTTTATATACAGGATAGAATAATCTTTAGGGTTCTAGAACCATTCTTGACTATTTTTTTCCTCCATTAGTCTACTTCATTTCACTAGTTTTTGAGTCCTCAAAAATATTCCTAGATATCAGTGATGAGTGTATTCAAATCCAAGGGACATATCTGTTTGACAATGAATGCACTCCCCTAATATAGATTTGCATATTCAACACCAATATCACCTATCAACTGGAGGAATCTGCATCATAAATAGGAGTGTCCTATAATTTTTGTATTCCCATACACTATTCTAATGGATCATGTTATTCGAATATGGTCAATGATCATCCCATGCATACATGTCCCATCTCATCATCCCAAATTCAGATCTCTTGGGTTATGATTTACACAACCCACAACCCAATTATTCTGGTGGATTTAATACACTCTATATTACACATCCATGCATTGTACTCGTTTTTTCAAGAAAAAAATGTTGACATCTCACCCTTGAACCTTTGTACGGTCCTCATTGTGTGACCTTAAACCATACGATGCAATATTATTATCATCATGACTATAAATTGAACTCTACCCTTTTTGGGGTAGTCTAGAATAGTACTAAACCCCCATTTACATTAAGTCTATCTCACTCGTGGAATGGTATGGGCCACCTCACATCCCTATAGTCAAATCTATATGATTTTAAACTATAAAAATAAATTTTCAATGTTATACAAGTTGAAAATTCCATAAAATATAGTTTGGGATATGTAAGCATATACTATAGAGATATTTTTTCAAATTTATAAAACCATAAACTAAAACAATACATGTTCAAGGTTGTAAGACCTTAAACTAAAACAATATTTGGTCAAAGCTATAAAACCTTAAACTACGGAAATATATGGTCTAAGGTGTATGACCTAAAATTTAATTAATCCTTGGTATAATCACAATGACTATATAATATCTGAATTTTACTTCAATTATATCTATATTCATGATGTTTAGGCTCTCAACTCATATCAGGTTTACTATTCCTAGGTCGTAATGAAAACTGACTCATTTTCTTTATTCAAATTTGTTTGGCCTAAATCATAAGAAATATATGGTCTAATAAATATGAATATATAATATGTTATACATTCCATGAGGTATTATATATTCGTGACATTAGGCTCTCTATTCACATTGGGTTTTTCTCTACCTATGTTTCCACGTAGGCCACCATGTCTTTTAGTCAATGTTGTATGACCTAAAACACTATCCATTTTATCCCAGTTTTCACAGACAAAAAATTCCTAAGAAAAGATACATGAAAATATCATGGCTGAAAACTCATAATGATAAACTTGGGAATATTTTGAGTATGCTCACTGGGCATGAATCTTTCATCACCTAGACAAAACTAAGAATTTAAATGAAAAAGGAACAAGACTTGTTATGATGAAAACCCTTAAAGTAAACTCTAAGAAAAACTTGAGTCCCCGACTACTAATTCTACCATATATAATGTTTTTAAAAAAAATGGGTAAATAATTTAAAATAATAAAAATCTTGTAGGGTAAAAAATATATACCCAATAGAAGTAAAATTATGATCGCTAATCCTCTTATCCTATGAAACATTTAAACCATTCATTTGTTCTTGCATCCCTAGAATATCAGTCTAGTGGATCTATGAGAAATTCATAAAGATATAACTTTAGGGTACTCTAAAACTCTTGAAAATGGAATACTCATTCAAAAATATCCTTTTGTGATACTCGTCATGATGATTCAAAAAATCCATATCCAAATGGACCAACTCTTTTGTATGGTGATGTTGTTTTTTCTTATTCTCATCTTGGAGGCACACCCCAGAGGAAATCATTCATCCTAATAGACCAACTCTAGTGTTACAATGATTATGGTTTTTCCTAAACCCATTAATGATCCATGCCTAGAAATAATTCATTCATTTTAATGGACCAACTCTAATGATACAGTGATGGTATTTTTTCCGTATACTCATCTATGATCCATGCCTAAGGGGAAATCATTCATCCCAATAGACCAACTCTAGTGTTATGGTTATGGTATTTTTTCTATACCAATATCTAAGACATGAACATAAGGAAATAATTTTGACACAAGAGATTAAAATCCATAATTTAAGTTACCCATTTCAAATTTAATGTTCAAACATTTCCATGATATCCTAATATTACTTTCTCAGGTTTTGTAGGTTATTATGATATGATTATGAAAATGGAGAAAACTATATGCAATTGAGAACAAAATGTGTGTTTATTAATTAACAAAAAATGGGAGGAATATCCAAAATTTGTAGTATCAATCATGTATATGAGAATATTATTATTATAGGATTTCCCTATGGACTCACAAAGTTGAATCAATTTTCACTCATATGCAAGAACAGTTTCAAATAGTCTAACTAATGTTACAACCTCTCCCTCTATATCTAGACGTGGTGAACTTTCCCTTAAAAATGTATCCAGCCATGCCTTCTCTTAATCCTCAACTATCCATTACTACTCATCATCCATTTTCTTAGTGTCATAAAATTATTTATGGATATGATCCAACTATTGATGAAGTCGATCCAACTCTTAGAAAAGCTGCTCCACTAAGGATAACTTCTCTATAGCCTAACCCTTACACCTTATTGCTACTCTATCATGGTTAGAGGCTTCCTTAAGAATGAAATTCCTAGCCTCAACAAAATGAAACATTTATTCTATAGTTATGAACTTTGATTAATTAAATATCACTTATTCTCAATTGGAAACCACCTCTTTTACATAGGTATGAAGATCATGATAATTAAACCCATAATACATAAGTGTTGATAATATATGATGGATCTTGGGAAGATTCATTGTAAATATTTGATGTGGAGTATGAGAGATGAACTTCCACATGTCCCTCTATATAGTATTCCAAGGGATATACATGTTATCAAGAGTTTCCTGATCTAGATTAGAATCACTCTCAAAAGGTGGGATGTATTTGGGGACTAGATCACTTAATAAGGGGGGAATTATCAACACCCTTTGAATGAATTGTCTTCAAGCTAGTTTATTTCTTTGTAACCTTCACCAATTGATATTCCAAAAAAGAAACATCTCAAACTACAAAATTCTGTGTCAGCATGGCTGAAATGGATAACCAGAGTATTTTAGTGAAATTCATGGAAGAAAATAAGATGGGAAGAGATATGGATTATTACATTCATATCTACTAGAGAATCGACCACTATGATTTTCATTTTCCCATCATAGGTCACAATAGTTCATCCCTATCATGGAAGATCTGATGGAAAATCTGAGGATTCCACATCTGTTTCCATGATCACCACATCCCCCATAAAATAAATATATCCAAAATGAACCCTTTACAAAATATCGCTAAATTACCAATATTGATGGTTTTGAATAGTGTTTGATAGTGTTCAACACAATTAAAAATAAATTTTATAAATCTCAAGGCCATTATCCTTCTTCCATGAACACATTCATAGTTCCATAATCTATGGTCGAGTATTTGGTCAAATACAATACCTATATGAGGTCATTATTTAATGCTAAATACATAGATATAAAGTCTAATAGGTCTATATTGGTGGTAAATTATGATCATCCCTAGTCTCTAATAATCTTTGTTCATGTTGTTATCCCCTATGGAAGTATAGAAATAGAATACCCTTGGAAAGTTGGTACACCAAAATCTAGAACCTTTTTGGGTTCATCTATCGGTATTGGTTTGATATAAGTGAGGGATGGAACAATTGGATCTAACCTCTCATGTTATTCACCTATATCCACCCCAATGAAACTCCCTTTTAGAAGTAGAGGCCATTTTTTCTTGGACTATCAACACTATCACATATGGATCCCCCACGGTGTCATCCACCAGTATTACTTTGGTTTGAAAGAGGGTTGGCACATCCATGTATTTCCATTCTTGGGATTCACCTATTATCTCCTACATGTAAGTTCCTTTTAGAAGGCCGTGTTATTTGGTTCCATGGGAAGCTGACACCCTATAATCTATATCCCTTATAGAATCACTTTATGGCCTTTATCCCAATGGGGAATGATCTATGTAGAAAATTCCTTAGTTAGTTATGAACTACGTATAATCTCTCCCTACACTGCATCTGTGGTTTCCCTTTTATATAGAATGTAAGTTTCAAAATTTTGGATATTTGGTACCCTTGAATGTGTGGAAAGTTATTTTAATTATGGAAACATTGATGAATCTGTATACTCTACTATATATGGATATTGAAAAGGAATATTGATATTGTATTTAATCAATGTATAAAGAATTATTTGGACTTGTAGTGGCAAGTGGGGCCCACTATAGCCCCTCGATGCATCGGTAGGTCTCATGAGACAAATCAGTTGGCGATAAACCCTTTGAGTTTGTTTCCAAAAATCAGACGGGTTTCTACCCACAGAACTAAACTGTTTTTATAGTATTATGGTATCATGTTCCAGATACATGACATCCAATTAATAAGCATTATCTTTATTTATTATCATTTGTTACTATCCCTGAGGTTTTCACTATGAAAAAATCTATGGATGTTGTTTCATTATCAGTTTGTTAATGGCGTGAGTTTTTCATTTATTCACCATTCCATATTGATTATGTCAAATTGTTTACAATTCAGTTATTATTGATTCATGATTATGCCATTTTTAACCCTTACTGAGCATTTGACCTCACCCCTTTCACTATTTAACTTCAACATGTGATGAAGTGGAGATAATTTATTTAGTTCCTGTGGTTGTAGTTTTTAGTTTTTGTTATGTATTGTATTTTGTAACCTTTTCCAATGTAATTTGAGTTAAATTTATGTATCTAGTTTCTTAAAGACTACTAAACTGATCATTCCTTTGGGATTTTCATTCCTTCTAACCATTCTAATATAACAAGTAATGCACCGACTCCGGTCTAGAGGGTTAGAGGTGTTATAGTTGGTATCAAATGAATTTTAGTAGAAAACATGGAAAGTAGAGTAGGAAATGTATTGTAAGGAACAACCCCCTGAGGTAGTATTTGAGGATAAACATATAAGAACGTCGTGGTATTTTGGTAAGGATTATATTATGTGAATATTTTAAGAAATACATCCTTGTCTGGATACGAGCAGGTAGAGGCGGCTCTGGAACAAATGTATCTAGGGGTAAAACCCGAAAAAACCTATTTGAGCTAGACTCGAACATGAACTGGTGCATGACAACGGGCCTTGCTACACTCTTGGTTATGACACTCCTGGGGGATATTCTTAGGATAATTTACATTTTCTTTACAAGCCATTGTGAAGGAGTTTAATGTAAATTTTTTCCTTAGAGAAACCATGTTTATATGATTAGCTATGCATAGAATTTCAATCTATGTTGAGTGATTTTATATTTAAGATTCATAAACTAATCTAGTGTATCCCATTATTTAAAAAATGTATCTAATGGAAGAAGGGGAATCAATACTCATGGGAAAGGTAGGGATCTCCCTACTGAGAAATTCAACACAGTCAATGGTGGAGTAGATCAGATCATGGCCATATTGGGAAAACCTACCCAGCTTGTAATGAATAACCATTGTACACCTATGTTGGATCGTTTCATGCATCAGAAGCTCCCATCTTTCAGCGGGACTACTAACCCAGTGGTTTCTGAGCAATGGATCAAGTCCCTTGAAAAGATATTCATGGAATTAAGATGAAATGAAATTGAAAAGGTAGTACTGGCAGTATATTGTCTCAAGGAAGAAACTGATCAATGGTGGTCCTTGATTCAGAATACCATGGAGGAAGAAGAAATATAAGATATGAAATGGAGGTCTTTTAAAAAAATAATCTTCGAAAAATATTTCCCCCATGAGAAACGAACCTAAATGAAGAGTAGATTCCTTGGCTTAAGGAAAAGGGAAGAAGACAGTGTTGTAGAGTATGAGGATACCTCCACAAGGCTATCCAAGTATACCGTAGATTACGTATGTGAATCGATAGACAATATTGATCATTTCTTTGAAGGTATTAAGCCATGTATTCGAAGGGAACTGGCTTCTCAAACATTTTCATCATATGATGAAATTGTATCAGGTGCCATCAAAACAGAGAAGGAATTTTCTAGATCAAATTTGTTCATGGGGAACCAAGATAAGAAGAGGTACTCTGATAACCAAGGGAAAGGTGAAGCACCAAAGAGGAGCAAGGGAACAAAGCTATTTCCATTATGTGCGAACTGTGGAAAGAATCATCTCGGGAAATGCTTAAAAGGCATGGGAGTCTGCTATAATTGTAGAGAAAAAGGTCATCGATCTGATTAATGCAAGGGGAAGAAAGAATTCAAATATATTAAATGCTATAATTGAAGAGATATGGGACACTATGCAAATGAGTGTCCTAAGTGCCAAGGAAACATGACTCAGAAAAATCCAAGAGAATAAGGGAGAGCCTATACAATTACAACCGTGGAGGTTGAAGATCCTAATGACGTGGTGGCAGGTACTTTAATTGTTTCCTCAAACTTAGTCAACACTTTATTTGATTATGGATCATTGCATTCATTTATATCTTCCCAGTATTCCAAGAAAATTAGATATGTCCAATTTGATTTAACATAGGAGTTGTTAGTCAAAACTCTCAGGGGATGTATCATTGCAACAAAGGCATATCGACTAGTCCCCCTACAGACACCAAAACTTGCTTTAGTTGCTAACCTTATCATCATACCAATGACTGAATATGATATAATTATCGATTTGGATTGGCTGTAAAGTTATGATGTGAGGATTTATTGCAAGAAAAAGCTAGTTACAATTTCTAAAAATGGTGTAGAATCTCTTATCTTTAGAGTAGAGACCTCGCCATTTGATTCTTATCTAGAACCACCCCCCAGTAGCTCTACTGAATGCAATACTTGGAGAGGATGATAAACCAATATCTATGGGAAAGGAAAGAAATATTCAAATTGGAGATGCGCATATAGTGCAAGAATACATTGATGTATTTCTAGATGATTTACATGGACATCCTCCAGAGCAGGAAATTGACTTTTCCATTGACTTAGTTCATGGTGAAAAACCTATATCAAAGACCCCCTATAGAATGGCCACTGTGGAGTTAGTGGAGAAAAGGAAACAACTAGAGTATTTGAGTGACAAAGGATTTATCCGACCTATTGTTTCTACATGGGGATCCCCGGTCTTGTTTGTCAAAAATAAAGATAGATCCATGAGGTTATGCATTGATTATAGGGAAATCAATGCTATTACAATAAAGAATAAATACCCTCTTCCCCAGATTGATGATTTATTTGATCAACTTCATAGAGCTCAATACTTTTCAAAGATTAAGCTTCGATCCAGATATCATCAGTTGCATTTGAGGAAGGAATATATTCCCAAGACATCATTTCGAACCAGGTATGGGAATTATGAGTTTACCGTGATGCCTTTTGGACTGACAAATGCACCCTCTATTTTCATGGATTTAATGAATAGAGTTTTAAATGAATATTTTGATAACTTTATTGTGGTACTCATCAATGATATATTTTTATACTCAAAAGGTATTAAGACCATGAGAATCACTTGTGGAATATTTTGAGAGCTCTTAGAAGTAATAAATTATATGGGAAGTTTAGCAAGTTCGAATTCTGTCTTCAATCCGTTTCTTTTATAGGCCATATTGTATCTAAGGATGGAATCCTAGTTGATCCTGCAAAGACAAAGGCAATCTAATATTGTCACATGCCAACAAACATAACCGAGGTACGTATTTTTATTGGCTTAGAAGGTTACTATTGGCGTTTCGTTCAGAATTTCACCCGACTGGCTAACCTGATAACTAAGATCACACGTAAAGGTGTTAAGTTTGTGTGGAAAAAAACTGTACAGAATGCTTCGAAGAATTGAAAAAAATATTGGTCAATGCTCCAATTTTGACTCTTCTATCTGGAAGTGATGGATTTGTAATATATAGTGATGAATCAAAGAATGGTATGGGTTGCGTCCTTATGAAAAATGGTAAAGTTATTGCTTATGCATCAAGGAAGTTGAAGACTCATGAGCAAAATTATCCAACACATGATCTTGAGTTAGCAGCTATAATCTTTGCACTGAAGATATGGAGACATTATATTTATGGTGAAAAATGTGAGATATGCATAGATCACAAGAGTTTGAAATATATTTTCACACAAAAAGAACTAAACATGAGGCAAAGAAGATGGATATATTTACTCAATGATTATGATTTTTCAATACACTACCACCCAAGAAAGGCGAATTAGGTGGCAGATGCTTTAAGTAGGAAGGATCATGGACTTCTGACTCAAATGAGGATTGAGAGAGATCCTATATTTTTGGATCTACTAAAGATGGATATGGGAATTTTTTAGGAAGGGGAAACATATTTTCTCTTACAAATGATTGCTAAACCATATTCATTAGAGAAGATAAAATGATATCAATATGATGATGAGAATATTCATAAGAAAATTATTTCTATTAAGGATGGGAGATTGGAAAACTTCGCGTATGATGAAGGAATTCTAATGTTTGGGAAGATGTTATGTGTCCCATCTGTACCTGAGATAAAAAGGGAACTATTAAACGATGCTCATAGCTCAAATTTCTCTATACACCTGGGAAGCACCAAGATGTATAGAGATCTGAAGGAATATTTTTGGTGGGATAATATGAAGTGGGAAATTTCTGACTATGTGTCAAGGTGTCTAGTTTTTCAACAAGTGAAGGTAGAGAGACAACAACCCAAAGGAGTGATGAAACCTCTACCTATTCTTATGTGGAAATGGGATAACATTACAACAGATTTTTTCACCGGACTACTGAGGACACCTAGAAGGAATGATGCAATATGGGTAATTGTTGATTGTCTCACAAAATCAGAACATTTCCTTCCTATAAGAGAGGATTTACCACTTGAGCGCCTGGAAGGACTGTATATTAATGAAGTTTTAATACTTCATGGTGCACCTCTATCAATTGTTTTCGATCGAGATCACTGATTTACATCAAAATTCTGGAAAAGTCTCCAGAAGGCTTTGAATACTGAGCTTCGTATGAGTACTGAATATCACCCCCAAACCGACGGATAGTCTGACAGGACTATTCAAACTCTATAAGACATGTTGAGGTCAGGATCTCTTGACTTCCAAGGTATGTGGGATCAATACTTGACTTTAGTGGAATTTTCTTACAACAATAGTTTCCATTCTATTATTTAAATGGCTCCATATGAAGCATTGTATGGAAAGAGATATAGAACTCCAACTTGTTGGGACGAAGTTGGTGAGAGGAAACTTATAGGCCCATAACTTATTGAAGAGACCACAACAAAGGTGAAGACAATCCAAGCCCATATTAAAGTAGCCCAAAGTAGGCTGAAGAGTTATGCAGACAATCGAAGAAAGGATTTGGAATTCCAGGTGGGCGATCATGTCTTTATGAAAGTATTTCTATGGAAGGGTGTCTTAAGGTTTGGTAAGAAAGGGAAATTGAGCCCCAGGTATATCGGACTATTTGAAATTCTGGAATAAATCAGAGTTGTAGCTTACTGATTAGAAAAGCCGCCAAGTCTCTCCAAAGTCCATGATGTATTCCATGTGTCGTTGTTGAAGAAATACACGCTAGACCCAATGCATGTACTCACATATGAATAAATAGAACCGGAACCTGATTTCTCATACTGTGAAGAGCCTATTAGGATTCTTGACACAAGGGAGAAGGTATTGAGAAATCGAACAACTCATCTAGTAAAGGTTCTTTGGAAAAACTAGAATTTGGAGGAAGCAACATGGGAACCAGATGATTTCATAAAGAAGAACCACCCACATCTTTTTTGTGGGCTTTATACATAAAATTTTGAGGACGAAATTTCCGAATGAGGGAATATTATAACAACCCAAACATTTTATGGTATGTTGCTCTTAAATATTATTTATTCATTAGATAACCTATATTGCATGAGTCACTAAGTCTTTTGTGAAACAAAACATCATAGGAGAAAGTTATATGCTATCCATTACACATAAATTTTCCACTTCTATGTTTTGAATTTCAAGAAACAGTCATCTAGAGTTGTGACCAGTAAGTCATTTGGAGTCTGAAAGAACCAACTTGATTTTTGATGAATAGTAACATACCCCTATGAACAGTAATATGAATTGTAATATGACTCTTATGAATAGTAAAAAAATGATAGTATTTTATTTTCTTAAGGTAATAAGATAATGAGATCTTAATTAATTTTCCTAAATGATATAAAACTAATTATACCTTTAAAATTGTTATTTTTCGAATTAATTATAATTTTATTTAAAAATTAAATTAAAAATTCTTAAAAAATTATTTTCTAAAAATAGAGTTCATTTTTTAATTCTACATGTCGAAAAATGGTTAGGGTGAATTTTTGGGATTTTTCTAAAATACTTGAATTTTTCGTGAATAGTAAAAATACAGTTTTGAGTTTTTGGCAGTTTAATGACATCATAATGATGTAATAATTGAATATAAAAGTATGGTAGAATTGTGTACAGTGACTTAGGACACGAGGTATCCCAATTGTCTTAAACCATGGTAAAATACCATGGGCAAGCCCATGGTTTGGCAAAAACCACTAATGAGGTGTCCCTTTGAAATTATTAAAAAACAACCTATCTTTTTCTATAAATACCAACTCATCCATTCGTTTTCATTCATTAAAAATCACTCATCCTTGAAGATCTGGTGGTTTTATCTCTATAGGAGTCCTCCCAAGGTGTCCTTAATCCCCAAAATCTCATCCTTCAAGATCTAGGAGTTACTCTACAGGGTAAGGGAATCCTTCATTCTCTTCTTTTAGTCGACACTGGTTTTAGGTTATCTATTTGATTTTTCCATTATCATTTATTGGGGTTAAATTTTTTGTGTTCTTAATAATTTAATTTTTATTTCAATATGATGAGATACCCTTTTTCTCTCATAATTTCATTTTATGATGTTTTAAGCGACGTCGTTAGGCTGCCGAATTTTCATAAGGGATCTCTCACCGTTTCTTTTATTTTCATGTTCTTTTCTTTTCTTTTTCTCCCCTAACATCCTCTATACAAATGACCATGATAAACTCCATTATCATCTATATACTAGAATCATATCATGTTTATGGAATAACCATCATCAATATTCTTACTCTCTCTCTTTTATTTTTATAAACGAAATCAACATCCATGAGGTTCCAATTTATAACCTTTCTGGACGACGAAGTTTTGTTCTTCAATTTAACCTTCATTACTGGTAATGAAACCATTTTAATGGTTTAACCAGATAAGAATATATTTATTTCATCTAATTATTTTTCTGGAATCCTTAGACACTCATAATATAAAATAATAATACAAAACAAGTTCATTATGAACAAAACGACCAAGTTAATCCAAATATTTGTAATAAACTTTTAACTAATGAATCATCATCATGGTATATAACCAAAAATAATTATAAGATCATTTATATATCCTTAATTTTATTAATAAGATATATTAAAAATTCTTTATGTTTAAACACATTTCAAACAAACTTCTATTCATGAAAGCAAGTAAACGAATCATGGAAACCAAGGAAGAAAATGCTTCCAAACCAATAAAATTGAACCTCTTAAAACCATTAAAAGGGCCATGAATTAACCTAATAAAGTTATACTAAATCAATTAAATGTATATGAGGTTATGGAATTATTAATTAATGAATCTAAATTTTATTATTCAGGTCATTAAAACAAATGAAGAACACACTCGAGCAAAAGGTAAGGGGTTTCTCATCTCACTTTCATTTCTGTGAGATTTTCATTGTTCACCACTTATTTCTTGTATGTGGTATATGTTTTCTGAAATTTTATATATAATAAAATGATTATATTTATATTCATGTTATTCAATGATTCATTTGAGTGTTATTAAGTTCTGGTCATTTGATTCGACCGATTACATTGCAGTAAGAAACTTTGTCTCATGTACTATTTTGTTGTGACTAACTTTGTGTGGTGCACCTAATAATCCTTATGTGGTGTACCTACAACCCATTTGAGATCACATTTCATTTGAAATTATATTTATATTAAATATCCATAATATTATATCATGGATATGTTTTTTGTCTAAACTGTATACCATTTTACATATGGTGTTTATTTGGAAAGTTATTTCAATTACGGAAATATTGATGAAACTGTATACTCTACTCTATAAGGATATTGAAAAGGCATATTTATCTTGTATTGAATCAATGTATAAAGAATTATTTGTACATTAAGTGGTGGTTGGGGCCCTCTATAGCCCCTCGATGCATCGGTATGTCTCATGAGACAAATCAGTTGGTGACAAACCCTTCGAGTTTGTCTCCAAAAATCAGATGGGTTTCTACCCACAGAACTAAACCATTTTTATGGTATTATGGTATCATGTTCCAGATACATGACATCCAATTAATAACAATTCTCTTTATTCATTATCATTTATTACTATCCATGAGGTTTTCATTGTGACAAAATCTATGGATGCAGTTTCATTCTCAGTTTATTAATGTAGTGATTTTTTCATTTATTCACCATGCCATGTTGATTATGTCAAATTGTTTACAATTCAGTTATTATTGATTCATGATTACACCATTTGAAACCCTTACTGAGAATTTGAACTCACCCATTTCACTGTTTACCTTCAACAAGTGATGAAGTGGAGATCATTTATTGAGTTCCTGTGGATGCAGTTTTTAGTTTTTGTTATGCATTGTATTTGGTAACCTTTTACAATGTAATTTAAGTTACATTTATGTATATAGTTTCTTCAAGACTACTAAACTGATCCTTCCTTCAGGATTTTCATTCCTTCTAACCATGCCAATATAACAAGTAATTTACCGGCTTCGGTCTAGAGGAGTCGGGGTGTTACATTTCATGAAATTGGTTCACATGATTTCATCCACTAGATTATCACACTATAGTTAATCTCTTCATGTGAACCAATTTTGAGATCTTTAACTTGTAAACCCATTTTACATGGTCTCATCTATAAGATTTTCATGTAGTTTCACACCTCCTCGCGTGAATTAATTACATGGGCCTTCTTCCATGAACCCATCACAAAAAAGCTCCTCATATGAACCCATTATGTGGGCCCTTTTCCATAAGTTTGTCACATGGATCAGAATCCATGAATACCTTATGTGCACCTATATTATGGACAAGTATTTCACATGATATATTACATGAATTAAGGGTTCCAACATGGTATTTTTTATCATCCCCTTTTGATTATGTTTTCACATATAGTATATGCTCAACCCATGGAAATATGAGGTGTTGGGAATACTCGGTATCATACATTAAACTGAGTTACCAAATCGAGTCATATCAATCCAAAATACCACCATGGTTTCATTCTCATAACATTAGATCACTTAAAAGGTAAAATCCAAGCATTCTACAAAACCATATAATGCATATGATCAAGAAATTAACACCTATATTCACCCCTTTAATCATGTATTTTCTTGATAAAAGGAAGATTGATAATTATACTCCTAGATATGTAAAACCCTTGAGGGGATTACAATCATGGATTCCCTTGATAATGATTGTCCATGTCAGTAGGAAACTGGAGTGGTCTACCTTAGCTCAATTTAATCACCTTAGGTAATTATTCTAATCAATGATTCATGTGTCATTGGGAATACTTCTTAGGTATAAGATCCAAGATGGTACACATTGATGATTTCATCACTATGAATCACCAAGGGAGTCAGAAAGATAAATCAGAATTTGGGAAACATTCATACCAGATGAATGCAAGAACTGACAGGGCAGTACCCATTCATACATAAGCCTCATTGATTCTCTCTCAATTTCTGAGTATCATTTTGGGCCTCTAATTAGGTGTAATCCCCAACTCTCTATAGCTTCACTTAAGCAACCAATTAGACTGGTCATTAGGGTAGACCAATATGTGTAAAACCCACTCAATTTTTATTTATAACCCCTTTCAAAAAATAGAAATCCCCATGACAAAATGTTAAACTATGTTGTTAATGTTCTAGAAAGATGATGTAAAACTGTGAAATAATATCCTTTCTACATGACATTAAACTGTATGGTACAGTCCTATCAGACAACCATAGACTATGATGCTCAAAATACAAGGGCTTTTATTCAAATTAAATATGATACATAGTAATCCTCTAATAGTTTCAAACCTAATATAATTAACCCTTAATTATCCATCGTTGTGTGTTTATATTCTTTATGTGGTCACATATGTCCCTCCTTGTCTGGATGTATCCCCTATGAGCCTAGATATTCTTACTAATTGGGCTATATTCTCTTTTAGATACTCATTCACCACCATTAGGGTCATATCCCCTATAGATCATATAATTATTGGTATATATTCCCTAAGGGACCCCATTTACTTCCACTAAGGCCATATTACCGATTAACTATTCTTTCACAAGTCCATACTTCTAATGAAACCTTTCCCCACTTTGAGTGTGATATCCCCCCCAAGGTATCAATATATTTTATTTGTTAAATCATGTTCTTAATAAACCCATATTCTACTTAGTGGAACATAATCCTACTAGTCAAACCAACCTCATACCTCACAATTCCATATTCATTGTAAAATCAACCTATCCTCATTAGGTTATATTCCTTTTGAGGTCAACCATAAAGGGATACTCATAAGTCTCACACCAACCATCACTACGTATCTTTGACCCTTTCATCCTTATTGTATGATGTTAAACTACATGAATCAATTCTTATCACATGACCTTAAAAGGTACGATGTTTCCTATTAAGTGTTATTGAACATTGTGAATTTTGATTCATTTTATAAGGATACATAAGAATCCACCTTCAAGGACTCGATCCCCACTCCATAAACTCCCATCACCTCCCTCGATAGTCATAAAATCTAGATCGCCCAACTATACAACTTAACAAAAATTATTACTAAATAATAAAATAAACAAATATGAAGAATTTGTGATATATATATATATTCATATATTCACATTAATACATGTTAATAACCAACCACTAGCACAAGGTCAATCGGTCCCTCGTTGGGATTTGGGAACGATTCATAAATATGACTTGAATCTATAACAGAGTACAAGAGTAGGTAAGAGTCCCCTAAAAAGGCGTGATGATCCCAAACTACCACCCTCTATACCAACTCTAATCCTAAGGTGTCACTATAAAATCCCATGTGACCACCTAACATTGGAAAGCAGTTCTGCCCAGGCTCAAAATAAGCACACCATGATCATGCATCAGAGTTTCTATCAGAAACCATCCGTATATCATCAAATATGAAATAACCACGGGGTAGGACATAATAAATTTTCTATATGATTTATTTACACTAAGAAAATCTGTATCATTTTATATGATATCAATAGAATTAGTATATATTCTTTTCATAAATAATGAAAAGATATAATAGTTCATGTTTGTAGGTGGTATTACTTCCAAACAAACATCTCAATATATTTTCCCAACTCCTATAGGAAATATAGCTCTTATATGTTATATGAGTGGAAAGAGAATCCAATTATACCCTTTTTTTGGGAAGATCCAAAATATTTTCATACATAAGGTCATATATGTCATCTTAAAAGGTTCTACAGAATGAATACTTGGTTGAAGAGTGGTTTTGGTTATATGGTTTTGTAGGGATCAAAATTATAATATGATGATTCTATATAAGTTGGATATCACTCATAGGAAATTAGAGGAAATATTGAACCATCAGATAGACATATCTCGATGAAAAATGAGGCTCAATTTAGTGGGAAATCTCATACACTGCCTGAATCTAGGTGATTGTTTGCAATATAGCATACAACTACATAGTTTGAAGATAAAGTACCATTATTATTGAATCATTGATTATTATTACCTTAATTTATATATTTTCCTCATACTATTTTATTTATTAAATAATATTTAATTAATTGAATTTTTCATTTGATCCTATAACATATACTACGTAGATATTCACTCCTCTTATAAATATGAAAGAGTAAGGGTTCAAATTTTTCTTGTGACCAATCACTATATTTTATGTTGAAGTTTCATAATATTTTATCATAGTTGAGATGAACATCTTAGATCTCATTTTGGGAATTAATTGTATGCTCAATTTTAAATCTCACATTGAAATTTATCATCAATGGGAAACTTTATTTTTAACCATAAGAAATTTTCATTTATTCTAAGGAAAATAGGATCCTAAGACAAGTCAGGTTAGATATATTCTTCCATATATAGGTGATTTTTCTTTTTAGTTATTGTATCTTCTTATGTTACTTTGGGAATACAATTTAAAGAATAAAATTCAACTGATTCTATAGAATTTTCCTAAGGAATAAGAAAATTATTTCTCTATATTTTCATAAAATAGGGAAGTGTAATTTTTGATAGATCTTATTCTAGGTATGAGTTTAATATCCTTACCTTCTTATCATGTGGCTCCTACAAAACTGAAGGATTTGAATATTTGGTTAGAGGATCTTGAGGGTAAAGTATTCATTCATTTGAGTATTTATCCTTGGGTAGCCCCTTTTCTATTTCAAAATAAGGATAATGATAGACTATTACTTTGTATTGATTATTTGAAATTCAATTAGGTGAATGTGAAGAATTGTTATTCTCTTACATATATCAATGACCTTTTCAATCAATTAAAAAAAGAAAAAATATATTTGGAAAATTATCATCCGATCTCGGTACCATCAATTGAGGATTAGAGAGTAGGGTATTCTCAATATATATTTTTAAAGATTGTATATACATTTTAAGTATTTGGTAATTCTATTTGGATTAATTAATTATCCTATTATTTTTATGAATTTATTAAATTATATATTCTATAAACATCTCAAAAAACAATTTTGGTGTTTATGGATAATATTATTATGTATTCTAAACCAATTGAGGAGCATGAACATCATTTGAAAAGTATATTGGGTATTCCTAGAGAGCACCACTTGTATACCATGTAATCTAAGTTTCATATTTGGGTCAAAAAGTGTTATTTTTAGAAAATATGATAGACCTAAATTTGGATGGATCACTCAGAGGGGGATGGGTGAATCTATAATCTTTTTCTTTTATTAGTTATTCCTATTTAACTCAACCTCATGAACATATTAAAGTTCTCGATCTAGTGAATATTATCTCACAGCCTTACATTTATACACAATAGTTTCGGGAAAGAGACCAACACATGATATTTAAAAATTTCAACATGAAATACTACTTCATTCTATGTTGGTTAAACCCCCCAACATAGATTCACCACTATATAAAATAATTTTTTACAAACAAGAAAAATATAGTCCTATCAATATAGATTTTATTTTGTTTCATTCAATAATTTATTCCCAACACAGTATCCAATATGTTCCCGCAGCTTCCAGAATTCGCTAGAATTTACTTTTCTTCTTCAATAATGATCTAGAAAAGAAATACTTTCATCTCTTGATGATAGTCCTCCTCCGTGATCAGATGGATCAATAGTTCTGCATGTGTAGAACTTCAAGATCTTCAATGACTTCTCTGAATAGATTTATTGGTCTTGAACTCCTTCTAGATCTAATGTGATTTGGATTCTACCCATGTTCTTTGAATACTTAAGTATTTCTACTTTAGGGACTACTGGCTTTAAATCAACTTCTCTCTTTAATAATTGATGTATCAATCTATCATAACTATCTCACATGGTGTATTTGAGTTAATAATAATTATATTCCTCTCTCAAGTTTATTCTTATTTTGCTAACTTCATATATTTATACACATAGAATATCATGTGAGTCTTTAGTTTCCATTCATATTTGGAAACTCCCTCAATCTTCACTAGGTGAGATCTTCTAATTTAAACTTCCTTTATTTTCAGTCAAGACTTCTCATTTAAATCACCCAAATATTCAGATTTTTCCTTCTTTGAAATCCTCCATGAAATCTAATACTCAAATTTCTCTAAGTCATGAAACTTTACATTTAATCCTTATGAAGAAGTATTAAGATAGTTATTAAAAATTTATGATAAATATCTACATTCAGCATCAATGTCTTACAGTCATCAATGGAGACTTAAGATCATGTACTTTGAAATTTTTTGGTTTGAAGTAATGTTTTTTGTTGAATCTTTATGATCAGTAGGCAAAGCCTTACGATTAGAAACATTTCCATTTTTGCAGTTTCATCTCCAAATTACAGACATCCATAAAATTACTTTAGGGGTTCTTCAAAGTAAATCCAACCCTTCTTAAGTGACTCAAAAAACCTTCAACATGATGCATACAATGTCTTTGTACTAATCAACACATGCATTTACTTTCCTTGAAGATTAACAAAACAATCATCATATTTTTTTTATATTTGAAGATATAACTCATAATAATCCTCCAAGAATCATCATCTCTATCACTAAACACATATTAGCATTTTTAAAACAAATGAAACAAAAATGTTATGAGCACAAAAAGATCCCACCTTTTTATTTGTGTCAATATCCCCACACATTTCTAAAGTCAATATTTTTTCTCATTTATTTCTCCCCTTTATTGATAATCAATTGAAAAGAGACAATGGCGTTCTTCTCAACTCACCAAAACAATCTCTTATTCTCCTTGTAAGAATGTATTGAGTCACACATGATATAAGGATCACATCACATGATTTTTTTTATAAAGGAGCCTTAAGTTAGTCAACCCTAAGTCTACTTAGACTCACCTGATGTAGAAATCAAGAGGTATATAACCATGTTTTTCAATATTTTCCATAAACCAGAATCCATGTGATATTACAATCAAAATTTTATTATTTCTCTAAATCAGGGTATGAACATATATCAATAAAGTAATCATAAGATTTAAGTACAAAGCATAAAACTCACACTTTGTTTTATATTTTAATCAACTAACACTCACCTTTAATAAGTATATTCAATAAAATAATTACAAAGAGTTATAAGTGTGATTTTCATACCTCAAAATTCAGTATTATCAAATCTTTTAGAAATTCCAGATTTACTAGAGTTGATAGGATGACAAATTATTCTTAGTATTTTATCCCCCTAAAAGGATTCACTATTAGAAATGTTATATTTAACATGATACAAATTAGGTGAATATTTCACATCCTAGTAGGATCCCATTATCTAACTAACTTGGGAAGGTTTACATTTAACCTTAACAGACTTATTGAAGTATTCTTTGACTTTTCTCGACTCATTTTGAACAAAAATACATATTGATTATGTTTCTCCAAGTTCTTTTTCTATTACAACATGTTTCTCTTCAAGTCCACTGATAATGTTTTCTTATTCAGTTTATCTAAGCTTGTGATTTTTTATCTCATTAATATATGACACTTAATTCTTGATATAATTTTCTTTCTCATCATCCAAATTTTTATTACTCAAGATTATACCTTTCTTTCATAAAGTATTATGTGTACTCCATACATAATTCTATTTTTTATCATAGATTCCACTCAATCTCTATCCTTTCTTATTTATCATCGTAACTTCCAATTGAATCATGTCCATTCTCAATGTGAGAAAAGAGAGAGACTTTATTATTTGATCTACTGAATGATTCATCGCTCCCTTTCTTGTTTAAAAAAGATTATTATTTTACTACTAAAGAGAATATTTTTCTTTTATTTTCTTTTTGCTTTTGTGTCTTCTCATCCTCCTCATATAAATCATATTTTTTTAACCTTATTCTTTATAATTTATTTTCTAATATGAAAAATTCCATCATAACTATTATATCTAAGTAATTTCTTACTTTTTCCTTTATATTTTCCCTTGATTAATCTATTTTATAGAAGATAAATAATTTAATTGAAGTATTATTAATCCTCATCATCATACGAGTCACTTTCTATTGTATATTCATCTTATTTTACCTTTCATTTCTCCATGGATTCAATGAAAATCTTGGGTTTTCTTATTTTTTGATGTTCATTGACTTTCTCATCTCATAATCTTTGATTATAAGGAAGATACGTTTGAGATAAATCAATATGTAAAAGTTATCATGGGATTATTTAATATGATTGAGTCTTCTAGATTATCACAAAACCATGAAATATTTCTAACAATATCATTTACCTATGTAGAATATCCATCAATGTCTTCATCATCATCCATTTTAATGTTATTAAACTGGCACCTCTAAAATTGAAGTTTGGATTCCTTGAATTTGAAATTACCTTCATAACTACTTCTCAAATTATCCTAAATCTATATGAAATTTTGGAGACCAATGAACTTTTTATAGACCTTATCTGATAGATACATTAGGATTTTATTTTTATCCTTTTAATCTAACTCCATATTCCCCTTTGTCTTCTTGGGTCAAAGTATAACTTTTATTAGCGGGTTCAAACCTAAATACTACAACATCTATTACTTCCAAGAGAAGTGATAGAATGTGGGGTATCATGTTGTTCCTCCAACTGTGATAATTATTCCCAATGAAAGTGGGAACACATCAGTAATTAAGAAATTTGAGATTCTCTATTTCTAGGAAACTTTTTCTTTGAATTTTAATAGGTGACATGCTCTAATAGAGGTTGATAGACGAGAATCTAGTTGGATCACTGAGAGAGGGAGGGTTGAATTAGTGATATTTTTCTTTTATGATTTTTTCCTATTTAACTTTTCAAAGTTCTTAAAACAATCAACATTATCTCACAACCTTACTTTCATTTATAGTAGTGGAAGGAAAAGGAGAAACACATTATATTTACAAGGTTCATCCTGAAATACTACTATTTTTCATATTTTTTATAACCCCCCCCCCAACATGGATTCTCCATTGTCTTTAATAATTATTTATTACTAAGGATAGCCTGGTCCAATCAACATAGAATATATTATTTTTCCTTAAATAATTTCCTCCTAACACATAATCCACTATATTCCCATGGCTTCTCGAATAAACTAGAAGAGAATTAAATTCTTAAATAATGATCCAAAAAATAAATACTTGCAACATATGATGATATTATTCCTCCATGAGTGTATAGATTAACAGGTCCACACATGTACAAGTTCAAGATATTAAATGGATTCTTTGAATAGATATGTTGGTCTAAAAACTCCTTTTAGATATAATATGATCTATAGTCTTTACAACTTATTTAAATACATAGGTATACCACCTTCAAGGACTACTAGATTCAGATCAACTTCTCTCTTTGATACTTGACGTATCAGTCTCTCAGAATTCTCTTGCACAGAGTATGTGAGTTTGGAATAATTATCTTACTATATCAATTCCATTCTTATTTCACAACCTATATATATTAATTCACATAGAATATCATATGACTATTTAGTATCCATTCATATTTGGTAACTCCCTCAATATTTGGAAGGTGATATCTCCTCATTCAAACTTCCATGATTCTCAGTTAGGGCTTTACTTTTAAATCACTTGAATAATAGAATTTTTCCTTTTTTGAAATTCTATATGAAATGTTATACTTTAAACTCATTGAAAATATCCATGTGCATATACTCATGTATCTTTTCCATGTGGACCTTCCCATTTATGGGTGCGAATGTTATCTCAATTTTCCTTAAATTTTAAAACATTTCAAATTTCTATAATTCATAAAGCTTGACGTTGAATCCTTATGATGAAGATTTGAAATCATTATTAAAGCTTTATGGTTAAAATTTACATTCAGAATCAATGTCTAATAAACATCTATAAAGAATTATGATAAGGGAAATTTCCATTTTTTGTTCTATAGAAAAGTCTTATGTTGAAGATTTATGATTAGTAGTCAAAGCCATATGATTAGATACTTTACCACTTTTCTGATTTCTTCTCCAAATTACAGACTTCCTTGAAATGACTTCTTAGATTATTAAAAATAGCTCTAGCCCTTCTTAATTAACTCAAAAACATATCTAACATGATGCAGAAAATGTATCTACATTCATCAACACTTGCTATTAGTTTCCTTTAATATCATCACAATAATAATGACATTTTTATATCTTATAATATGTAACTCATAAGAAACCTTCAAGCATCATATTATCTATAAATAAACACATATTTAAATATTGATAACAAATTCAACCAAAGATTTATGATCATCACAGATTATGATTTATAAATATGGAATATTAGTTGATCCTAAAAATATTGTAGTTGTTATGTCTTTGGAGGTTTAAAATAATGTCTTTAAGATATGAATCGCCCTTAGTTTTTCTAGATACTATAGGTGGTTTATTAAATAATTATCCAAAAAAAATCCTCTTTAACATCTCTTACCTGTAATGGGGTAATGTTCATATAGATTAATGATTCTTATAAATAGTTAAATGAACTTAAATAAAGATTGACATTAACCCTTGTTTTATTGTTTACTAAGATTGGTGAAGGCTATGTTATTTATTTTGATGCTTTGGGAATGGGTTTGGGATATATTCTTGTATATAATAATCATGTAGTGGATTATGGATCTCATTATTTATTCCCACATGAAATGAATTTATCAACCCATGATCTTAAATTAGTGTCTCTCAAGCATGATCTCAAATTTTGGTTATATCACTTGTTTGGTGAGAAATCCATTATTTATATAGAACATAATAGTCTAAATTATATATCTTCATATAAAAATTCAAAATTCAGATAGAGGAGATGAATGGAATATATTTATATATTCAATTTTTACTTCTCTTATACTCTCAAGAAATAGAATATTTTCATTTACACTCTTAGTGAAAAATTTCCATTGTAGGAAGTTAATGATTCTAGTGATAAAGGAAAAATAATTCATATTTTACAGATTAGAATTTGGAGGTGAAAGAGGAGAAAGATTTAGTATTTTTATTGAATGTTTAATTAATAATTATATTCTTGATATTATTCATCAATTGTATTAATTAGATCCTGCATATCAAAATATAATATGAATTTTAAATGATTGGGAAAGAAATAATGAATGGTATCTTTCGTCAAATAGAGTTACTCTTTTTAAGAAGTATCTTGTAGACCTTCTCCTTTGAGATAAGTGGTGATGAAGGACTATTATAATTCTCATTGGGATTCTCATTGAAGTGCAGGTAATATGTACTATAATATTAAACATTAGTATTGGTGGACCAAAATGAATTTGAAGATTTTTGGGTATGTTTCTTACTACCTCACTTATCAGTTACTAAATGTCAAACATAAAAAGGAAAAGGTATTCTTTAGTGGTTACCAATTCTTACATTGAAGTGGGAATGGGTGTCTGTTGACTTTCTTATTCTACTGCCTTGAACTCCTCATGAAAGGAATATAATATGGATAATCATGAAAAGCTAATAAAATTAGCTGATTTCCTCCCCATCAAAGAGATTTTGAAAGTATAAATTATTAGAAATATTTCTGTACAACATATTTTAAAATATTACAGTGTGACTGTAACTATAATTTCTTATAGATATCCTTGTTTTAGATCTCAGTTATGAAAATAAATTTAAAAGGCATTATGAACATAGTTTAATATTAACACAAAAGTTCATCATTAGTCCAATGGTTAAATTGAAATGGTTATTCAAATATTAGAGGATATTTTTTATGATTTCATTCTAGATTTTAAGGATCATGGTAAAATCATTTATCATTGGTTGAATTATTGTATAAAAAATTATCAATATTTGATGAAAATTGATCTTTTAAAATCATTTTATGGTAAACCATTTCAATATCCTTTATGCCTGATGTATGTTTGTGAATCCTTATTAGTGGGGCCAAGCATTGTATTAAAGAAAAATGATAATATTTCATTGGTTTGAATGTGATTAGTGATGGGCCAAAATCCTCATAAAACTTATACAGGTTATCATTAATGACCATTGTATTTTTTTTATGTGTGATGAAATGTTTTTGAAAGTTTCTCATTGGTTGGGAAATATATGATCATGGATAAAAGGTAATAATTAGAGTTTAAAAAATTTCAAAATAATAATTTCACCATTCTTTTAGAAGATTGAAAAAATTTCAAAGGGGTAGAAGAACACTGCATTCCAATCCATCTAGCACCCAACTTCATAAGGACCTCATGCACCATGTCCTTGTGAAACCCATGTGTATTGTATTCCTTTTCACAGTTCCATGTTCCATGAGCAACATTTCTCATGCTAATGTAATGTTACCTACTCAAGAGAACTCAGTGCCTTGAGTGTTTATCACCAGTTATTTGGGTACCCGGCTTCCATTTCCTATAAAAGGACTCCCATACCTACAATTTGGGAATGAATTGAAAATATGTTTGAGGGAGTGGAAAGTTAAAAAAAATTGGAGTCATTGATTTCTCTTGAGTATAAGAAATCCATTCCCATAATCTTGAATTCCCCTTTAGGTGGTTTTTGACTCTAAACTAAGGAAAAGACAAGAAAGTGAAGGGTATTTACATATTTTAATTAATATAACCATTCAAAGACCATTTCACTCAGTTTATCACTAATACCATTGAGAAGGACATTGAAGAGGTGAAACAAAGTGACCAAGGCATGCCATCTAGGCACCCTATCCAACCCAAAAGGGGTGTACCCAGTGTGTACATAAAAGACCACACCCAGTTCTCCGACACTACCCAACTAAGCACCCATTCACTTAGGTCTCTAAGTCGGGATGGAATTCGAACTACAAAATCTCCCTCACATGTAATCTGAATCTCTATAAGTGGATCCATTCATTGGCCTTTATTACTAAAGTTACAACCAGATTATATAATTGGGTCACTCTTTTTCCCATATCACTTACCTAGGAACCCATTTTCCCAAGTCACCGACCTGGGTTCCCATTCACCCAAGTCACTTATTTGAGGACCCATTTCTCCCAAGTCGCCTACCTAGGCACCATATACCAATTATGCCTATATTAACACCTCAAATAAATGGCAATTTTATGGACACCATAGTTCTCTCCTTCAATCTTGTATTCCATTGATAATGGGGACTAGGCATCCCATGAGAAATATTCCCTAGGTTTTTCTCCCTAACTAAAAGAGGCCTTGGGGATTTAAAAATCACGTATTCCCTTGATAAAGAGGGTTCATATTGTTAGGATATCATTAATAAATGTACTGGGCATGCAGTAGAAGCCCAAAAAGTGGGATTTTAAAAAATTTCACTGATGAAAGATATGAACTTGTTAATGTCAGTGAATAGTTATCCGGTTACTTCCTCAAGATCATACATGAATGAGATTAATCATAATACTAAAATAGTAAAATATCAGGTTTAGATATGAATCCTTGATAGACGTCTGCTCATCGTTAGTGATCGCTTCTTGAAGAATTTGAAGTCAAATTCCTCTATATCATCCACACATACTTCAAAAATTTGTTGGAATGTCGATCGTTGAAATCTAGGTTCCAGAGAAAAGATCTGATGATTCCTTTGATGCTCTGATGATCACCGCATCACCTTTCTTGTGATGCATGAGAGAGAGCTCGATCTGAGCTCTTAGATCTATATTCTCTCTCTATAATGAAAGATAGAGGAGTAGAGATAGAGATAGAGGTTTTGAATGGTCCATGGAAAACTCCTCTCCTCCTATATTTATATAGTGTTAAGAAAATACCAAGTAATTCCTTCCTGGTCCCCAAATAATTAACACTTTATATAAACAATATTTTGACTACAAAATTGAGTCATAAATATTATTCATAATTATTATCACTTTATTGTAATATTAAAAATATATTATGTGATAATAACTGAGCCATCGACTCGACTCGACTCGTTCTTCCTGTAAATATTAAATGAATCTTGAATATTTTAAACTAATATTAGTCCAATTAATATTTTTATATATTTACTTTAAATCTTTTAAATACATTTAATAAATAAATTCAATTTCAACTATTCCTAACTTGAATAATATGAATTTATGTATTCCTTGGGTGATCGTATCTCCTTGGACAAATACCGGACCCCAATGGTGGGGCTCACCATGTCTAAAGTTGTAATTCAAATGAATAGGGAATATTCTTGAATACGCTGTTGTGTGTGACCCTCTAGGACCTTATCTCAATAGTAGTAAATACTATTCATAGATCACGAGTAGGATCTAGCAACCCATCATGGCCTCTAAAGATATAATTATTGTCACAACAGCGATAACTAACCTACAAACAAGAACTGTGTAATATAATCTTTTTGTCTTTGATATATCATAAAGAAAGATGCACACCCATGTCGTTGACCTTTTCTTTCTTTATTATTTATTAATCTAACTGGATAGATTTACCTTGGACAACCATGCCCATGGATTTATCAAGGTACTACCATCCTGATCAACGTGGCCTAAGATATATAACTTCTTTAACCTGGAAGCGACAAATCCATTCTTGGTCATTCATCCAATGCCATGCCACCAATGATGTACCCAACACAAACTACCTCACCACAATTTCATTATCATGTTTTTCATCTTTCATCATAGTACGTGATCAAATTTCACACATTGGCAATGGTCTCAAGTTAGGAGACCATTACACATGTCTAGAGATATAAACGTCCAATGACACCCAAAACATGTGGTGTTTCTATTGAAAGGTATGTCCTCATGATCTCACTACTAGAGATCACCATGTGTGAACTTAATGAGAAGAATCCTCATTGATTATGAGCCCCCAACACCTGATGGTCAAACATCTACTGTGTCCCATCAGTAAGATGCATATAGACCATATGACCATTGCTTTAGATTAATGTCATAGTATATCGAGGTTCTCATTATAGTGTAGGATATTCCATAACATTTTAATATGATAATTAATCAATGGAAATTACTATTAAATAGTGAACATAGAAATACATACACTATAATGGTAAGTCATTATCCTGTATATCTAATTGTACACGTGATATGGTAATAAAAACAACAGAATAGTTGGTTCTATGGAACCCACTATTTCAACACTCCCACTTGAACTAGAGAAAACTTGCTAACCAAACTTGTTATCTCTCACATGATTAAGTTCATTTTTCTACTAAGTCACGGCTTTAGCTGTTGGGCCTTCCACAATTCTGCTATGTGGAAACTCTGTTATAAGAAACCTTACCTCCTTGAGTAAAACTTCTCAAGATATGGTATCCCTGAGTATATCCCTTTTGTCCATTGTCATAACTTGAAATTTTGGCTAGAAATAATATCATAATTTACATTATGATAATGCTTTATTTACTAGGTGTGATTCCAAAAACTGGAAGAAATCGTTGTGTTTAATTTCTTCTTAGCTTCCTCAAAAGCTGCAATATACTTAGTACTTGTAGGTATGGCTTCCAATAGCTTATATGAGCTTGTATCACTCATAACCTTAGTCTAACTATGATATTCATCTATGTAAGACTATTTTGTGTCCTCAGAAAACTAGTATCCTTTCTTCTCCACTTACCAAGTACATATCTTTTGTACTTATCGAAGTATAGTCAGATAGTTCTGGACACTTACCTTGCAGTGCTCCTGGATATAACTGATATCTACCTACTATAAAGTACATCTTGGCAATGTCAGTTTTTGTACATATCATGGCATGTGTAATTAATCCATTTATTAAGTATATGGATTTCAACATACCATGTTACTCTCTTGTCATGTCCCAAACATGTCAACCTTGAGAGATTATGCCACGTGACTTTGATGAAAATTCCCCTCTTGAATTGTTCTAACTTGAATTTTCCAATACCATGTCACTATATGTATGATTGACTTGATCTAAGTATCATTTAGATCCAACTTAGTAGATCATGATCCCTATAACTTAGGTTGCTACTTTAAGTCAATAAATAGAGAATAAATTTCATCCTGATCTTAACTAACTGGAAGACTAATCTATTTTTCTATATGTTTCTAAACCTATTTTACGTGGAGAACATTGGTGCTCCCACTAACCTCTTGTAGACACATGGAAAATTTTCATTCCAAATGAATACTCAATGATCATGTTTCTTACCTCAATCCTAAACTGGACTTCAGTAACTTGCAACCTTTATTAGCATTTTGTGTCATGAACATCCCTTTCAGGTTGCATCGCATAGACACCTTCCATTTTTAGGGGTCATTACATCTAATTCACAATATAATATGTTCATAGAAAGTAGCTATGACAAGTAAAATTTTAATATATTTAGCCATACTGACTTATTGTAACCAAACGAGCCTTATTGGTACTACACTTGTACCATCCATGTATCATCTCACTTGAATAACCACCACAATATTCAAAATAATAACCCCCTTTTGTAATCTGATGCATGGAATCCATATATTGAATTTTAATTAGACTTATCATTCTTATATATTTTCCATATACTACTTACATGTAGGAGATATTATTCGTAAAAAATAATATCACACCGGCTGCAGTGAATACAAAAACCATCAAAATAGTTTTATATTTCCTACGCAGTATGTGTCTCTAGAACATACATTGTTCCACATGCGCTTGTGGAACTAGTTCTTATTCCAACTACATGTGCATCTCGAGCATTGACTAAACCCAAGTCAATCTTTCTCCCACTATCTCAAAAGATATGTTCACCCTTTTATAGAAATTTATTCCATCGCTTGACTACAACTTTATATCTTAGGGATTTATGTAATATCCTAAGAAACTGTTAGGTTAATTACTTTAGATGAAATATGTGTTTTTTCCTGATTCATGTTTGTTTATGTCCTAAAAACTCTTTGCATCCAAACACATGACCGTATGAGATAATGCAAGATCATCATAATACAATTTTTATGATATTCATTATTAATTATAGTTTGCATATGATTATGGGATATCATCATTATTTGTGAAGCACATCATGAAATATAATGAATGTTTCTGAAATTTACAACTTTGATATTACTTACATCATAACACTGATGTAAAAAATTTGCATTTATAAATTTCTCCATGCTAAATTTTATTGATCAATGTTAACATGTAAGACTTCATCATCGATCCTCCTCATTAACATCAATGTCTTGATATAGACAAGATAATGTGCGTTTAGGAATTACTCCATGCTACATCATCATGATAAATGAATGCTTAGTCAAGGTATTCTTCAGCATGCCAACCCAAAGAAACTTATATCTTCTGACCATGCATATAGTACATTTTAAAATTCCTTAATTACTTAAAGGAATCTTATGGAGCATATTTACCTCCAGCATACACTTGGAATAGTTCATGCTCTCTAGTTGAAATAATTTCAAAAGCTTTAAGGCATACCTTTATTTCTAAAGGTTTCTTTGTCCAAACTAAAGACATCAATAATACCAAAGGTGTTTAGATTTACCGAGCCTAAATACGAAACTTTTTATATACTTGAATTCCACTTTTATTCCCTTGAAAAAGAAATATCTTTTCACAACTTGGTATAAAAGTATTAAATTTATATTCATCAGGTATTTCCAATGATTCGTGTATTACTGAACTATTGGTTGAGTATTAAACACAAAAAAAATTGATTTTGAAACCTGGAATAATGTCTCCTTATGTCTAAAAGACATGTGAGATAAATATTTTGGTAACACTCAAGGAAATTTCTACTAGAATCCTCAAATGGGTAATTAAAAGGTGTGTACTTCTCACTGCTGACATATGAATCTCCCTTTCTAAGAAACTTTGGAGAATGTACCTGACTTATAGTAGTATTTATATACTTACTTGGTTACTGTATATCAATACACATATGTAATAATCATATTGTATTGAATACCCAAAAATTAAAACTGAAACATTACATTTTACTTTGATGAATAAACCGAAAGAAGAAGCGGTAACTTGCTTCTTTAATTTAGTTAACTTCATTTAAACTCTAATTAATTTATTTTATGATATGAAAAGAAAATAACCTTTGTTAATACCTATTTCATTGAATGATGTTGAAAATGTGCTTCTGGAATTACTTTCCATTAGCCTTTTTCCCTGCCTTTCAATTTTTTCTCCATAAGAATTAATGATTAATCTATCTTTTATATTCTTATTTACTTGGTGATCCTTACCTAAATAGGTAATGAATCATTTACTCAATACTATTCATTTTGTAACCTAAAACGAAACTTGAGTAAATAGGAGAAAATGATATGAGAAAGCGATTCATTGAAAGATAATGATCCATATTTCAATTTACACATGATGGTGTAATCATCTTCTTATTCACATATTGCTTCACTTTCTCCTTGTAGACTTCTTGGAGATGAGACTACATGTTATATCATACATGTCTTGATGTAGCGACCATAACTAGCATCAGATGTTGATGATTTCATAATGACATAACCATCATGTTCTTTATTCATGAGTCTCATGTAAGTAATTTCTCACCCTCGCTTCTTGAGGTGACTTAACAGGTGTTGAGGACAGTGAAACCTTGAGTTTCATATATCATAGTACTATGCACAAGCACCCGTACTATTATTGGATACTCGTGCTAGTGTAGAAACTTATTTTTTCCATCATTTATCACAATTATTTATTGTGGTATAACTTTCAATTTTCTAAAAAAGTAAATTTTAGTAGATTAGTACTTTTTATCTAATTAACGGTTTCGACTTTTGAATAATTAATTAATTAAATGTCTCCCATTAATTTATCAAATTCTAGAAACCCTTTGTTCTAGAGTCAGAATAATTTTTCACCTAATTATTCTAGTGGTAAGGATCCTTGAACCTCACCTTATAGTCTAAAATCTTTGCCTATGACACTGGTTGGAGGGTTCAAGGTATGCGTTTAGCTAGCCAACTACATTAACTCGCAGTTCCTTGATCTGTTGAGTGAAGTCTCAACTTCTTAAATCGTTACTTTATTTACTCAACGCTTGACTCTAAAATTAAAACTAGCTAGATTTGGTTACTTATTTGTGAAGTTCTCAGTCAGGATCCAAGTATCATTAAGAGGGGGAGGGGGTGAATCATTTATACCTTTTTCTTTTTATGTTTCCTTCGAATTGAAACAACATTCGCCTCCTATTAAAGATTTTCTTCTATGATGAACACACGCAACCACAGGAACACAAGATTTACAAGGTTCACTACTCAAAAAGAGTAGCTACGTCCTTGGTATGGTACGGAAATAATCCAGTATCACACAATCCACTAGAAAACAATCCTTTGATGTGGAATACAACAAGTAGGATATACTCTTACACTCGTGTAGCACTTGGAAAACAATATGCAAGTGCGTGTGCACTATCTTAGCAAAAATAGGGAATTACAATATTTTAGTGCTTCTTCACAATTGAACAGATGTAATCTCTGAAGTACAAATCTTCACTTTCCTACCCAGAAGCTGGTAAGAACTTCCATACACACAACTGAATATGTGCGAAGACCCCAAATTTTTCGCACAACCTTTAGGATATCTCGCGCGCAATTCCAATGCCTTGCGCGTAAAAATTCACTTTTGGTGTGAAAAAACTTTTTCGCGCAACTCCCCTTTTTCGCGCAACCTTTTCTCTTTTCGCACAACTTCTATTTTTCCGCGTAACTTTTTCTCTTTTCGCGCACCTATCCTCTTTTCGTGCAAACTTCTTTCTTTTCGCGCAACTCACTCAGCGTATTATTTTACGCGCACCAGAGCTTGGGATTTTTTCTAAGTGTTGAGAATTAAAAAATGAGAGGGGTTCACCTCATATTTATAGACATTTTTGACCCCGCGCGAAAAACACAAATCCGCGCGTAAAACCTCCTTCATGCATGTAAAAACTCTTTCACGCAACTTCATATTTCGCGCAATGCTCTAATATTTCGCGCACCTCATGCCTTTTACAATTTTCGAGCTTCTGATCTTGAAACACCCTTTGTGTGAAAAACTTCATTCCTCTATTTTGCGCATCCCACAGATATTTCATGCAGCTTTTCATTTTGCGCGCATCCCGCTGATTTTTCGTGCAACCCGCTACTATTTCACACACCACTTTATTTTTTTTCACGCAACCTGCCTAAATTTTTGCGCACTCCATGCATTTTCCATTATTCGATGTTCTGACCTTAAATCATTCGTTGCATGCCAAATTCTAAACCATATTCAATCTTTCACGCAACATCCATTGCCAAAAACACATCTCCATATTCCAATTTTCAGGCCGTAAAATTTGGAAAACACTGGAAAATGACGCCACCTTAAACTGTGCTTTTGTGCCGCCCCCAGATTGTCCATTGCATTGTCATTTCTCTCTTCATTGCTTCCTATAACCATTCTTCCGCTTTCATCACAAACTCCACTATCATGATATATATCTTTTGATAGACCAGATCTAGCATCGTCATAATTACAATGGGAAGTATTGAAGCATCCCATCTTCCAGCAGCATCATTCCTTCCAATCAAAACTGTATATGATTGGAATCATCATTTCCCCCCCTTTCCTTTGTAAGTCTTGCATCACAAGTTCTCCTAACTTATGATATTTGTGAAATACATATCAGTAAAGCATCGTCTGATTTTAAGTCCTTTACAAAGTGAATTGATTTATCTTCTTTGACAACAAAAGACAACACTCTGCCAACGCTAACTCTTCAAACTTCTTTCTCTATCCAACTTGGTCCCAAAAATTTGTTGAAATTTTAGTTAAGTCAACTCACCTCTCTCATAAGAACTCTCTGGTAGTAAGAGGCACCATCTTCTTTGGTATGATGAGCACCCCAAACATCCGGTTTTGTGCAAATTGGAATGATGGAATTTGATTTAGACTTAATATTTATTTGATAATTTTGTGTTATTAATGTGAAAAAAGTAATCATTTTCTATCTTATTATCACATACTATGTGATCAAACTCATGACTGGCCATGATATAAATAGAAAATTCATCACATCAAATGCTCATTTTATCTATGCATGCTTGTTTAATATTCTCTGTGACTGCTCTTAAACTATGCATTCAAAAAATAATAAACCATTCAAAAATAAAATGATGACCTGATCATGAGTCGATTCTAATAGTTGATCCATTGCGTAAATAATGGAAAAACCTTGACCCTAGGGGATCTGCCTTGAGTTGTCTCGCTTTGACTCTAATTGTAGTGCCTATCCATCCAATGCATCAAACTCATGTTCAGTACATCACCTAAACTTGGCGTGAAGTGCGTCATTGGTTGTTTTTTCATTACACAACAATACTCACTCACAGGCGAGGTGAACTGGGGATTATAATATACAACTTTGTATATGAGCACATAGGCCCTTATACATTTAATGATGCAGACGATTTTTAGATTGTCATTTATTTAAACTACTTATTACAAACTATTGCAATAATTAAATAAATAAATTAAACATGCATTAGTCGGTCAACGGATCATGACCAATCAATATGCATTAACTCACATATTTAAAATAAATACAGAAATAAAATTAAACCTACATTATATATTTATTGAGAGAATTTCTATTAAATTAAAGTTTCACTCTAATTTTAATTCATTAATATTCATCGTTCGGTCCTGATTAATGAATTTAATTTTATAACAAAAAATTATATTAATTAATTAATTTAATTTAACACTAAAACAAATTATTTTATGTTGCTAATAATAAAACCCAAAAATTAATATTTAATTAATTTAATTTTCAATCGAAATTAAATTAATTAGTTTAATTAACTTTTGATTAAATTAAATTACACGGGCCCCAAAATCCCCGGGCATGGCCTATGCGGGTTGCATAGGCCAGTTTCAGGTTGTGTTGACCCATGCAGGGGTGATCTGGCCTAAGAAAGTCCGTCCAAACCCGTTTCAGGCTAGGCAGACCCGCCCGGGCCTGTTATGGGGGAGAGCGAACTAGGGTGGGGTTTCCGATCCACTAAGGGGACCAGGTGACAGCCAAATCTGACTGGGGTATGCTACATGTACTAGAGCAGTAAATTTTATGGGTGGTGGTGACACGATAAGGAAGCAGTGCGGTTGAGGAAGCACGCAAAGGCGACGACGGTTCAAAGTCACATGATCGCCGGAGCTTGCGGCTGTGGTGGAGGAGTCTGCGTAAAGCGATGGCAGGGCTAAGGTGGGGCCCCATAGGTGTAGGTGGCCGAATGTCATGGTCGGGCACCCAAGTTCATGGCATATGTGGCCAAAAGAGGGGAGACACAGTGGGGTCTCATGACCAGATGGAGGAAGCGAGAGATGGGTTGGGCCGCGGTCGGTGCGGAAGGTTCCACCGATGGGGCCGCGGTCGGTGTCGGTGGGGCACTATATAGGCGACCAAGGAGGGTCAAACAGGAAGGGTGTGTTCTCTTTTGGAAGAGAAGAGGAGCCGTCTTCAGGCAACGAGGGGTGGCCCAAGAGAGGAGGAAGCCCGCGCGCTGGCAAGGAGGGTCGCGGCCGGGTGGGAGGTCGAAGGCGGCGCGCCGGGGAGAGGGGTGATCGACCTGTAATAGGAAAGGGAGGGGCGACCTAGGTGGGGTCCGACGGAGTGGAAAGGGGAAGCTTGCCCCCAATTTTGATTCCCCTTTTTTTGTTCACTCTCGTGACCCACTGCCCTCATGGAAGTCGTCCCTTTTTTTGTTTTTTTGTGTTGATTGATATGCTTGACCGATTAATCCAATCCCTTTTAAATTTTTCAAAAAGTCTATTAATTATACTAATTGAAATAAAATTACTTACTTAATTAATTAAATTAATTAACAAAATTATTATTGAACAAATTCTGGTGGAATTATTCTTTTACTAGAAAACACTATTTCGGTCGACGATAATTTCATCGGTAAACCAAGTTTATCCAATTTTAAAATTTCAGATGGTCGCAAATTTTCCATTTGATATCAGATTCACAAACTGTCTTTGACAATAGAACCTTAACGACACCATCTTTTATGTTTAATGCAAATTTAATTTTTCAATTAGATTAAAAACATCACGCGTCATTCCGATACCAATTGAAGATACGAAGCATGCAGTGGAATCCCAAAAAGTGGGATTTTAAAAAATTTCACTGATAGAAGACATGAACTTGTCAACGTCAGCGAATTGTTTCCTAATTACTTCCTCAGGATCACATGTGAAAGAGATTAAGCACAATATTAAAACCGTAAAATACTTAGTTTAGATCTGAAGTTGCGCTCGATGTCTTCTCAACATTGATGATAGCTACTCGAAAAAATCGAAGTCGAATTCCTCTAGATCATCCAAACGCATTTCAAAAATCTTTGGGAGCACCGACTGTTAAAATCCAGGTGCTAGCAGAGAGATCCGATAATTCTTTCGACACTACAATGGTCATTGCATCGCCTTTCTTGCGATGCATAAGAGAGAGCTCAATCCAAGCTCCTAGATCCAGATCCTCTCTCTCTAGAATGTAGGAGAGAGGAGTAGAGAGAGAGGTTGTGAATAGTCCATGGTGAAATCCTCTCCTCTATTTATAAAGTGTTAAGAAAATACCTGGTAATGTGTTCCCAACCCCTAAATAATTAACACTTTATATAAACAATATTTTGACTACTAAACTGAGTCATAAATATTATTCATTGTTATTATCACTTTCTTGTAATATGAGAAATATATTACATGATAATACCTGAGCCATTAACTCAGGTCGTTCTTCCTGTAAATATTAAATGAACCTTGGAAATTTTAAACTAATATTCGTCCAATTAATATTTTTATGTATTTACTTTAAAACTTGTAAATACATTTAATAAATAAATTCAATTCCAACTATTCTTAACATGGATAATATGAATTTATTTATTCCTTTGGTGATCATATCTCCTTGAAAAAATCCCGAACCCCGTGGTGGGTCCCACCATGTCTAAAACTCATATTCCACTGAATATGATAGATTCTTGAATAAGCTATTGTGTGTGACCCTCTAAACCCTAATCTCGATATTAGTGAATACTATTCTCAGACCAAGAGTGGGATCTAGTAACCCATCATAGCCACTAAAGTGATAAGTATTGTCACATCAACGACAACCAACCTACGAACAAGCACTGTGTAATATAATCTCTTTGTATTTTAATATCTCATAAAGCGGGGCACACAAATATTTCATTACCCTTTTCTTGCTTTATTATTTTTGATCTAACTAGACGAATTTTCCTTGGATGACCATAGCTAGGGATTTATCAATGTACTTCCATCCTAATCAACATGACCCGAGATATATAACTTCATTAACCTGGAAGTGGCAAATATTTTCTTGACCATTCAACTGATGTCATGCCACCAATGACGCACCCAAGACAAAATACCTTGCCAGGATTTCATTATCATGGTTTTCGTCCTACATCAAAGTACGCAATCAAATGACACACATTGGCAATGGTCTCAAGTCAGGATACCATCACACATGTTCATAGATAGGAACATTAAATGACACCCAAAACATGTGGTGTTCATATTGGAGGATCTTTCCTCATGATCTCACTACTAGAGACCACTATGTGTGAATTTCATGAGAAGAAGTCCCAATGCTTATGAGCCCCCATCACCTGATAGTCAAACATCTACTTTGTCTCGTCAGTAAGATGCATCTAGACCATAGGACCTTTATTTAAGATTAATGTCATAGTATCTCAAGTTTCTCATTATAGCATGGGATCTACTATAACCTTTTAATACGACATTTAATCTATAGACATTACCATTAAATTGTGGATGTAGAAATACCTACACTATAATAGTAAGTTATCATCATGTATATCTAACTGTTTACATGATATGGTAATAAAAATCAAAGAATAGTTGGTTCTAGGTAACCCACTATTTCAACAATTGAAACCTCACCTCGGTCAATATGCTCATCTTGACTTCCTTAAACTAATTCTCATAGATTTTAAGCATCTTGTTTGCTTCATTCAACCAATCAATGAGCAATAGGCCCACCAATAGATGAGAGGTGGATGCGCATATATGGTACTCCTACTAAGTTTAATCCCTTATTGATGATCTAATCCTTTTACCCCCATAAATTAGCTATAAATATCATGGTTCTATGAATCAGTGTAAGTACTCTTCCTCAAAAATTCATATTACACATGATTCTAGTCTTCATTCCCTATCTTGTTACCAATGAAATGGAAGTGGATGTTTATTTATGGGCTTCAAACTAGGTGTAATACTTGACCATGTTTTCATTTATGATCTCATCCCTATTCCCCATTAACGATCCCAAAATATCATGGGAGTCTGACCAGGTGTAAGTCCCTACCCTTTCTCGTTGACTCATATCACCCATGAGTGTAGTATTCCATCCTTGTTTAGTAATTAATGAACGAGAGGTGGAAGTGCATATATGGGCCTTCTACTATGTGTAATCCCTAACCATGTTCTCATTGATGATATCATCCCTACACCCCATCAATAGACCATAAATATCATGGGTCGCCTAACCGATGTAAGTCCCAACCCTTCCCCACTGATTTATATCATCCATGAGTTTAGTTTTCCTTCCTCATCTTGTTACAAACCAACAAGATGTGGACATGAATATATAGGCCTCCTACTAGGTGTAATCCCAAACCATGTTCTCATTGATTAACTCATCCCTATACTAAATCAATGATAGATAAATATCAAAGTAATCCTACTAGAAATATCCCCCAACCATACCCTTTCTTTTCTATTTATCAACTAATAGGATTAAGTAGAATGGGTTATTCATGCATAAGTCGCACACCAACCATTACTAGAAACATTTCTCCTAGTAGTCCAAGGTGCATAAATTTAAATTGTATATCATATAGTATATAATACAATACATTAAACTCTTTGAAACAATTCTTATTCATATGACCTTAAACTATAAGACATCTTGGTCTTAGATGTATGGTTTTAAAAGGAACTCTATTTGGTCATTGCTGCATGAATCCAAAAGTCACCATAATAGTCCATGTTACATGACCTTAAAATGTATGACTTGTCCCACTGAGTGGAATAGAACCATAAGGGTTATGATCCCCTTCATAGGTATATATTGGAAGACCCTCTAATGGAACCAATCCTAAGTCCACAACACCTACCACATCCTTGGATGGTGATAAATTCTAGAGTGTTGATCTATATAGATTTAAAACATAGTAAAAAAAACTAGTAGGAGAATGATAAAGAGATTTTGATACATACAGATATTCACATCAATGCATGGTAACAATCTATCACTCTCATGAATAATTTAACCAGTTTTTTTACTAGTAAATATTTCATGAATAGGTATTAAATATATTAGAGAGTCACAAGTAAAGAAATAAGAACTATTACAGGATGATTCAATATCCCATCATCTCAACCAAAACATAATACATTGTATCATTGGTAAGACCCATTGACCACCTGACTTTGAAATTAAGGTACACAACCAATAAAAAACACATGGGTGTGAAGCACGTGGGGGAATAGAAATGGTAAACCCTATGTGAAATTTCCTTATTAAATCTGATTGATTAACCATTCACTTTTTCTTATGATGATTCACTGATGGGTTCAATGTTTTTGTTGTTTGTTCCCATTAGGAGTTCTTATTTTTCCAAATTCCTTCATCAAATAAACTATTGCATGTTAAGATTCTTGAAAAAACTTATAGAAATTATAAGACACCAAAGGTTGTTCCACAACACCAGCTGATACTCTAGATAAACACCGCTGCTAAAATAAATATCATAACCTTGGAACCCATACATATGTTGTCACTAACCTAGCACATCCATTTCCAGTTAGTGAACACCCTGATAGGAGAGTATCAACTCAATGAATTTTTCCTGACTAAGGAGGTGGCTCATAAAATCCCATGGGAGATGAATTCTTATAGGTCATCCTACTAATTATATGTTATAGATAATAAATTTTCACTTTTTCCACATCCAACTGATTTGAGAGTCTATCCATGGATCATAATAATACTTACCATCATTACCTTAGGGATATGTAGAAGGTCATCAACTGTGTCTCCACTATTATTTAGGGTGCACCTAGGAGTGTTATCACTTTTCAGTGTCGTCTCACAATCCCATCCCCTTAATAATATACAAAGAGATCACCCTAGAGATCATGAACCCGATTTTTAAAACCAAGAAACCTAGGAGGAGCAATCATTGGTGAAAATCAGCTACTGATCACATGGTTATTGTTGTCCATGGTCAAATAGAATTTTTTATTTTATTAAATTTTGGAAGGTATCATAGGGATGACCAAGATCGTTTCCCAAGAAGTGTGTGTGGGTCAGAGTCTCACTATTCTAAATAACTTAAGTGTTTCTGTTTTTTTTTTCATTTTTAAAGAATCTGGATATTTTTATTGTTTGTTTGGTTTTTTATTTTTTGAAATTAAAACAAAATGTAGTAGAAAACACACAAAAACAAGGTGAAATATAGGAGGTTTGAGAGTGAATTCGAGAGGGTTGGATCATCATTTACATTTGTTCGAAATATTCAAACTCAATTCATAGAATCAATATATTTTTTCCATGCACCCTCTAATGTTTTACTTAAGTATGAAACTATGAATTTTCTAAATGGATCCCCTACACAAACTAGAAATATCATGTGTTCACTTTGATGAATGGGAAATTACACTCCTCAACAGAGTGAATAGACTTACTCACTTGGTAGTAATCAGATATCATTATCTCATTCAAATCATATGAATACACTAGTATGAAGTGTGATCCAAATGGAGGGAGACATTGAAGCTTAAAAATTATAGGGGTGCATCATTTCTAATTGAGTGTATAGTAATGATCACCTACTCCACACTCCACTTCCACTATCACACCATAATAAAAAAAATAGGATGAGAATTTTAAGCACAAAAAATCATGCGCCCCATTATGATTCCCTTAGGACCACCCCCTTTGGTTTAGTTCTCCATGATCATGGAAATTTAGATCGCTGAGACGTCACATAGGTGATAAAATAAAATGAAATGGGGGAAGAAAAGAATAACACAGATGATCAAAACAGAATACGGATTGAATTAAAAATAAAAAAAATGATTTACAGAGGAATCTTAACTATGATCAATAGATGTTTAATAATCCTATATAGAGGGTATTGGGAAACTATTCATATGCATCCAGGTAGAAACTTGTTCATTCTCAAATTTAGTGCAGATTTGGGTATCATCCATATTTTATTAAAATTTTTATGGCCTCCACATGTCATGGTTGAGGTTCATAATTAATTTAGTTGAGAGTATTTATTTTTTAGAGGATCATACATGCACATATTTGACAATATTTGCCATGTTTAATGCTTAATTGCTTCACTGAGTTTTAAATGATGGTAATTAGGCTTGATGAATTAGGCTTCAATATTATACTTGGTTCATTTTTTTATTTTCTTGGGTCCACCATCACACAAAGTTAATGTATTTCTTTCAAAGTCATAGCCAGTGAGTTGGGGGGAAAAGAGGTATCAATTATATTTAACCATCATAAGAAAATAATTGGAAACAAATTAAAATTATATTTCTTTGGCTAACTCCATTATCAAAACTCACATGACCCCTGCATCTCAGATTCTTAGGCTTTAGACTTGTGTCCTTCAATTTTAATTATTTGGACATCCAATCACATTTTTGTTCAAAAAATCCTTGTGATGATTCATCTTCTCTAGGAACCATGAATTTGAGGATTTTATTTTGTATGGAATCCTCATGTTCATAGTTTAAATCTTTAATTAGTTCATTGGTTGGGATTTGGGGATGCTTCACCATTGGTCTGGTTTTCTCAATAGTGGATCGAGATCGGTGAGGGTTCAAAGCATTTCTTTATCTTCAGCGGCACAAGATTTAATAGGGCAGAGCTCGATGGCTTAGATTCCAGATCCCAAAAAGTAGAGATTATCTTCCCATGATGGAATGACAACCTTTGGTAGCTTGGGATTTGATTGGTGGTGTGAGTCGATAAAAATCGGTGGCTATGGTATTTTCAGTGCAGTGATGACCAGTGAGATTAGGGTTGAGAGGAGTGGTGCAACTTAATAAAGGCCTTCTTTAGTTATACTAGTGTGGATTTCATCCATAACAACCAAAATTGGATTAGATTTTGGTGGTGAGTTTTAGTATTTTCATCTAAGGCTGGATTGATTTCTATAGGTTGCGGTAGGATGAAGGTGGAGAAGTGAACATGGGTGTTGGGTGCACGGTCAGTTGAGTGGAGAACTTACCATGAGAAGAGATCATGGTAGGTTCCTATCATCCCACATTATAGGTATGGGTGGAATATCATGGTTTGTATGAGGGAGGGTATGGTAGGTATGGAAGTGGGGGTTCATAGTCATTATATCATGCCGACGAATTTTTTTCAGTAGCACAGGGTAACTTCAAATCAACGTGTTTAGTCAATATATTTTTCATGCATGGTAACGTAAAATCAACATGGGCTAGTTGTGGAATATTCATGAGGTCACTTAAGTGAACGTGTGTTTAGTATTGTGACTATGAATACCTGCATTGTCACTTCAAAATTCTCACGTGTGGTCACTTTGGTACATTTTTTCATTTCATCTTGTACTCCATAAACACTTTTTAAGTGCGTTATTGTTTCCAAATAAATTTAAAGAATTATAAATCAATTGAAATCAAAATTTTCAACCTATGAACAACTATTCTCCAATTCATTTTAAATGTTCATTTTACAACCACACAATTTCAATATTATTTTAAATTTCTGAATTTCATTTAATTAAAACAATTGAAAGAATTAAAACTCAAAATAAATCTATTTAAGGATTTAATTTCAAACTGAATATTTAAAATTTTATTTTAATGTTTAAAAAAAAATTCAATTTCAATGTTATGGCTTATTAATTAAGCAAAAAAATTATTAAATTGATAAAAACAATTATTTATGATAATTATAAATTAAATCCAGAATTCAAAAAAATCATAAAAAATTGATTTTACCAAGTATTTCATTAAATTGTATGTTAATTTCAAGGAATAACATATAAATGGTTTGAAAATTTATGCTCACATCACTCCCCCACACTTGAACTATTTCACTCTGGGGTAATTTTATCATTGAATTTCATTCATTCAAAAAGAAAAAGAAAAAAAGTCATCCTACCTAGATTTAAATTAAGAAACTAGAGAATGATGGAAAAATAGATTCATCTAGTGTATCAAATATCATGCCTCTTCTATGGATCAAACCACTATCTCACTTTAATTCAAGGGACAGATCCAATTCTAGAAGTGGATCAAATTATATTTAAGTGGAATCAAAGTTTTAACAAGAATAACTTCTATTTTTTCCTCTCTCATAAGTTTCAAACCAAATATTATTTTTTCCACTCTTGATATGACTCAAATGAATTTGTTATAATTCAATTGTCCTCTTCATGGTTTCAATATTATCCTCACATAAGTGAATTCATTTGTGGCATATAAGCACATTATTCATTTTTTTTTGTTTTTATTTATTGATTTTTTCCCAGCCATGTATATGCATAGCACTGTGAAAAAGAACTTATTTGAATATTTACAAAGGGATACTCACGCGCAAATCGGGCCATTGGCTAAAAAATTCATTATGGGATCCAAATTGCTCATTTTTATTCTAGGTTCAAAAGACTTACATCAATTTTATTTGATTTGGCTCTCGAAGGTGTTCTTTATCACATAGGTTATGTTACCTTAGATTAAGTTCAAGATTACAGTGACCTCAAGTTATAATTCTGACTCCAAAAAAAATCACTCAAACTCCCTTACCTAGTTCTAAAATCAAATATATATGAAGACAGTGACTAATTTCACTCATCAACAATCTAAGTCTTACAATTTCATAACCAGTGGAATCCTCAACTCTAGCATGAAATTTACAAGTTAGTAAGGGTAGTAATGAAGTTTGAGAATGTTTTAAATAATAACCAAAACTGAAACTATATAAAAGTTTGTTTACAATATTTATAAAAAATAGTTTTTTTCAATTTTTTGTTTTTTTTACAGAAAAATTCGCTAAAAACTTACTAAAAATAGTAATTTTCTATGTTATTTATTTTAAAAAACTAATACATTGACTAAAAATAATTTAAAACTATTTTAAAATAGTTTTAATCTACTCCCCACACTTGTTCAACACTGCTCATTTTAAATTCCAATAGAATACACCAAATTATAATGAATAAATATTAAAAAATAATAGACATAACCTAGTATTTATTTATCTATTAGGTCTGAGTAAAGATATACCCTAGTATGTTGTGAACAACTTTGAGATAATCTCCTAGGTTTTTTCCACTTAGGGGAAACCTATAGAAGAAAAATAAAACATTAGAAAATTTTATTATAATGTAAAGAAAATGAAAAATAAAGAGAAGGGATGAGGGTCTTGGGTTTAACCCCACAAGATGTGATGTTTTTTATATTGTTTACATCCAGAAAGTCTTTATATTATCCCCAATTTGTTGGTGGGTACATATTATGTGATAAAACCACCATATATTCTTTTATCCCTAGATGGATAGTTTTATTTCTTTATAAAGGTCTCCTTGAACAACGTTATTTAGGTCCACCCCATCATTGGTGCGATGTACTTTGTAAGGTGGGGTATCCTTGAAAAAAGTTCTTTAGGTCCACCCCACCATCGGTGTTATGTACTTGGTAAGGTGGGGTCTCCTTGAATAGCATTCTTTAGGTCCACCACATCATCAATGTGATGTACTTGGTAAGGTGAGGGTGGTAGGATCAGGTATGGGGTCTCCTCAGCCTATACCAAAACTTATGTGACTTCTTCCTCTTCATATGGAATCCCCACTTGTGCTTCTTAGACATGTTAAAATAAGGGGGAGTTAGTAAATAATTCATATTGAATGGAATTAACATGGGTTGAGTTAAGATCAAGATTTTCACCTTCATGTGTAGCATCTTGGTCCTCTGTTTCTTCATGAGCAGAAACCACTTGGAACACTTCTTCTACTGTATCTTCCTCCATTTTATGTTCAGGTTATTATTGAGGGGGATATTCCTATTCAACAATGAGATCCTCAATTAATGTAGTTTAATCAGTAATATTAGAACACAATAGTCCATAAGAAAATTCAACTTTACATAAGATAAAGATATAAATAATTAGATACCAATTAATCTCTCTCTGAGGCATACTCCAACAATACTAAATTTCCAACATCAAAACAAGGGTGGTTGGGTTCATATTGAATTTGAAAAGAATTAAATGTAGTAGGGTTCATAGTTTGAGTATCTTTTTCAAGTGGTTTAGCTGACATTTCTTGTTTCTCCTGGAGTGCCTTGTGTATCATATCAGGAATGTGTGGGAAAGTATAATCCATCATATATTACACCTCTAAGATATATTCTCTAAGTGTTTTCAATTTTGGTCCATGATCCTCAGGTACTTCCCTTTTAGTATTATCTCTATAAAAATCCAGCAAGGTTTATTCATATATTTCAATTATTTCATCAAAATGTTTGACTGTAACACTTCTACCTATTTGTTTGAGTAGAGACATAAGTTATTCCATATTTTGAGAAACTCAGTGACCTTCCATTTTATTAAAACTATTTTTTTTAATTTTCAATGTTTTCTCTGGTCTTGGTCAAACAAAAAATTAATTTATTAAATCTTGGAATGCAGTATAGGGATGATCAAGATTGTTTCTGAAGGAGTGTGTGTGGGTCGGAGTCTCACTATTGTAAATCACTTATGTATTTTTGTTTTTTGTATTCTAAATTTTTAAATTAGTCAGTGATGAATATTGTTTGTTTGGATTTTGATTTTATGAAATTAAATTAAAATGTAGCAGCAAACACATAATAACAAAGTGAAATGCAGGAGTTCCTATAGTTAATTCTAGCAAGTTAGATCATCATTTACATTTGTTCTAAATATTCTAACTCAATGTAAAAACTCAATATAATTTTTACATGAACCCAACACTATTTTCCTTAAGTATGAAACTACTAATATACTCATGGGATCCCCTATATAGACCATAAATCTCATGTGTTCTCATCAGTGAATAGACAAGTACACTCCTCAACCGAGTGAATGGACTTAATGACTCACATGGCAGCAATCGCTTACCATTCTCTCATTCAAATCACATTACTCCAATAGTATGAAGTGTGATATGAATGAAGAGAGACATTAAAGTGTAATAAGTAGAGGGTAGGGGTGTCCAGACCTGACCTGACCCAATGGGTTTGACCCGACCCAAACGGGTGGGGTCGGGTTATGGAAAAGAATGTTCAGGTTGGGTTTGTATCGGGTTGACCTGTGGATGGGTTGGGTTGGGTTGGGTCTCAGGTTGGCTACATATCAACCCAACCCGACCCATTGACCTGGGGGGATATGCAAAAAAACCCTATCTGGCGTCGCGACCTGGCCTGGACACCCTAATTCTCTCCCTCCCTTGCTCTCACCCACCTCTTCCTCCCTCCTCTTCTCCTCCCCCTCCCCAACCTTCCCTCGCGCACGACTATATGGTCTCCCTTATCCTCCTCCTCTCCCCGCTCGCCTCCTCCCCTCCCTAGATAGATTCTCCCCCTCCTCTCCCCCACTCCTGACCTCGACCTTCCCTTGCACATGCCCAAACCCTACTCCCCTTCCTTCATCCTTACCTTTCCATCAGCGACTAGCCTCACTAGTAAAAAACAGGGCAAAGGAAGCGCTACCCTTTATCAGTGCTAAATAGAAAGCGTTTATAAAGGGTTGTGCCTTTATCAGTGCTAAAACAAGAGCTGATAAAGGTGTTCCCTTTATCGACACTTTTTTTAGCACTGATAAAGGGTACATTTATCAGCACTATTATTAGCACTGATAAAAGTTTTTTTTAATTTATATAAAATTATTATATTTATATTCAAAAATAATGTTTATTTGTATACATTAAATAAAAAACAATTTTTTATATTTAATATATATTTTTTAATAATTCAAAAAAAAAAATATATATATAATGTTTTAATTGAAAAATTATTTCTAATATTATAGTTAAATATATATATATATATACATAATTAAATGATCATAAGATTATAATAAATTATATTAAATAATAAATATATTTATAAATATATACTATTTATAGTTATAATTATTAATAAATATATATATTTATCCTATATATCATTTTAAATAAATATATAATAATATAAATAAATTATTAAAATTATAATTTTATAAAATAAGTATTTATCAGTGATATAATTTTAGCACTGATAAATAGGTGTTTTATCAGCACTATGATTTTAGCACAGATAAAAAGGTATTTTATCAGCACTTTTTTAGTGCTGATAAAGGTATGTTTTATCAGCACTTTTATTTTAGCACTGATAAAACATACCTTTATCAGCGCTTTTAGCTAGCGCTGATAAAGGTTCTAGTGGTTTTTATAAAAGAACCCTAACAGCCCCCCCCCCCTCTCACACTCGTTCAAGCCTTCACAGAAGAAGAACTCGAACCTGCCTCCACCGCGACCCCTCCTCCTCCTTATCCTCCTCCTCCTCCGCCACTGCGACCGTCATCCTCCTCCTATGCTGCTGCTACCTCCACCGCTGCTGCCTTCGCCGCCACTACCTCCGTTTTCACTGCCTCCGCCACCGCTACCTCCGCCGCGATCCCTCCTCCATTGTGATCCCTCAAAATTGGTAACCCTTAATGATTTATAAGGACATATTGTGGGATGGGTTACTAGTTTTCATTGAAGGAAGAATCATCCATATTTTTTATATGTATGTGTCATATGATAGAATAGTGTATATTTCTAGGGGGTTTTTAAGACTTATTATGGAATAGTTTAAGTACCAATTGTATAGAAAAATTCCCAACTAGCCTTCAATGCATGAAAATATTTTAAAAATTCAAATTCAGTACTATATAAAGTTTTTTAAATGGAATTTTTACACCTATTGATTTCTAAATAATGTTTTTGGGGTGTGTAATGTTCTTCAAGTGTCCTAAAGGGGTTGTTAGATTTTACAAGGTTTTGTTAACCCATACGAGTTATATTGTAAACATTGTTATAGAATTTCACTATTAAAAATGTTATTATTTTGGATTTTGGGATACCATGTGGTTTTATAAAATTATATTCATAATATTGGTCTTAAGAGTTGATTTGGAAGATATTTTAAATCATTTTATTTGGATTCTCACCCTTAAAATGTTTTTTATTCATTTGGGACAATATGAGAAATGGTGTTTTATAAAATCCTTATGATCAAGTTATTCCCATTTTTGTTTTGTTCTAAATAATGGTGGTTCTCTATACATGTGGTGTTCTTGTGATAAAGGTGATGTTTCTTTCTATGGAATTTGATATTGGGTGACCATTTATTTATAAATGTATTCAATTTGGATGATTCTTGATGAATTGGATTTATTGATTTCTAACCACCTTGTTTGATGTCTTGGGACTCTTAAGAGACTAGGTATTGATCTGAATATGTGTAAACCAATGTATAGGATGTCTATAATATTTGGAGGGTGGACCACTGGACTGAGTGAGATAATAGACTAGAGAGTGATCATTAGATCATGGAAGGTAAAGAAATATAATCTTATGTCCCATGGTATTTGTGTTCTCCTAAGATATTTATCCCTCAACCATTCGATTGGGGGGGATTCCATGGAGGGTACTAGTGACAGAATAACCAGTGGGTAGTTTGTTCTGTGAGATATATCAAGGATTATTTTAAATATTATATCATGTTGAGTACATGGTTTGTATTGATTATACCATAGAAAATATTTATCATGGCCATATGAAATTGTGACATATGCCATAGAACCCTTATAGGTATAGTAAATGGAGTGTATTTGATTATGATGTTAGTGTAAATGATAATGTGGATTAATTATAACCTTAAGGGTAGGGAAATCCACACATGGGGTGGTGTAGGTTGGTAACTAAATATGAATAAAGATATTTCTTGTTGATATATTGTTACTTATATGTATTGGGATCGTCATGATATATTTTTTTAACTATAGGATATGATAATTATGGATATGTTTAGTGAGGATACTTAGGATGTGTCATGTATGATCTTCTTATGTAATAGCCTCTTGCTCAATGCTAGGTATCAATCATTGGCTAGCTAAGATCTAGGATGAGGCTTATCTTTCATGCTTGTTCATTATATATTATTTTTTATTATATATCTATGATGAGGATGAGTCCTAGAGACCTTGGAATTGAAATGTAGAGATACTCCACCGAGGTGAATATTCTTTCAAATTTTATAAAGTTTATCTTTGGCTATACATCATGGGGTATATGCGGTTTTCCACAAGATATAAATTATTTTAGTGGTTCAGAATGTGATGAAGGTTAGATTGGTTATTCCTCTTTAGGTCCTCCTTTATGTATGTTAGTTTATCCATGGTACCTACCTTATGTTAATGGTTTGGATCATGTGGGAGGTTGGCTATGTTATTACCTCCATACTATTTTTGGGGGGTGGATGTTATTCCATGAGACATATTGTCACATCACAATTCATGATAAAGATTTAATGGTTCTGCCTAGGGAATGAGTGTTGCAGCATATACCTTGTGGTAATTCAATAATGTGACATCATAGGGTGAAATATGAAATAGAATATTAGGCTAAAATATAATTTACCCGATTCATGAAATGAAATGAGAGTTTTTTAGTCCTTTTAATGAGGTTCCCATATTCCTAATTTTCCACTCGACCCCATCACCCAAACCCCTCTTCCCCATAATTTTTTCCACTCATAATTCACTCTTTAGGAACGCTAATGGTCATTTCATAGGGGATAGCCCACCCCCTGGACAGCCTACACCCCCTCCCCCACACCCCTGTACCCCCCCCCCACCCCACCTGGGTAGCCCCCCCCCCCTCCCTGGAAAACCCATACCCCTGCAGCCCCCCCCCCGGACAAGCCACCCCCTTCCCCTTTGAACCTTTTATGTTTTACTGTATTTTTTCCCTTTTCTCGTCGAGAACCCCTCCGCGCTATGCTACCTTCCCCGTTCTCTCCTCTTGGGTGGTTCTCCCTCACTTGGTGTATGATTCATATTTCATCACTTGTATTGGAGATCCTAGGATAATTTTTAACTCTCTTAATCCTTTTATATATTAGTGTCTTCCCCCCCCCCCAAATTCTATATTTAAATGGACATGGTTGAATTACAATTGGAAATGTAATGACACAACCTAGGCTGGTATCATAACCAATAACTGACCTGACTTTCCACTAACCTAAGAGGCGTTCATGATCCCTACGGGATAACAATGATCCCCTGGGAAAAAGATACTGTTAATGTGGAATATTTTAAACCTAAATTAGAGTAAATTTAAAATTATGTTTCTCCTGAAAAACATACATGTCCCATTCATAATTTGAACATCTAGGAAAATAATAGATATGCAAAAAATAAATAAACAGGAAGCAGATATCATAGATGAAAAATAAAATCCCACTATTAACCAATAAAATTGTTTAACCAGACATGTGACCGCGTTTTCGTGACTTGTCAAATTGATTAGGATTTTAAGGTTGATTTTTAGTCTAGGGAATACCCTAGGTCATCTCTCAAGGAGCGTCGGTGGGTTTAGAGTGTGCATTTTTAGTAAGAATTACTAAAAGATGGGTTGTTTTAAAACAGTTTAAAGAAAATGACTTGATTTTAAGAGTTTAATAGTTGATAAATAAAAGTGGTGTTTTAGAATTATGAGATTAGGAGATCATTTCAAGTTCACTATACATCTTGGTGAGTTCATCATTCTGAAAAATACACATGGTTTAATGGAATCCTTTGGTTGAGGGTTGTCAAGATCTCAACATCCCTCTTGCCTCTTAAATGATGCTCAAAGAACCACCCCTCGACACAAAAATAATGTTGTCAAGGTTTGGTTATAAATAATAGGAAAGAAAGGATACCAAATCATACTAAAATCTTATGTATGTGTGAGATAAATATGACTCTTGTCTTGTCCAATCGGAACAACCCAAGATTTCCACTTGAAATCTCAACCCAATCGGTGTTGAAATAAAAATTATTTCACTTAATTATAAAAATAGAAATTAAATCATAGGAGAATCATGTCAAGATAAGAAATAATTGAAATATTTAGCACATAAATTACAAAAAACTAGTAGAATAACAGATGTTGGAACTCCCTCCCAAGTGTGTGTAGCTCCCTCGAAATGACCGTCCACCATTTAGCTCGACATCAGGAGGAAGATGAATCTTGGGTGGAACTCCTTCTTCATTCGTGATCCCCCTATGAGGATAGGGGCCTCCAAAACTTCTAGTATGAGGAGAGGACTCCTATGGAACTCCAAATTGGAATAACCTCACTCATTTTCCGAACATGCAAATGGGGATCCCAAGCTTCCATTTTATATACAAAGTGGAAGGTGGTTTTGATCATCCTGATATCAAGAAACCACTTGGTTTATGGTTTTTTGATGGTCAGATATTCTTATATCACTATTGAAAAAAAAGTCGTATCCCCACCTCATGACTATCTCCACCAAAGGTTTTGTTCCATTTGGACAATCACATCTCGAGATATTGACATATTAAAGAATGCCACTTTTGACTTTGTGTATATTCAGTGGCTTGGATAGATCAGTTAGGATGGCCCCCTATAAGCATAATATGTATTGGGTTCCTTGAGATGAAATATATCCTATTACATATTGGAATAGATCACAAAATTTCAGCCCATTTGGATGCACGGTCTAATAGCAGTGTGCATATTAATCCACTGGTGTGCTTGGATCCTATGCAATTTGGACTATATTTCTTGGAATTCATCATGGGTCCTCCAAATCACCTCCACCTTCAATGAAATTATCAAAACAAGTAAAATTTCCCTTTTTAACAGTGATAAAAACAAAATAATTGAATCAAACATAAAGTGAATTTTTTTATTATATTTCGAATTTACAATACAAATTCAGTTTAATAAAATGGTGTAAGGGTGAAAATGACACAGTGAATCATGGTACGATCAACATGTCCCATTCCTAAATCTCATTGGACCTATTTTGGATAGGTATAACATATGAGCTCTCATTTTATGTTTGCTTTTCAGTTTGAAATATCCTCTGCCGCGCACCTTTGCTGCACGCTGAACGACACCTTCACGGTGATTTTTCTCCTCTTACTCATTAGTTTCCTCTTGTTCGCATGTTATTACTATTTGATATTGATTTTTAAAATGTGAAATGTATGGGATAAATTCCCCACTGAAAATCGTGGCCATTGGTGGTCCTCGTTTTCCTGCTCAATGAATTGCATGTTGGTTGGTTCATGTTGAACATTTGAATATAAAAATTGGTAATTTACATATACTTGACTAATGAATTAATTCCCCATGATGAAAAAACTTTTGTTGTAACCCCTGAATTAACAAATGTAATTGAATAAGGGATGCTTTGTGAAAACAGAAATTGTGATTGTTTGGTTTGTATGGTGCTTTGATTGTGAGCACGATTGTGTGTTTGTATGGTGTTACAGTTGTTGGCATGATTGGTATGCCATTTGTTTTCCATGTTATAGTTCTTCCACTATTTAATATCAATCCAAAATTTACACATTTCAATGGAACCACCACTTTGTTACTAGTTAAATTCCACTGAATCCTATAAAACCACTTCACTAGAGGACTATGAGACACTTTATGGACACCCTAGTCAAATAACCATAACAAAACATGCAATGAATCCTTTCACCTGCAAGAACTCTATTAAGAATCATACCATATATTAGTTTAGTTCCATAGTTCTTGACTATAGATATTGTGTTTTTAGAGAAACACTAATAACCCGGTTTACAATAATGCATATAGATCATATGTGGGATACTAAAACATTTTAGTGAAAGGAATTTTCATAGCTTGTGAACATATTTTGTGTAATTATTTTTTTAAATATTAAAATTACTATATAAAATCAGATGAATATGAATAAATAATGGATTAATGCCAATCGATTGAAAAATAGTATGAAGATAACGTGAAAGAGTTTAACAAGTTTGCAAAAGAGCATGCATGCGACCCTTCTCAAATCCTTTGTTTATGTTTACTTTGTTTTTATTCAAGAAAAATTAGTCCAGAGGAGTTGGAAGAACACCTGATCTATCATGGAATAGATCAAATTTATACATGTTGGAATAAACACGGGGAAAAAACAAATGTACGTAGTGGCTTGGATAACACAGTGTTTTATGGATCATCTGATATGATTACAAGTGTGAACAATGAAGACGATCATATGGAGTGTATGATTACATATGTGAATGACGATGAAGGTCGTATTGAGGAAATTACAAGGAAAGTTGAAGATAAACTTCGTGATTGTCCAAAATTGTTTGAGAAGTTAAAGAGTTGTGCAAAAATGACATTGTATGCTGGTTGGACTAAATATACATCATTGTTAGCCATACTGAAGATGTATAATTTGAAAGTAGGAAATGGGTGGAGTGACACCAATTTTATAGAACTACTTTCTCTCCTAAATTACATGCTCCCAGAAGATAATGAGCTCCCAAGACAAACATACAATGCTAAACGAATGCTATGCTCGATGGGTATGATCTCTGAAAGAATACACTCTTGCCCGAATGAATGTATATTGTTTTGAAAGGACCACAAATTACTTAAAGAATTCCCAAAGTGTGGTGCTTCTTGATACAAAAAATATGATTCCAATCCTACGGAAGTTTTATGGTACTTTCCAATCATTCCAAGGTTTAGGCACCTGTATGTAATTTAGGAGACTATAAGACAATTGACATGGCATCCAGATACAAGAATTAAAGACCGAAAACTACATCACCCCGTAGACTCTCCTCAGTGGAAGAGAATTTACCAGGAGTATCCTAAATTTGGAAATGAGCTGAGAAACCTTCGTCTTATGTTATCAACAGATGGGGTGAATCCTTTTGGTTTTCAAAGCAGCGGTCACAGTACATGCCCGATTATGTTGGTAAATTATAACTTACCACCATGGTTATTCATGAAACGAAAATACATCATGTTATCTATGATTATATCAAAACCAAAACAACTGGGTAATGATATTGATGTTTATTTGGCTCCATTGATCAAGGATTTGAATTATTTTGGGATTCCGGTGTTACGTTGTATGATGCTTACAAAGATGAAGATTTTACTTTGAAATCCATGATGTACGGGATGATAAATTAATTTCCTAATTATGGAAATTTTCCAGGATATAGCATTAAAGAAACTCAAGGGTGTCCTGTTTGTGAACAAGGTACACAGTCAATTAGGTTGAAACATTCATCGAAAATCGTGTTTCTAGGACATCACAGATTTCTAACTCGACGACATAAGTACCAATATTGGACGACATCATTCGACGAAAGTTCTAAAGATCATACAACACTATATCCACTAATAGGTGATCAATTGTTTGATAAAGTAATATATGTGGACACAAATTTTGGTAAATAATTTTCGAAAAACCTTATAAAAAGTGGTTGAAAAAGGATATCAGTTTTTTTTTGAATTACTATACTGAAATCATCTGTATGTCAGACATTTTATTGATGTTATGCATGTTGAAAAAAATATATGTGATAGTGTCATCAGCACGTTGCTAAATGCACCTAGAAAAACAAAGGATGAAATTTAGGCTAGATTGGACATAGTTGGGATGGGAATACGAGAAGAGTTGGCACTAGTGAAGGGTGAAAAATGAACATTTCTTCCCCCTGCTTCTTATACTCTCTCCAGGTAGGAGAGATATTAGTTTTTCAACTTCTTGAATGACGTAAAGGTTCCATATGGGTATTCATCAAATATCAAGTAAATCGTGTCAATGAGAGATTTAAAATTAAAGGGTCTGAAATCACATGACTTTCATGTTTTAATGCAAGATCTAATTCCTATAGCTTTACATTTCATTTTTCCCAAGAATGTAAGCCATACATTAACGAAGCTCTGTTTCTTCTTCAAAGCTATATGTAGCAAATTTATAGACTCATAGAAATTTTCAACTATGGAAAGTGAAATTTCTGTCATATTATGTGAATTGGAAATGTTCTTCCTGCTGAAATTCTTTGATATGATGGTTCATTAGATGGTTCATTTGGTGAGATAGATTCGACTATGTGGTCCTTTACATTATATATGGATGTACCTCATTTAATGATATATGAAGATTTTGAAATGGTATGTCAAAAATTGAAGTCGGCTAGAGGGTTGTATTTCGAAGCAATATATTGTTGAGGAAGCTATTGAATTCTATATCGAATACCTATCTGGTGTGGAAAACATTGGTCTACCAAAATCTCGACACACTAGGCGGCTTGAGGGTGAAGCAATTTCTGGAAGAGATGTTTTTACAATCAATATTACAGATTAGGAGCAATCCCACCTTTATGTTTTTTATAATAGTTTCGACGTTGACCCATATGTTCAAACCCACAAAGAAAGTATTAGGCATTTTAATCTATCTAGGGATTAATGATAGATATCATATACACATAATCAACAGTTTATAGGATGGTTTTAGGGCCATATTTTTAAGATGATAGATGAAAATCTGGACACAATTTCAGAATGACTTCGATGGCTAGCTGGAGGAGAAAGAGTGTATGTATTATCTTATAATACTTATGCAGTTAATGGTTATACATTCTATACTGATGAACATGCTGAAGACAGTACCATGCATATTAGTGGGGTTACACTTGTGACTGAAGTGATGCATGTTTCTGGTGCTAAGGATAAAAATCCAATTTATTCAAATATTTCATACTTTGGCATCATCAAACAAATATTTGAGTTGGATTATAAAAAATTCCAAATGCTGATTTTTCAATGCAAGTTGGTTAATAATAGGGGAGCTGTTAAAATAGATGAATTGATATTCGTGAAAGTTGATTTCAGTAAGAAAGGGGAGAAAGACACGCCATTTATAATGACATCACATGCAGTACAAGTATTTTATGTTCCAGACCCTGCAAACTGAAACTGGTTAATTGTTCTGTTATTGACCAAAACAAGTGAAGGGTAAGATGAAAGTTCAACAGAGGATGACCCTTTTATAGGGACTTCACAATCATTTAGAAGCATTTCCAATGTAGACGGCGTTTTTTTATGTTAGAGGAGACCACAATGAAGGGATTTACACAGTCTATAGAGGGGTCAAATCTATTCAGCCTTAAAAAAAGAGTTCAATAATCAGGTTATTTATTTATTTTAATATACATTGTGTTACGTTATGTTATTATCTGTTAACTACTAATTTTATGTAATCTAAATTAAATGTTAAACCACTTCTGCAGATAACGAATTATGCACCTGTTGATGCACCCAATCCTGAGGCACAATAAGTCTCTCAGCCTGCTGCTGCTGGTCCCAGTGCAAAGAAACAACAGGTTTTTCAACCTGTTTCTGCTGGTCCCAGTGTAGAGAAACCATAGGTTTATCAACCTATTACTGCTGGTCACAGTACTAAGGTACAACAGGTTTCTCAACCTGTAGTTGTTGGTCCTAGTATCGATGCTATCACTCTAGAGGAACATAATGATGATACTTATGAGGAAATATTCGGAAATGAAACCTCGACAGTGCAAAAAAAACAAGAGCATCGTAGTTTGACAGTGTTATCCAAAATCATTAAGGAAAAATCAAAAGGAATCAAGTTTGAGGTGGGATGGAATAAGAGAGGCCAACATGTTAACCAAAAACAAAGCCATATTTAGTAGCTACATTTGAATCATCACTCGGCAATGCATGACGATTGATGTACAGTCATGGCACTATATTGTCACCTGGCTTAAGACACTAATGTGGGAATATATTATAGAAACATTATGATATCACACAACTATAAATTTTATCTTTACCAACAGTTTATAACTGTTGGTAAAGGCTATACAACCATTGGTATAAACTATACCAATGGTTGTCCAACCCGTTGGGTCTTGAGCCATAGGGATAGACATTTTCCAATGGTTCTATGAGAACCATTGTGATATGTTTTAAAAATTGAGTATATACCAACGGTTTCAATAAACCGTTGGTATAAATGTTTACCAATGGTTTAAAACCATTGGTAATAGCAAAAATCATCTCTATACCAATGGTTTACAAAATCGTTTGTATAGACTTTTACCAATGGTTTCCCAAAAACTATTGGTAAATATCAATTAAAAATATCTATACCAACGGTTTACAAATCGTTGTCATATACTTATACCAATGGTTTAAATAAAACCGTTGGTATAAGTTCTACTTTTACACATATGCCAACAGTTGTAAATTGTTGGCATATAATTTTTGTACCTGCAGTAGCAAGCCGAATTGCTGGCCTCCCCCTGTGAACCTACAACAATTCCACCAACTGGCCTCCAAAATTCATACACAACAGAATACATACAGGGGGGTGGGGGTGGTATATTCTGAATATCTGCACAATACCTCCACAATTCTCAATACCTGCATAATACATACAGAATTCTGTATGAATTCATACAGAATTATGAATACCTCCAATTATATATTTAATTTCCCTTTACACATATACAGAATTAACACATAAATCATAAGGTAATTACAAAAAGTATACACATACAACAAGTATACCCATACAATAAGTATACCCATAAACCATTAACATATAATTCATAACTTAATTAAATACATAAAGAATTCAATTTAGAATTCGGGTGGTCGGGGGGATATTCAGGGGTTTGGGGTGGCTGTCCAAGGGGGGTAGGGGGTGTCCAGGGGGTGGGGGTGTCCGATATGTGGGTGTCCAGGGGGGCTATCCATGGGGGTGTCCAGGGGGTGGGTTGGTGTCCAGGTAGTGGGGTGGTGTCCAGGGTGTGTCCAGGGGGTGGGGTGGGGTCCAGGGGGAGTGGGGGTGGTCCACGGGGATGGGGGGGATATCTAAGGGGGGTGGGGTGGTGTCCAGGGGGTGGGGGTTGCAGTCCATGGGGGTGGGGGTGTCTAGGTGGTGGGGTGTCCAAGTGGTGGGGTGGTGTCTAGGAGGGGCGGGGGTCGTCCAGGGGGTTGGGGGTGTCTAGGGGGTGGGGGCTGTCCGGGGGGGGGTGTCCAAGGGGGTGGGTGGTTTCCAGGGGGTTGGGGGTTTTTCAGGGGGTGGGGTGTCTAGGGGGTGGCGGTGTCTAGGGGTGGGGGTGTCCAGGGGGTGGGGTGGTGTCTAGGGGAGTGGGGGCGGTCTAGGGGTTGGGGGTTGTCCAAGGGGGTGGGGTGGTGTTCAGGGGGTGGGGGTGTCCAGGAGGTGGGGTGGTGTCTAGGAGGGTTGGGGGTCATCCAGGGGGTTGGGGGCTATCTGGGGGGAGCTGTCTAGGGTGAGGGGGGGGGGGGACTTTCCATGGGGGTGTCTAGGGGGTGGGGTGGTGTCCAGGGGGTTAGGCGGATTTCTAGGGGGTGGGGGTGTCCAGGGGTGAAAGGTGTTCAGGGGGGTGGGGGTGTCCAGGGGGTGGTGTGGTGTCCAGGGGTGGGGGGCTGTCCAGGGGGTGGGGGCTGTCCAAGGGGGGTGGGGTGGTGTCCATGGGGTGGGGGTGGCTATCCATGGGGGTGGGGGTGTCCAGGGGTGGGGGCGTCCAGGGGGTGGGGGTGTCCAGGTGGTGGGGTGGTGTCTAGGAGGGGTGGGGTCTATAATGGGTTTAATGGAATTAATTTCATGTATTTTAAGATCATTGGTATTTTTAAAATGGTTTTGGAATAGTGTTTATTTCAATAGTATGTGTTTCTTTAGGAAACAATGAATGCTTTGGTGTGTATGGTAGGAAGGGGGATTTGGTTATTAGGAAATGGATTACATTTTTATTGTGGGAAAAAAATACTGTATGATTTTTGAAATGGAACCTTAAAATGGATTTATATAAACCATTCTGGAGTTTTAAATAGAAATAAGTCTCTATTATTTGATTTTGAAATGGTTTTATGAAGAATTATTTATGATGTATCTTTGTGGGATTTGTGATTTTGTGTCCCTTGTTTTAGAACATCAGATTATTTTACTAAAGGTTTTGTTTTTGATAATTCCTTATAATGTTACAACTATAAATGAATCAAAAAGTCCATAAGGGGATATATTATGTAGTCATTCTTGTGATACAGCTATTGTGTTCCTAGTCTTGGTCTCTACTCAAATTCTTGTGAAAGTGGAATAGCCATATTCTTCTTAGATCATTTATTATGCATGCGAGTTTCTAAAATACCGTACACTATTTTTTATTCATGATCATGTATCCCAAGAGGCAATGAAGTGGGTATCTATGATTAATGGGATCTTCGAGTTGTTAGAAACCCTATAATCCATGAGGGTGAGAGTTTCTAGGGGGTGGGGGCTGTCCAGGGGGTGGGGGGCTGTCCATGGGGGTGGCAGGGCTGTCCAGGGGGTGGGTGGGGCTGTCCACGGGGGTGGGGGGCTATCCAGGGGGTAGGGGGTGTCTAGGGGGTGACCAGGGTTGTTTAGGGGGTACGGGGTGTCCAGGGGGTGGGCGGGCTATCCACGGGGGTGGTGGGGATATCCAGGGGTAGGGGGTGTTCAGGGGGTGGGCGAGCTGTCCACGGGGGGAGGGGGTGTCCAGGGGGGTGGGTGGGTTGTCCATAGGGGTGGGGGCTATCCATGGGGGGTGTCTTGGGGGGGGGGGGCTGTCCACGGGGGTGGGTGGGCTGTCCACAGGGGGGTTGTCCAGGGGGTACATGGTGCCCAGTGTGGTGGGTGGGCTATCCACGGGGGTGGTGGGGTTATCCAGGGGGTACGGGGTATCCAAGGGGTGGGCGGGCTGTCCACGGGGGTGGGCGGGCTGTCCAGGGGGTTAGGGGTTGTCCTGGGGGTGGGCTGTCCATAGGGGTGGGGGCTGTCCACGGGGGGAGGGGCTATCTAGGGGGTGGGCGGGCTGTCCACAGGGGTGGCAGGGCTATCCAGGGGGGTATGGGGTGTTCAGGGAGCGGGCGGGCTGTCCACAGGGGTGGGGGGCTGTTCCAAGGAGGGGTGAATCAGTCATAAAAAATCATCAAGTTAAGTTTTATTTTTATTGATAAAAAAATAAAGATAATTTGACCTAACTAATCATACATATTAATGAAAAAATGAATTCTTTTGGTGTGTATGGTAGGAAGGGGGATTTTGTTATTAGGAAATGGATTACATTTTTATTGTGGGACAAAAATACAATATGATTTTTGAAATGGAACCTTAAATGGGATTTTTATATACCATTGAGGAGTTCTAAATAGAAATAAGTCTCTATTATGTAATTTTAAAATGGTTTTATGGAGAATTATTTATGATATATCTTTATGGGATTTACGATTTTGTGACCCTTATTTTAGAACGTCAAATTATTTTACTAAAGGTTTTGTTTTTGATAATTCTTTAGAATGTTACCACTATAAATGAATCAAAAATTCAATAAGGGGATATCTCAGGTAGACATTCTTGTGATCCAACTATTGTCTTCCTAGTATTGGTCTCTACTCAAACTCTTGTGGAAGTGGAATATCCATGTTCTTCTTGGATCATTGATTATGCATGGGAGTTTCTAAAATATAATTCACTATTTTTTATTATTGATCAAGGATCCCAGGAGGCAACAAAGTGGGTAGCTTTGATTAATGTGATCTTCCAGTTGTTAGAAACCCTACAATCCACAATGGTGGGGGGATATCCAGGGGTGGGGGCTGTCTACGGGGGTGGCAGGGCTGTCCAGGGGATAGGGGGTGTCCAGGGGGGTGGGTGGGGCTGTCCAAGAGGGTGGGGGCTGTCCAAGGGGGTACAGGGTGTCCAGGGGGTGGGTGGGGTTGTCCAGGGGGGTACCGGGGAGGGGGGGGGGGGCTGTCCACGTGGGTGGCGGTGCTGTCCAGGGGGGTAGGGGGAGTCTAAGGAGGGTGACCAAGCTATCCACGGGGGTTGGGGGGATATCCACGGGGGGAGGGGGTGTCCACAGGGGTGGGAGGGCTGTCCACAGGGGTGGGGGCTGTCCAAGGGGGTATGAGGTGTCCAAGGGGGTGGGTGGGCTGTCTATGAGGGTGGTGGGGCTATCCAGGGGGTACGGGGTGTCCAAGGGGGTGGGTGGGCTGTCCACGGGGTTAGGCAGGCTGCCCATGGGGATGGGGGTTGTCCACA